>CM077878.1:44554164-44871664 GCA_039720435.1 Amazona ochrocephala | reverse complement strand
CCCTCCCCTCCCCTCCCTTCTCCTCTCCCCTCCCCTCCCCTCCCCTCCCCTCCCCTCCCCCTCCCCTCCCCTCCCTCCCCTCCCCTTCCCCTCCCCTCCCCTCCCCTCCCCTCCCCTCCCTTCCCTTCTCCTCTCCCCCTCCCCTTCCCTTCTCCTCTCCCCTCCCTTCCCTTCTCCTCTCCCCTCCCTTCCCTTCTCCTCTCCCCTCCCCTCCCCTCCCCTCCCCTCCCCTCCCCTCCCCTCCCCTCCCCTCCCCTCCCCTCCCCTCCCCCTCCCCTCCCCTCCCCTCTCCTCTCCTCTCCTCTCCTCTCCTCTCCTCTCCTCTCCTCTCCTCTCCTCTCCTCTCCTCTCTCTCCTCTCCTCCTCTCTCCTCCTCTCTCCTCTCCCATCTCCTCATCTCCCCTCGTCTCCCCTCGTCTCCCCTCGTCTCCTCCCATCTCCTCCCGTCTCCTCTCGTCTCCTCTCGTCTCCTCTTCTCTCTACTTTTCTTTTTCCTTTCCTCTAATCCTGTGGACCAGCTGGCTAAAAGCCTCTCTAATGCTTCAGTGATTCTTCTAGGAAGATTTGACCATTATTTGTCTTTCTTGTCAGGTGCAGTCTCATTTATTTCTCTTCAGCCAAGTACTGATTTATCTCAAGCCAGCGGAATTTACCACAGGATTTTCAGTTAATTTAACTGGTTTAACCATGACAACCAGTCTGAGTAAAATTTTATTTATATAATCAGGAAAAAAAGGGAAGGTCAGGTTCTAGCTAAAGAACAAAAGTCCATTTAACCTCTCCATTGTTACTACCGTACTTTGTGTAGAAATTTAATTATCTTCATCCTTGTAACGTGGTTTTCTGTCATCTGAATCAGATTCTGACATCAGAACATGCTATTACTTGAGCCTTTAACAAGAGATTTCTTATGTTGAAGAAGCAAGGTATGCAAAGGATTGTGAGGCATCTACTTGAAATTTTTGTTATTCTGTTCTGGACTCACACGTCATTTTATCTCCTATTACTGAGTTTAGCTTTAAATGACAATCTAATGCGACAACAATCTAATGTAAGTAGCAAACAAATACATATATATATTAAAGCAGAGAGCAACAAAATTTACATATTTAAGAATAAAATCCAGACAGGATTATGAAGACGACTGAACCACCAAAGTGATGGTGAGAAAATGGCTACAGTTTTCCAGATTTCCATTGGAGTTCTCCTTTCTGTTCTGTCTATGAAACATAGGTACATGCAGTTTCACTGAACTGATGCAGTCATACTAGGAAACTTACATTATTTACATCTTGTAGTATTATCTAAGTCTCTGCAAATGATCATTCCAAATATTTATTTTTTTTTAAATTCAAAGGTGTTCAGAAGCACATCAGACTACTCATCCAGTCCAAAATGTGAATGCTAATACACTACATCTAGTAAGATTTGGGCCTCTGCTCACAGCAAAATGAATTTTTCAGGCACACTACGTGACTACACAGGCATCTCAATGTGTAATGGAAGACCAGATTCCTGACTCTTGAAAAAACTAGGTGAGCAAATGATTGCTTTACCTTTATTTTATTGGTATGAGGCTATTAAAAAGCTCAGATAAAAATTATCTCACACACATATCATATGAGGGGGTAGTTGCAAATAAGCCTCCATCAAAATATAGAAGAGGAAAAGTCATAGTAAAAGGAAAATGGCATCAGCAAGAAAAATTATGTTAAGGTGAATACAGCAGCAAGAACTAGTCAGCAGCATATCTGCATGACTGTTCAAGTGGTAACACCAAAGCCTCCAGGCCAGATGCCTGAGGAATCTGCCAGGGAGCCAAAAGTTTTTGCTGGTGAAAAATTATCTTGACATCCTCGCGCTCTCACCTCCCGCCTATGTTGAACTACCTCATTATTATTTTTTTTCTTGTAGTCGGTATGTTTGGGGCAAGGAAGCATCATCTACATAGTAAGTGAACAGGTTTTTTCACTCTAAATTTGTTTCACTCTTAATCATGTTCAGCCTTACTTTACACAATGACTCTGGGTTCTGTGTCTTAATGATAATAAAGTATGAAACACACAAGGAAGTAAAAGGACCATCTCAGAATAAGAACTATGTTCTGTTTCTGTTAACATACTGACATAAGTTCAACAAAAAAGTCAATATGGCGTTCCTTTATTGTCAGAATAATTGGCTAGTCAGTACAATTATTTCTTATACATCCATTTGTTAATTGCAATTTAAAATGAAAACATACTTTTTCCATTGAGATTTAGAGTAAGGGGCTACGGAACTGATGGACAGGGGCAGAGTGGTTGATGTCATCTACCTGGACTTGTGTAAAGCCTTTGACACTGTCTCCCATGACATCCTTCTCTCTAAGTTGGAGAGACATCAATTTGATAGGTGGACCACTTGGTGGATAAGGAACTGGCTGGCTGGCCGCACGCAAAGAGTAGTGCTCAGTGGCTCAGTGTCCAGCTGGAGACCAGTAATGAGTGGTGTCCCTCAGGGATCGGTGTTGAGACCGGTCTTGTTCAACATCTTTGTGGGTGACATGGACAGTGGGATTGAGTGCGCCCTCAGCAAGTTTGCCGATGACACCAAGCTGTGTGGTTCGGTTGATACATTGGAGGGAAGGAATGCCATCCAGAGGGACCTTGACACGCTTGTGAGGTGGGCTGATGCCAACCTGATGAAGTTTAACCATGCTAAATGCAAAGTCCTCCACCTGGGTCAGAGCAATGCCAGGCACAGCTACAGATTGGGCGGGGAGGTGATTGAGAGCAGCCCTGTAGAGAAGGACTTGGGGGTGTGGGTTGATGAAAAAATGAACATGAGCCGGCAGTGTGCGCTTGCAGCCCAGAAGGCCAACTGTATCCTGGGCTGCATCAAAAGGAGTGTGACCGGCAGGTTGAGGGAGGTGCTCCTGCCCCTTTACTCTGCTCTCGTGAGACCTCACATGGAGTATTGCGTGCAGTTCTGGTGTCCTCAACATAAAAAGGACATGGAACTGTTAGAACAAGTGCAGAGGAGGGCCACGAGGATGATCAGGGGACTGGAGCACCTCTCGTATGAAGATAGGCTGAGAAAATTTGGGCTGTTGAGCCTGGAGAAGAGAAGGCTGCGTGGAGACCTCCTAGCAGCCTTCCAATACCTGAAGGGGGGCTATAGGGATGCTGGGGAGGGACTCTTCATTAGGGACTGTGGTGAGAGGACGTTGGGTAATGGGTTTAAACTTAAACAGGGGAGGTTTAGATTGGATCTGAGGAAGAAATTCTGTACTGTGAGGGTGGTGGGGCCCTGGAATGGGTTGCCCAGGGAAGTTGTGAATGCTTCATCCCTGGCGGAGTTCAAGGTGGGGTTGGACATAGCCTTGGAGGGCATGGTTTAGTGGGAGGTGTCCCTGCCCATGGCGGGGGGGTTGGAACTCGATGATCTTGAGGTCCTTTCCAACCCTTACTATTCTATGATTCATGTCAATGGAATTATTTCAGTTCCATTCTGATGTATTGTAACTATTAAAGCAGGAGGTAAAGCATAATAAAGCTATCTGCTTGTTATGCCTAGGAGCTATTTTTCAGCACTAAATAACGGCCACCTTAATTCTTTTCATCTGTAAAAATGAGAGACTCAGGAGTAGTAAATGAAATCTAAAAATATTATTTTCAATATACTAATGTTATGTCTTTTCTTTGTAGACATTTTAAAACAATAGATTCCTTCCCCCCCCCCCCCCCCGCCCGATTCTTTACCTAGGTAATTGTTTCACTGATTACCACCTAGTTTTGAAAGGAGCTGACACTATGTGTGAAATCAGGGGGAAAAAGCCAGAACTCACGAAAAAAGCATCATGGTAGAAATAGGAAACTGAAGTTTTATAGCAGCTCTAACAAGAATCACTCTAATAACTGCTGAAACCAGATCTATGAAAACATATGCTCACAGACAGTACATATTTTAGAATACTTAGACACATCTTACAGTGTGCATTAATGACAGACATTATTCAAAATGCTTAGCATTCTAGTGGGTTGATTAGGATTTTTAATATGTTTCTATTAATTCTCTGTGGAATGACAAAGCCAGTTAGCGGAGGGTTTGTACTTTAAAAAGTATTATAGTAAAACAATGGATAAAAGAACACTTGAGTGTTTTTTGTACAGGAAAATTGTGCAAAGTATTTTAGCTCTGGAATTCAAGAAAACACACAGCTTGATATTCCAGTTGTGGAAGAATCCTTTCATCATGTTGAACGAACTCTTCAAGAGACCCAGGAAAGAGTATTAATCCATCACTGTGTTCTCTGTTACAGAAAAATCAGTTGTTATTCCTCACGCTGCACAACAATTGCTCTTGCTTTATGTATTTGAAGTGAGACTGTTATCTTCGAAACCACAGAAATCCAAAGAACTTGCAACAGTTGCAAATTTTGCAAATAAGACATCAAGTCTTCAAGAAGTTATTCATTATACTGTGTGGTAGGGAAGCTAGCATTAAAGAAGTGATGGCAAAGTAGACACAGCAGTAACACAAAACTAGGTGCACTACCGCACTTCCAGAATCATATGGAAAGCAAGTAGGACCGTGAGTACCAGAACCAGCTCAGTTACCTGTGAATTTGAGGCAGTGTTCAAGGCCAGGTTGGACAGAGCCTTGAGTGATGTGATCTAATGTGAGGCATCCTGCCCATGGCAGGGGGATTGGAACTAGATGATCTTAAGGTCCTTTCCAATCCTAACCGTTCTATGATTCCATGATGTTAAATAAGATTTGAAAGCACAAAAAAGCATTTTCTTCAGTAGAAAAATAACAGGATCTTTCTCTCTTTCAGCCAATTATTATTTTTATATTTTCAAGACTTTAGTATTTATCCAGACTATTGAAACAACCTAAGCAAATTAAAATGTTACCAGGATGGTGTCTAAGAACAGATACACACATAAAGCAGTTTTAAATTCTTTGTAGAGGTTTACAGATGTGTAGGAGTCTAACCTACTGTCATAGTCAAGAAAGTAACTAGTCAATAAACTCTGTGGAGTCCAGACAGTATTTCAGCTGGCCCTCAAGTACATTGGGGTTCATCTGCCCATGTGTAGGTGTCTAGTATAATTTGAAATCCTTTACACATGTTGCCTAGCTTTTGGTAGAAACTTAAAAGGGCTGCAGTCTTTCACAGGCCCTGTGTCATATCTGACTCTCCTACGTGACATCTCAGGCAGTGTCGCGGTTTAAGCCTTAGGTCAGAATCGCGCAGCTGCTTGCTTATTCCCTTTCTTCTTCCTCTCCCCACTCCTGGAGGGACAGGGAGGAGAATCGAAAGAATGCAACTTCCATGGGTTGAAATAAGAACAGCCCAGTAACTAAACTTTAACACAAACCACTGCTGCTACCGCCAATAATAATGATAAGGGAAATAACAAGGGAAGAGAATACAACCACTCACCACCTGCTGACCGATACCCAGCCCGATGTGAGCAGTGACCTGGGCCTTCCAGGTAACTACCCCCCAGTTTATGTACTGGCATGACATGTTGTGGTATGAAATACCTCTTTGGTTAGTTTAGGTCAGGTGTCCTGTCTCTGCTTCCTCTCAACTTCCCCTCCTCCCTGGCAGAACATGAGATAGAAAATCCTTGGTTGGAATAAACATTACCTAGCAACAACTAAAAACATTGGTGTTATCAGCATTGTTCCCAAGCTGAAAATCAAAAATACAGCACTGCACCAGCTATTAAGAAAGAGAAAAATTACTGCTGCTGGTGAACCCAGGACAGGCAGTCTAGTGTAGCTCAAATGGCATTAGGCATCACTGTGTGGGCAACTGAGCCAAGCATCTGGAGTCTATGCAGCTGGATAAATCTCCAGACTTGTTGACTTTTTGATTGTGCTCACTAGGTCTCTTGTGCTGTCTTCTGCTGTTCACCCTTCAGGAGCTAGTGACATTTAAGATGCCATAGAATACACCTCCAGCTGTGACATTGGAATGGTACAAATCATATTTTATATCACACTGCTGCATGTGTCTTTGATAAAGAAGGGCATGTAAAATTGCATCTAAAATACTTAAATGTAGGAAATTCCATTGAGAGCTACTGACTGTAACAGAAGCCCATGTACCTGTGGCATTTATAGGAACTTACATCTGGACACCTTAATTTGTGTGTGTAAACCTGCATTGTATCACAGTGTTGCATGCTAAGTAATGATGAAAATAACCAAAAGGTGAAGATAGTTTATATTTTCCTTTACAGACTTCTGGAGCAGAAGTCTGACCACCTTGTAAGGAAACTTGTACTATGAAGATACACAAGATTTTTAGGGGTGACTAGGATCAATCTTCTCTTTCAAAAAAAAAGTTTTCCTAGGTCAGACTACATAAAATACATAAATAATTCTTCATTATGCTGGTCAGATTATTACTACTGTCTACTGTGAAATGAGGCTGTGGTATTTGTCCCTAAATGTCAGATTTTCTGACTGCAGGCCTTACACAGGACTTCAAGCAGAGTTTAACTAATAAGAGATGTGACAAGCACCTACTAAGAACCAGGAACCATAATTAAAGCAGGAAACAAGATGGTAGTGAGTCAAATAAGGATGATATTTCACAGAAATATTTTGTGGGCAGAATAGGAACATGGGGAGAAATAAAACCTTTGCACACATCGACACAGACTGAAGTACAGAAATTATTAAGTGGAGCAACGCAAGCCAGTAAATGCAAGAAAATCAATACAAACTCACAGTAGCACATTATTGGATCCCTGCCACCTCATAATGATTCATCATCACCTCTATCAAAGCTGAAACATTTTCTAGTTGTCACAAGTTTGATAGTAGAAAGTTAATCAAGCAGCATGAATAAATCATCATGTCATTTTTAATACCAGTCTGATTCTCATAGTTAAAGATCCAGGATAGAAGTCCAAAGGTATGCATTGCTGATGATATACACACTATCCAACTGTGCTCTGGAAGTTCTGCATTAGTTTAAAAAGCAGAAGTGAGAATTAATCTTGAGAAAGTGATCTGGTTATCGATGGTGACACTAATGAGACAAAACCTCAGAACAGGGCCATTCAGTTCAATGAAACAGAAAACCAGGAAAAAAATCAAACAAAAAGAAGTCATATTAAAGTAATACCTTTATATATTTCCTGAGTATTTTGGATTCTGTATTGAACTTTTTTGCATCCATATATTAATCCAAATTATAACGGTTTAAGATGTTACTTTTTGTTTACCGTCTCTCACCAGCATGTGAGCACTGCCTTTGTCACTTTGTCACTGTCCTTTTAGTATAAGAATAAAAACAGCAATAGAGCAGACAATTCCTATCGCATCTAACTTTTATTCAAGCATATAACGACTTGTACAAGCCTGTGGCATCAAACTGAAGTATTGTGGGGATTACAGATCACTATATTTATTCTTATAATATCCTGTGTTATTTTAAGAATTGAATAAATGTCTAACTGCACTTAGTAGATCTACTGCTTCTCTTTTTTTGCTAAAACAGTTCAAACAATACATGTGTGAACAAATGTGAGAAGATCTACTGGTACAACTATGATAGAGCAGCTGATAATAGAAAGATATATTTAAGAATGACAGCATATCACGGGGGATAAATCAGAGGGGGAGCACACAGAACTTTTAAATAATAACAGGTTGCCCAGGGAAGTTGTGAATGCTTCATCCCTGGCGGCGTTCAAGGTGGGGTTGGACATAGTCTTGGATGGCGTGGTTTAGTGGGAGGTGTCCCTGCCCATGGCAAGGGGGGTTGGAACTCGATGATCTTGAGGTCCTTTCCAACCCTAACTATTCTATGATTCTACGATTCTCTAGCAGTAAGACTCAAAGAGGAAGAATTTCAGGTACTGTGGAACATCTGATGACAGTTTATCCTATCTCTGCTTTAGTCAGCTAGCAATGGTGAAATAAAGTCGTGTTGGGTTCCTTCATGGTCCGTTATTTGTTTCAAAGTTACTCAGATCAGTGTGTGCAGTTAGACAGGATTCTTCCAGGCCTTTGAGTATCATCAAACTGATCTAATGTTGGATTCTTAAAAACTTGAATTTTAGAAATATTGCTTGGTGGAACTACTACTAATAGTACTGCTGAGAAAGGCAAGAGTGGATTTGAAATATACATTGGAATCTATTTAAATTCAATATGTGTCTAAAAAAAATGCTATCTAAGCACCTGTTAACAAAAAAAGATACTCGCAGAATATTTTTTTCACTTTCCCTTAT
Organism: Amazona ochrocephala; assembly: GCA_039720435.1. Classification (NCBI taxonomy): domain Eukaryota; kingdom Metazoa; phylum Chordata; class Aves; order Psittaciformes; family Psittacidae; genus Amazona; species Amazona ochrocephala. The sequence goes on along the minus strand of CM077878.1, from coordinate 44,863,421 downwards.
TACAATATTTTTTACATTTGCATGAAATATCAAAACTCCATTCTCAGGAACTCCAAGATTATTTCTTGTTGCAATAAATAGAATGTGCCAAATTATGTCTATTATGACTACTGCTATGCTCACTTTTCTAGTTCTAAGTACTAAATTAATTTCTCACCTATGAAAATATGAAGCTTATTCTCAGTAACTGAATACATATTTTGTAAAATAGAAAAATAATATTTTTATGGATGGACAGATAAAAGTTGTTTTGTTTTGTTTTGTTTTGTTTTTAGTTGGTTGGTTTTGTTTTTTGGGTTTTTTTAACTAAATTGATTTAATGTCTTGCCCTGAGGCAATGGCCAAAACACAAGGCAATGTAATACCAACCATTAGCTCCAGTTTGTTAATCTGAATTTCATTCTCCAGATAGAGTGGGGATTAAGAACCAAATTAAACAAAACCATCTAAATAGTTCTAATTCTTTGAAAACTCTGTTAGTTTTATGGTAACCTCATGAACACACCACCTACCTTTGACATTCCAATGTGAACCCGTTCTACAGTATTTGTGAGTCAAAACAAACTTTGTGACTCATCTATTTGTATTTTTGAAAAAGCTATGACACAAACAATGCCAATTTCATCAGTTTGTAATACTGTCTAGTTTTCTGATATTTTGTTCAAAGCACTATATAAACTCTTGTATCAAGATTTTTTTAATTGTGGTTTAGACACCAGTATTGTTTGATTGTAAAGTAGTCAATGCTCATTTTGGATGGATAGAGAATCACAAATGGTTATAGGCTTTAAATACCATCCTTTTCTAAGTTCATTTGACTGCAGAAGGAATTAAATTGGCCTTTGGTAATGCTGATCAGCTGATTTCTGTGACCTTTCAATATATCCTGTTTGCAGTTAAGTTGAAAAAAGAAAAATTCAAATGTGTAATGAGAGCCGGCATGGTATGACATTTAATGACTGAATAGAGAACAATGTAAAAAGTTTGACGATAATTAAACCAAAGTTTTGTTCGTTTGCCTGAGTTCAACAGATTTTTATGTCAATGTTAAAAAATCTTTGCAAAACATATTTCCCATTAGTCCTCAAGAATCTATATCGAAAATAGTTATATCTTCGAATAACATCACAGAATTAGACTTTGTATGCAGAGATATGTGGTTTTTCATCTTCAGTTCTGGGAGATACCTGCTCCTTTCTTGATCACAGATTTTAAAGAAACAAGCCACTTGAATTTTCCAGGCCATTAAACAAGCAAACATTTTTTATTTAGATTGCTTAATCAGCTATTATGTATCTGAAATAAGAAAGTAAAATGAAGACTTTGTAAGCAGTGCACATGAAAAGATTGAAAATACATGGCATAAGGCTGAAATATAAATATGGATCTCTTTCTAGTTTCAGACAGGTTATCAGTAACTCTACACATCCAAAAATAAATCAATGACTAGTCATCGATACTTTCAATCTTTCCATAATATCAATTAATAGTAATAATTATCAGACAGAACTTCATCACTTCAAAATCTGAAGCATTTTCTACAGATACTGAGTAAAACAAGAAAGAAGATTATCTCCACAGATTGAAAAGGGCAGAAGGCCATCTGTGTTGGTATCAACTCTGAACCATATGTAACATAGACTGTCATAAAGTGATGCTTACATTGCAATAGTTTAATAGTAAGAGTTGGTAAAAATTGCTGCTGCTAAAATGGCTTTTTGAAAGTGGTAGCTTTTATAGATATGACTCTATACTTTCACTGGTTTTATATTCATTCTCTTTATTAAATGCACAACTCTCTTTAATATATAGAAGTTTTCTGGAAAAAAAAAGAAAAAACAAACCAACAAACCAATCCAAACCAACAAACCAAACCAAACCAAAACAAACAACTGTTGGGTATAATTTTCAGATATTACTGGTTGTCTCTTGACACAATTGAATTTCTTTTAGATTATTCTTTAGAAAATTATGGCGAACATGGAAATATTTTTATGTAATCTATCTTGAATTTCACTTCCATAGGTGAAATACACTGTAGACAAAAACATTTGTTGTGAAATCCTTCCTGGAGCAGTTTGGACTTGCCTTTTAAATGTTGGGGTGTTTGGCTTCTACATTTCTCATTCTATATCTAAAAGTCACTCACTGATGTAATAGGGCCTTAGATCCTACTGCATTTTTTTTTCTGTTTTTGAAGGTAATAATAACTGTTGTGTTGACAGGTATATCTGACACTACATTATAAAACACTTAATGAAGTAGAACAGTTGTATACGATCACAAAGTCTTTCCAGGTATAACAAGGCAAAATATTTGAAGTCATGTAATTGCAGTCTGCAGATAATTTTGAAAGTCATGAGAAATTTTGGAGAGAGAGAAATAAAAAAAAAGAGGAGTTGAAAACAGTCTAAGAAAAGCCTGAGGCATGTGAAGACAGTCATTACTGATGTAAGACAAGGGATATACTACAGATAGGAAATGTCAAGTGAGAACTATTATGAGCCAGAGTTAAAACATGGCTGCCTTACTCCTAACAGTCAAATAAACTACTGTAGACTTGCTTAAGCTTTTTATTTTTCTGATGGTTATGTTTGGCAGGAACTTAAGATTCCTCTTGCACACGCACTTCATAAAGTGTGGTATTACCTGCCAAAATTCTGGGAGCAACCATCATTAATGCTAAATGGTTCTTGTAGGAAATGAGAAGAAAAAGGTAGGGTAAAGAGAAAATCCCCAGTGCATAATAGTTGATTAATAACCACACGCATTTCTTACATGTGGAATTATCACCGCAGGGAGTTAAAGCATATCAGTGGTCCTAAGCATTCATTGGTACATTAAGAACTTATGGACGAAAGAAGAAGAGGAATAATTGTGTTCTTATTGGTTCATTAGACTATTCCTATTATGCATCTTGATCCCAAATCCAGCTTTGAAAAACATGCTGGCACAAGGAACAATCTACAGATGTCAGCAGTGGCACACATACAGTTGTGCCTGCCCAGTATATAGCTGCTTGTTAGTTTTTTACACAGCCAAATTTTCAAGTGAAAGCTGATGCAGACAGAAATAAAATCATGTCTGTAGGCAGTAGCTGTAATGTTTGTTACCAATAAGAACTTAAGCACTTGGGCCAAGGCCCCAGCTCTTTCTCTCTGCTTATAACTGAGTTATCATCAGATTGCCTTCCATTATCCACAACTGGAGACTTTCAGGGAAAAGACTAGATTGCCTTAGAATTGATGGACGCAGATGGTACTGCTAGTTATGCATTGTTTTATTTTTAGGTTTTGGTCATGTAACAAATACTGGTCTTCTTCACTTCATCCAATTATGTAAGAGAAACGGAGGAGAAATAGGTAGTTCATTTTTAATAGCAGTGATTTATTATGTAACGTGTTAACACAGATTTCAGAACTTTGGAATTGGATTCATTCAGATGGTAATAGCAGCAGCACAGGATGAAGCATTGATCTCATATCTGCATGGTCATTTCATTGTGCATAGAGCTCTTAACATTGCTGTCAACACCTTTTGTGTAGCTACCCATCCATAATTTTGAAATCAAAAACCGTAATCCATCCACTTTAACCAACCAAAGCTCTTTCACTCCATTCTGTGCAGTAGAAATTTATCCTGTAATTTCAAAACAGCATGCAAATAACACAACTCAGATATTTAGTCTTAGGTTAATTTCTTGCTCACATAGTTATTTCTCAGTGTCATTTAAGACTCAGCTTCTTTTGCTTTATTCTTTCCTGCTGTCCCAGTCGTTATTTCACTTGGGCAAAATATAGTGCATATTTGTAAGCTGTTTCACTGTGGCTCTGTGAGAGCTTCCCTGATTTCCCTCAGGGATCAGTGTTGGGACCGGTCTTGTTCAACATCTTTGTGGGTGACATGGAGAGTGGGATTGAGTGCGCCCTCAGCAAGTTTGCCGATGACACCAAGCTGTGTGGTTCGGTTGATACATTGGAGGGAAGCAGTGCCATCCAGAGGGACCTTGACATGCTTGTGAGGTGGGCTGATGCCAACCTAATGAAGTTTAACCATGCTAAGTACAAAGTCCTGCACCTGGGTCGGAGCAATACCAGGCACAGCTACAGATTGGGCGGGGAGGAGATTGAAAGCAGCCCTGCAGAGAAGGACTTGGGAGTGCTAGCTGATGAGAAAATGAACATGAGCCGGCAGTGTGCCCTTGCAGCCCAGAAGGCCAACCGTATCGTGGGCTGCATCAAAAGGAGTGTGACCAGCAGGTCGAGGGAGGTGCTCCTGCCCCTTTACTCTGCTCTCGTGAGACCTCACTTGGAGTATTGTGTGCAGTTCTGGTGTCCTCAACATAAAAAGGACATGGAATTGTTGGAACAAGTGCAGAAGAGGGCCCCGAGGATGATCAGGGTACTGCAGCACCTCCCGTATGGAGATAGGATGAGAAAGTTGGGGCTGTTCAGGCTGGAGAAGAGAAGGCTGTATGGAGACCTCCTAGCAGCCTTCCAATACCTGAAGGGGGCCTATAGGGATGCTGGGGAGGGACTCTTCATTAGGGACTGTGGTGAGAGGACAAGGGGTAATGGGTTTAAACTTAAACAGGGGAAGTTTAGATTGGATCTGAGGAAGAAATTCTTTACTATAAGGGTGGTGAGGCCCTGGAATGGATTGCCCCGGGAAGTTGTGAATGCTTCATCCCTGGTGGCGTTCAAGGTGGGGTTTGACATAGCCTTGGATGTCATGGTTTAGTGGGAGGTGTCCCTGCCCATGGCAGGGGGGTTGGAACTCGAGGAGCTTGAGGTCCTTTCCAACCCTAACTATTCTATGATTCTATGATATACAGAAACCTCAAAAAATCATCCCCGTAAGTTCCTCCCAAAATGCAGTTAAATAAATAAAAATATTAACAAATAAATAAATAAATTTCTTCTTAGCTAAATAAACGTGAACGTGACGAAATTTCAATGACATGGACTATTTGTGTCCCTCTTCAGACTTTTGCAGCTTACAATCATATAAGAAAGATATAATTTTGCTTTAATTTTCACATTTCAGAGCTTGGATTTATTGACCCTAACTTTAGGCATTTTATTGAAATATCGTCTTTAGAAGCCCAGTTGCTGTGCACATAGTCAAGTCAGAGAGAACAAGGTGTGTGACTTTCTAGGAACTGAGTAATATTCAAGAGAACTTCCAGGGGAACTATATGTCATTTTCCCAGATTAGGCATTTATGTCTGTGCCCAAGGAAAAAAGACAAAAACCTACAAATCTGCCAAATTGAGACATTATTTTTAGAGCTACTGCTCATAGCCAAAAGAGGTAAATAAAAAGAGAAAGAAGCAGGCAGGTATTTGAGTCTTGGGGGCTAATAATCCAAGTGTTTTTCAGTTAGAGTCTTCTGATGTCATTTAAACTTCTTGATTTCCAGGTCAGACCTTTAAAACACAGAAAAACTACTCAGATAAATTAAAACTTATGTACGTGTCATACTGTCTCGAAAAGCTAACTCTTCATTGCTGTTTTAATTCTTATTAACTTTGACAAGGGTAGTTAAATACGGCATTGACTGTGTACATCTACAAAATGGTAGACCTGCTGTTGTTCTAGCAGCAGAACATAATTCAGAATGTAGTTTCTGCATATAAAGAATGGGCTTACATTTTTAAAAAAGTATCTGTAGTGAATTATGCTGCTTAAATAATTCCAGGCTGTTGTAGCCAGCCTACTGCTGATAGTGCTTAAGTAAAGTCAACAGAAAGAACTCTCTTACTGCTATTGTATGTTGAAATATTAATTCCAATTTCATCAGTAAAAATAATAAGTTCTTTATTAGAGTATCCCTGTTGTCAGTCAGGTTTGCAGAATCCTGTGCTGGCCAAACTGAAGTATATAACCAAACATTACAATAAATATTAAAACAAAATGAAAATGGAGATAAAATTTGATATTTCATAGTTCTTTGTTTTAAATAGTATTGCTTAAACTGATATTTCTTTGGAATATGTTTTCTTTCTTCTTTTTCATATGCCGAACATTTATTTGCGCATATCTGTCCTTAGATTTAAAAAGAAGCCAAGCAGATACAAGTGTGACAAAAATGCTTAAAATGTTAAACTGTGCTGTGCTCAGCTTGGATGATGAAACCAGTGGGCATTAAGTGCTTGGCAGTGAGATGCTGTGCCTTTCCCTGTATGTATGCTGATAATCAAAGCATTGTATGGAGTGAATGCCACTTCAGTTTTATGAGCTTTTTATGTGACATGGCGTATCAAATCTGCCAAGCAGAGGACCATCTGGAAACAGGTCATCAGAATGAATTCTGACACCCTTTGACAGGCAAGAGTGAAGACAAAGAACAGAATGGGGGGAAAAAACCCAGCCTACCCCTCCAAAAAGCTGGCCATATACCAACAGAGAATAAGTAAAAAAAACTTAGTTTCATTCTGTATACTGCAATAATGTGTTACTTAGTGTCAGGCATAGATTTTCTCAAGTGAACTTAAAAATTCGTTTTGAAATGTACTCCCCTATGGAAAAGCTGAATTTTTTTTTTTTTTTTTTTTTTTTTCCCTGTTACAAAAGCACAGATCTTCCTGGGCATAACAAAAGTGTTACCATTTTTTTCCTCTTCTTTTTCTCCATCTAGAGAATAAAAATGATTTTTAAAAGCTTCACAGCCTGATGTTCAACACACGTTGCAGAAATACACAGACAGATTTTGATAAGTGTTCTGAAGCCACTAGGCTACTCCAGTTCAATTGAGAAGATATTGCACAATCATATGTCACTGCAAAAGTAAACTTGTGCTCTAAATGTCATACAGTTATCAAAATACCACAGCTCCTGAGAGTTTGACCAAAATGAAGACCTATGAAAAGTGGTTATTTTCACTTGATTATAGGGTTCTTAAGGCAAATTTGTCATTTATAGAGACATTCTTATCACTAGTGGGTTATAGATGAAAAATCTGGATGCCAGAATTTAAGGGTTAAAGTACCTTTTCAGTTGTAAGCCTTTGTGGACCAAAACCGTGTTCTGTGCTTTGTATGACTGAGAAACATACATAGGCCCTAACCGACGACAGTCACAATCTAAAAGCATAAACAAGACACATGGTGGTCTAATGATACACCAAAGTTCTCCAAATAAATCAATTTAAGAACACATTTTCACCAGCTCTGAGTTGAACTGAAATCATTCAGGTGGATATAGTTACAGTTCCAGTCTCTAGATTTGGTCTCAGGGACCATTATAAATCTCACTCTCTCTCTCTTTTGTTTATTTGTTTGTTCCTGCTTGTTTTTTGAACACTGCTAGGAAAACAAGAGTTTCCAAGCTCTAGAGAGACTTGAGTGAGTTACAAGGTAGACATAGAGTGGAGATGTTGCACAAGAGGGCAAGAGAAGTAAGGATTCCTGATTAGCCTAGCAATGAATTATATTGGGTATTTTTAACTCCCTGAATTTGGTAATTGCAGAGGGGAAAATATCTAGACGTGTTTCTTCTTTCTTTATATATATCTATATGTATATAAAAATGTATTTTTTATAAACCAAATGATGCATTAAAAGGAAAATTATACCCCCAGGAAATCCAAGATCTCCTTTTTTCTAGTGCAGCTCAGGTTTGTTCTTGAAGCTGCTGGTGCTAGTGTGATTTATGTGGATGTACTAGAACTGAAAAGTAGTGAGAGTCACATCATATGCTGGTAACTCCAGGAATGTTTTTCCTTGCCTAATAACATACTGGATGTGTTTTATTGTTTTCCCTTTGTGGTGGCTTTACCCTGGCTGGTTGCCAGGTGCCCAGCAAAACCAATCTATCACTCCCTTCCTCAACTGAATAAGGGAGACAAAATATGACAAAAGGCTCATGAGTCAAGATAAGGACAGGGAAAAACCATTCTCTAGTTACCCTCACAGGCAAAACAGACTCAACTTGAAGAAATAAGTTCAATTTGTTACCAATCAAATCAGAGTAGGAGAATTAGTAAATCTTAAACAACACATTCCTCTCACCCATCCCTTATTCACAGGCTTAATTTTACTCCTGAATTCTTTACTTCCTTACCCCCTGTGGCACAGGGGAATGGATCTGTTAATCGCACGTGTTTTCTGACTCTCTGTCCACTGCTCTAGTATGGGGCCTCTCCCAGGGGAAACAGCTCTTCACAAAGTTTCACCTTCATGCACATTCATCTGCTCTGGTGTGGGGTCCTTTAGGGGCTGCAGGCGGAGATCTGCTCCACCGTGGACCTCCATGGACTGCAGCAGGACAATCGTCATCACTGTGGTCTTCACCATGGGCTGCAGGGGAATTACTGCTCTGGTGCCTGGAGCAGTTCCTGCCCTCCTTCTGCATTGACCTTGATGGTTGCAGAGCTGTTCCTCCTACATATTCTCACTCCTTTCTCTGGCTGCAACTCCTCTTGCACAGTGGCATTTCCCCCTTCTTAAATATGTAATCCCAGAGGTGCTACCACCATCACAGATGGGCTCGTCCTTGGCCAGTGGCACATCCTGCATGGAGCCAGCTGGAATTGGCTCTATTTGACATACAAGAAGCTTCTAGCACCTACTGAGAGAAGCCACCCCTGTAATACCCCCTGCTACCAAAACTTTGTCACAAAAAAATGATACATCCTTTCATACTTTGTTGAATATTATTACTAATTACCTATTTTTTTAATACAGTGACTAAACTCATTCATTTATAATGATGATTAAGAACAGGAGGAAGTGGAAATTTGTAATTCAGCCCTTTTATGCAGCCAGACTGTAAAGGCCAAATGTTAGAATAATTATATAAAATATTGAGGTAAAAATTCCAGGTGAAATAACTTCTTCAGGCATTTCTCACAAGTATCCTTGGAGTAATACTATTTCGAATTACTAAAGAACCAGCAAAAGTTGAGAGCACACACCAGTGCTGAGGAGCTCCTTGGGAAGGGTAAAAAGACAGGAACTCCTCTACAGAAACAGAGCTGAAGACACTGAAATAAACATGAGATCTTTCAGACTTTCTGGAAGGATTCTGACATGAGTAGGCATTGCTCCCAAACGATTAACAGATCTCTTCCTTTCTTTGTCCCTTTAACCCAAACAAGTTCAACAGTTCTGTTAGAGCAGATTACTAGGATGTGTATGACAGACTGATATTCCCCTCTATGGTTTAAGTAATAACATGTTGGTTAATCCAGGGTGATCCAAATAATCTCTAAAGGGCCATTTACTACTCTGTTAGTGAGTTTCTCTTTCTAAAATGCATTCTTGTAAATAATTAATTTCTATATTTTCATAAATGAGCAAAAGCTAGTAAATCGATCTTCTCCAAACAGGGAGCAAGAGAGAGGTGAAATCTGGAGTGTTTTGGGATTTTTTATTTCAAACATCCCATCCTCCTCTATAGAACTGAAGATTAATGGATAACATGCTGCTATTTTCTACTTTGAAACACAGAAATATAGAATTTAATCTTTTTGTTGCCATGACACCAACCAAAAATTGGGTCAGATGTGGCATTAAGGAAAGAAATTTAACTGAATTTTAATATATCTATATGACCTCTTTTACAATATATTTATATATTAACATTTCTATACTATGTGTATATATATATTTATGCTGTGGATATTCAATGATGCAGAGAAAAAAATTTAGTCCTTTTATAGAGAGAGAACTGAAAAACAAAGAAAATAAACACCTCCTCTGGGTTGAAAGGGGGAGGTGTTAATGCAGAATATTAGTCCGTGCTACTACAGCAGTATGCTATCCCTTTCTCCCCAACTTGACCTTTATTTGCTATAACCCTGCTCAAGTGATAACCACGAGTGGTATCAGGTGTGCCTGGTCATGATGGCTGCATCTGTGTGAGAGCAGATTCAGGGGACACATATAACAATGTAATAGCCAATAGCTGATTTCAATAACATGCCCATGTACTATAGTGCTGGTCAAGGTCTGACTCAAGCCAGCTTTTGAAGAAATTAACATCTAGTCAGTATGCAGATATGACTGTGAATCAATTATCTTACTGCATAAATAGTGGACAACTCAGGGCTTGTTGAGCTTTCTTGAATAGTAGCAGGCTGCATCCCTTGTTGAGTAGGGACTCCTTGAATTTAAAAGAAGACTTAATAGGATGGAGAAGATGCAATGCTATCTAGAACAGCAGAAGTTAACTAATGAAAACAGTACTGAAATAAAATATGGTAATGTTTGGGGCTGTATTACTTTAAGTTGACCAGGAGACCTGTAAAGGGAAATATCTAAGAAATATGTGGCTTCGGTTAGAAGCAATGCAATAAATAAGAAAATAATCATAAAGTTGGAGGAAAGGTGGGAAAGGGTACAAAAAGAGAAACAAGGTGAGGAAAAAAACAGTGTTAATGAAGAAGGTAAGAGCCCTAATATCTGATTTGTGAAGTGCTGTATGGATCTGAGTTGTATGTCCTGCACATATGTAAAAATAAGCTTGTGAATAAATTGTAGTGGCTCTCTTTAAGATGCTGTCATGTAATAAAATGCTATATCACACAGACAGTAGAAAAAAGTGCAGAAATGTTAGCTAAAATAATGTTCTGTTAAGAAGTAAAGACAGACATTGCTAAGCAATTCTAGACCATTTATTCAGCAGTGTAGGAAGCAGAAAAACACAGACTCTTAACTTAAATCAATCTACTGCTATATGTTTTTACCAGTACAGCTTTTTAATCTATCTACCAATATAATAAAAAGAAACTATAAATGAATTGATTAGCTTTCTCCTTTTCGGTGGAGCTTCTTTGTAAAAAGATGTCTAGAATATTTGATTCCTCCCTAGAACCAAACTTTTAAACTTTTATAAGAAGCAAGTAAAATTAGAGTGTGAGATGATGTTAAATGGGAACCAGGTAATAGTGAAAGAAAAGTAGTTTTCCACTCTCCACACCATTCAGTGTAAAGCAGCAAAGGATAAATTACTAGTGTAAACTTCACAAAAAGAAACTTCACTTTTTCTGACAACAATAAAACAGTGTATTTCCACATCACCATTTAACACCTTCTATTCCCTGAAACTTTTCGTTAAGAGTGGATTTAGTAGGAGGCTTGCCAGACTGGTCAAGGATGCTTTAAAGTAGATGTGTTGGGGAAGGGGGGGATAATTCCATCCCAACACATCCAGTTAGTTGCCAACACCTATAATAAACATTCAGAGCAATGTAGAGGCATTCCAGCTGCTCCAGCCAATGAGCCGGCTTCAATTGGAGCTCGGCTCAGATGCCTCTGTACAAATGCCCGTAGCATGGGGAACAAACAAGAGGAATTAGAGATATGTGCGTGTCTATGGGGTAAGATATAATAAGCATCACAGAAACATGGTGGGATGGCTCCTATGACTGGTGTGTTGGAATGGAAGGTTACAGGCTCTTTAGGAAAGACAGGCCCGGTAGGCGGGGAGGGGGAGTTGCTATTTATGTTAGGGATAGGCTGGAGAGTATGGAACTCTGTCTGGGGACAGGTGAGCAGTCGACAGAGAGTTTGTGGGTGAGGGTTAAAGGGAGAAGAGTGATGGAAGACATTATTGTGGGGATATGTTACAGACAGCCTGACCAAGAGGACTCGGTAGATGAAGCTCGCTATACACAGATAGCAACAGCCTCACGCTCACAGGCTCTTGTTCTCATAGAGGACTTCAACCACCCTGATATCTGTTGGAGGGATGGTACGGCCCGGCACAAGCAATCCAGAAGGTTCCTCAGTTGTGTGGAAGACAACTTCCTCCTGCAAGTAATAGAGAAGCCGACAAGGAGAGGTGCCATGCTTGACCTCGTCCTCACCAGCAGGGAAGGGCTGGTTGGAAATATGACAATCCAGGGCAACCTTGATTGCAGCAATCATGAGATGGTTGAATTTGAGATCCTCAGGACAGTGAGAAGAGCATACAGCAAGCTCACTGCCCTGGACTTCAAGAGAGCAGACTTTGGCCTCTTCAGGAACCTGCTCAGTAAGGTTCCATGGGATACAGCCCTAGAGGACAGGGGGGCCCAAGACTGTTGGTTGATATTCAAGGATCACCTGCTGCAAGCTCAGGAGTGATGTATCCCTACTAGAATGAAGTTCAGCAGGAGGGTCAGGAGACCTCCTTGGATGGATAAGGAGCTGCTGAGCAAAATTCAAAGGAAAAAAGAGGCTTACGAAAGGTGGAAGCAAGGACAGGCAGCCTGGGAAGAATACAGGAATGTTGTCTGGGAAGGTAGGGACCAGGTTAGGAGAGCTAAGGCCCACTTAGAATTAAACTTGGCTAGGGATGTGCAAAATAACAGGAAGGGATTCTATACGTATATAACGAATAAAAGACAGACTAGGGACAATGTGGGCCCTCTCCAGAAGCTATCGGGAGAACTGGCTACCCTGGATTTGGAGAAGGCTGAGGTTCTTAATGACTTCTTTGCCTCAGTCTTCACTGGCAAATGCTCTGACCACACCACCCAAGTCTTGGAAGGCAGATGCAGGGACTGTGAGAATGAAGGCCTTGGTCCCACTGTAGGAGAGGATCTGGTTCGAGACTATCTTAGGAGCCTGAATGTACACAAGTCCATGGGACCTGATGAAATCCATCTGCGGGTCCTGAAGGAGCTGACAAATGAAGTTGCTAAGCCACTGTCCATCATCTTTGAAAAATCATGGCAGTCAGGTGAAGTTCCTGACAACTGGAAAAAGGGAAATATAACCCCCATTTTTAAGAAGGGGAAAATGGATGTGCTGGGGAACTACAGGCCAGTCAGTCTCACCTCTGTGCCTGCCAAAATCTTGGAGAAGATTCTCCTGGAAGGCATGCTGAGGCACATGAAAACAACAAGGTGGCTGGGGACATGGCTTCAATAAGGGAAGTGAGGTGGGCTGATGCCAACCTGATGAAGTTCAACCACGACAAGTGCAAGGTCCTACAGCTGGGTCAGAGCAATCCCAGGCACAGCTGCAGGTTGGGCAGAGAAGAGATTCAGAGCAGCCCTGCGGGGAAGGACTTGGGGGTGTTAGTAGATGAAAAAATGAGCATGAGCCAGCAGTGTGCGCTTGCAGCCCAGAAAGCCAACCATATCCTGGGCTGCATCAAAAGGAGTGTGACCAGCAGGTCAAGGGAGGTGATCCCGTCCCTCTACTCTGCTCTTGTGAGACCTCACTTGGAGTATTGTGTGCAGTTCTGGTGTCCTCAACATAAAAAGGACATGGAATTGTTGGAACAAGTGCAGAGGAGGGCCACGAGGATGATCAGGGGACTGGAGCACGTTCTGTATGAAGACAGTCTGACGAAGTTGGGGCTTTTGAGCGTGGAGAAGAGAAGGCTGTGTGGAGACCTCATAGCAGCCTTCCAATACCTGAAGGGGGCCTATAAGGATGTTGGGGAGAGACTCTACATGAGGGACTGTAGTGATAGGACAAGGGGTAATGGGTTCAAACTTAACCAGGGGAAGTTTAGATTGGATATAAGGAAGAAATTCTTTACTGAAAGGATGGTGAGGCCCTGGAATGGGTTGCCCAGGGAAGTTGTGAATGCTTCATTGCTGGCGGTGTTCAAGGCCAGGTTGGACAGAGCCTTGGGTGGCATGGTTTAGTGTGAGGTGTCCCTGCCCACGGTAGGGGTGTTGGAACTAGATGATGTTAAGTTCCTTTCCACCCCTAACTATTCTATGATTCTATGATATTGAAGGGCAAATAGTGTCCTTAATTCAAATATATGTTTGCACTGATAATGGTATTATGGCCTTGTGTGTTTCTTTAGTTGGCAATTTAATGAAAATGTGTTTTGCTAACAGATACTTTTCTTCCATGATGCAAGAGGCTTTGGTAGGCAGACTGGGAGGATCTCACATGTACGCTGCCACTGTAACTTCGTAAACGTTTAACTTAATTGCCAGGTTTTGGTGCCAGGTTTTGGATAATCATCCTTAATTTGATGCCTTCATTTATCAGTGTGCAAAAAATAATTGTCTTCAACGCTCATGCAGATCCTGTACTCACTGCTCAAATTTAATTCTCAGATTCGAAAGGTTTAAGAAATGGATGAAGCTTTTGTTCCCACATAAAGAGTGTATGTGTGTGGGAAAGAGGGAGAAGGTTGAAGGATTCTCGCAAAAGCTAGTAACAGAAGTTGCTGCTGCCTGAAGCTGAAGTAACTAATCTCTTGGTGACTTATGTAGGTTTTATGTTTTGTCTTGCCTAGTAAATCATTAAACAAACATACCTTAGTCGCCCAAGCCAGCTGTCACATTTATGATTAACGACTCATTCTACAAAACTACAGAAGGGCAGGTATAGATATAGGTATGTCTGTACAGCAGATAGTAAGTATTTATCCACAGCTGACAGATCAACTCAAATTACCTTCCAAAAATGTTCACTTCAGCCATTTATTTAGGTGGAAAAAAATAAAAAGAAACATATGTATATGACATTGAATGTAGAGTATATGATACTGAGGGAAAATTGAAAGTAGGGGGACAAAAGTTTTAGTAGATTATGCCCCAGTCAGGCCTTATCCTGAAAGGTGTTTGGTGAGTTAATTTACTGACACTTGGTTTACAATTTGGTTTACATTTTGTATGCCAATTAAATGAATTCAAATACTACACATATAATTGTGTAGATATTCAGTTATAAATACAATAAATGAGTTTGGAATCCATACAGGCTAAACAGAGAAATATCAATTGAAAAAGAAAATTGATTCAGTATTATGTCTCCTAAGACAATGAATTAATTTAATCTTGAGGAACTACTAATTAACTGTTTGAAAAGTGTTGCAAAATATTATGTCATACAGGCAGTATATCCTAAAACTTATCACTGTGGTTAAAAATGATACATTGATTAGCACTAGAGACCACTTAAACATCAGTTAAATGCACAAAACTGTCAAAGAGTATGTATATTTTACATCTTGTGTATGATATTAACTTGTAAATGGAAAATGAGGAGGACTGGGAACGTTAGGTACCCCGTTAGTCTGAGTAGACTGTTCCTTGAAATGTTTCCTGCTTTTGGTTTCTGTACACTCCTGAGTGCAAAGTACATTCCTGATACATTTTATCTTAAGTCATTAAGGAGTGAATTTCAGAAGTTAAAAATGGATCAAGACACCTTGCTTTGCCTCAATGCCTTGAGCCAAATCTAAAAGGGGATTTAGATGTTGCTTTGCCAGTTTTCACCTAAACTATTAATTAGGTCTCCAGGATTGGTGAGAGAGCTCATAGCACTCAGCTGGATGCCTGACTCTTTCTTTCAGATTGAATACAGTTCTCAGCAAGAGTTGCAAGCTGTGGGTTAAGACACTGGAAAGAAAAAAAAAAAAGGAAAAAAAAGAAAAAAGAAGTTCCCCCCAAAACCGTTAAAAAGGTGAAAGCAACTAAATTGTCTCTCCTGGATAGATGTGCCTTGGTTTAAGTCTATAAACTCACACAGTCGCTCTCTCACTCACTCCCCACTCTTTCTTCCCTCCGCTCCTGGAGGGATGGGAAGGAGAATAGAAAGAATGCAACTCCCACAGGTTGAGATAAGAACAGTTTAGTAACTAAGGTATAACACAAATCACTACTGCTACCACCAATAATAATAATGACAAGGGAAAATACAAGGGAAAAGAATTCAATTTCTCACCACCCGATATCAAGCCCGATCAAGCAGTGCACCCCCCACAGTGCACCTCCACCACCCTTCCAGGTCTCTGCTGTCCGTTTTTACATCCTGGACATGACGTGCTGTGGTATGGAATAACCTCTTTGGTTAGTCTGGGTCAGGCGTCCTGTCTCTCCTTCCTCCCGGCTTCCCCTCCTCCCTGGCAGAGCATGAGGCTCACAAAGTCCTTGGTCAGCCTAAACATTACCAAGCAGTAACTGAAAACACTGGTGTTATCAGCACTGTTCCCAGGCCCAAAATCAAAAACACAGCGCTGCACCAGCTACCAAGAAGGAGGAAAATTACTGCTGCTGCTGAACCCAGGACAAGATGTAAGGACAATTTGGTTCCTCTGAATATGGGTTTGTTCTTGAATATTTTAAATATCCTCGAGTATTTGTAATATAGATGTGTATGCATATCATATGTATGTATATATATACATGTTTGATAATGTAAGTGCTTTTCAACTAGCAGTCTTAACTCCCACTCCAGGAGCATTTTAACACACAAGTTCCAATTTTCAGGAGAGCATCCTAAATGCCATTCCGAGGGCTAGTGGAACTGGGAAAAGAAACTGCCCTCCTGAAGAATAAACACATTTTCTGTTGAGACAGCGTATTTGGTTTAGGTGACAAGGCTTTGGTTGCAGGGGTACTGCAGGGGTGGCTTCTGTGAAAAAATGCCAGCAGCATGTGATGGGCTGACCACAATCCACATTCGCTATCTCCCTGTGCTGTTCAAGGGCAGGAGTGAAATAGGGAGTGAGATGGGCTTTTTTTCTCATTATCCCACTCCATTTCATTGGCAATAAATTTAATTAGTTTACCCAAGTTGAGTCTTTTTTGCCCATGATGGTAATTGCTGAGTGATCTCACCATCCTTATCATGATCCAAGAGCCTTTTGTCATATTGTCTCTTCCACTGTCCAGATGAGGAGGGAGAGCAATAGACCTTGATGGGTGCCTGGCAGCCAGCCAAGGTCAACTCTCCACAGACAAAAAACCAAGGAAGGCTGATAAAGAAACCTTAAACTTAGGATATCTAGTTAAAAAGTGGTAAATGTTTTGGGTGTGCCAAAGATGTCTTTTATGTACTTTAAATTAAGCAAATACAAGATAAAACCAGATATAATTCATAACATGGGCATGAGATGTTGTCGTTTAAGTCTCTCAGCCACACAGTTTTGCTCACTCACCCACTTCCCCCTCTTTCTTCCCTCTGCTCCTGGAGGGATGGGAAGGAGAATCGACAGAATGCAACTCCCACAGGTTGAGATAAGAGCAGTTTAGTAACTAAGATATAACACAAATCACTACCGCTACCACCAATAATAATAATGACAAGGCAAATACAAGGAAAGAATACAATAGCTCACCACCAGTCCCAACCCGATCAAGCCGTACACCCCCCACCGTGCCCCCCACCCATCCTTCCGGGTCTCTGCTGTCCGTTTTTACATCCTGGACATGACGTGCTGTGGTATGGAATAACCTCTTTGGTTAGTCTGGGTCAGGTGTCCTGTCTCTCCTTCCTCCCGGCTTCCCCTCCCCCCTGGCAGAGCATGAGGCTCACAAAGTCCTTGGCCAGCCTAAACATTACCAAGCAGTAACTGAAAACACTGGTGTTATCAGCACTGTTCCCAGGCCCAAAATCAAAAACACAGTGCTGCACCAGCTACCAAGAAGGAGAAAAATGACTGCTACTGCTGAACCCAGGACAGATGTACTACCTCCTCAAAAGAAAATGCTTATAGCACAAAATTGGAGTGTTGTTTGCTGTGGCTTGCTGTCATTTCAAAAATAGCTTCTGCTCACAAGGGAGGAAGACCTTTACCACAAGAATGTCTGTCCATACTTTCGAATAAAATGGACTGAGACTTGCATTTTCTGCTGAACTGAGCTTTGTTAATATGTGCTAGCTTTGCTCAGACCATGCCTAGTCACTTGGATCCATGACGGAGCATAGCACTAACAAATGCCTAAACCATGAACCTCAAACAGCCTTATGAAGATAGTTGCATCAGCTTTTTTTGTGCAGTAGGTTCTCTGCAGATGCAGACCTTTGACACCTAAAAAGAATGCTTCTTAGGAACAACTGATCCACTTGGTGCCATAGGAGACTGTAGGTACCTGTGTTCTGCCCAGGAAACTTAGCTGCTTACTTTGCATCTTAATTTTTGCATGTCTCTACCACAGAGAATCTGAACTGTACGCAGAATTCTATCCTGGGTGAAGGATGGATTCTCACTATAGCCCAAGGAGTTTCTGGATGCATTAGATGTCTTGAGTCTGTAATAATTTACTGTCCACAGCTGTAAGGAGACGCCATTCTATCCCTGAGTTCCTCCTAAGGTTAAGTGTTTCCATTCCATTTCCAGTCCCTTTATTTAATGTTAAGTATTAAAACATTTTTCTGCAGCTGTTCTAAATATGTAGAAGAGGGCTAAATTCACTGGGTCAATTAATATCAAATTCTTCATTCAGTTCTTTGTGATACCTGACTGAACAATTGTCAGTAAGTTTTGTTATTGTCTAAGTTTCTGTCCAAGTTTCTGTTATTATTGAAGTTTCAGGGGATAATGGCTCTTACATGCTTTTGTACAGTTTCTGAGTAGAGAAAGGAGTTAAAGAGAATTCTGCATGCCATGCAAGTTATCCAGCTGGGTGATTTTTCTGTCTGCCTGATCTAATTACCTTTATTACCACCTCCTCCGCAAATTAAGAGTTTAGCTTGTCTTTCTGTGGATTCAAGAATGAAGGCATGTGATGGCTGCAAGGAATTCATTCCTTTCAGGGTTTGAAATCTTGAACTGTGAATTTATTGAGACTCATGCAGAAGTCCACAAGGATTTGATTGTGGTTTTTGTAGTGATTAGTGTGGATTTCCCTCAAACTGTTCCTGATGAGAAAGATGTGGGTGCATATTTACTTCCCTTTGCCTCTGCCTCCATCTCTATGTAAAACAGGATTTTTTTCCCTTTTCCACTGGTGCATCGCATCTCTGCTTGGTGTACCTAATTGATTTTTCTGTTTCAGAGGATTAGAGCTATGTGAGTCTTCTAGAGTCTGCCTGAAACTTTTTATGGACTTCTCCTTCCTGCTCCCTTTGCTTTCTTGATGAGTGCTTTCCAATTGTTGGTTTTTCTGTATCTAAGTATTTTTTAATTTAATTTTTTTCTTGTTAAGCAAGACATGAAATGAACTACTTCCTTCATGTTGCTGCTTTGGGAGGCTTTCCAGGACAGGAGGGTGGATCCCTATTCTTTCATAGAGTGACAGATAATGACTAGACCAGGGGCCTGCTGTGCGAATGTCACAGGGAAGTCATGGGTAATTAAAGAAGGGCTGAGGATGCATTAATATGTGACAGAAACAACTGAAAAAAACGTCTAAAGCAGTTTTTAGCAGTGTCACTGGGATGAAATTGCAGGGTTTTACACAGAACCTGGCTTATGCCCTCACTAAGAACTAGAGAACTTTGAAGGCTTAGATGCATGTGGGGAAAGCTGTTGAGGTTACTAAGGGTGGGAATAAAGTGTTTCTTTTTTCTTTCAATAAATTCCTGTGAAGCTTTTGAAAGGGTGGTGTTCCAGCATATATAATGTTCCTGGGACCACTGCATGTTTTGATCACTATACAGAGGGAAAACAATGGTGAAAAAACAGAAGAAAGAAATCAAAACCATTTTTCTTTTCTTTCCAGGTATTACAGGCTAAAACATGGGTTTAGGTGCATCCATATTCATCCAGGGTTTTCAACAATTTCATAATACTAGCAGAATTTGAACTCAGGTTTTAATGAATGTAATAAAATCAACTTAATTGGAGGTCACATAAGATGTAAAAGAAGTTTCTCTCAAATTTAATTTTGTTATACCTTTATTTGACCTAGTCTTTGAGTTCAGTACTGATAAGTGAGAACTAAAATAAAACTGACATTTTTAAACTGTATACACGTTTAATAATGGAAGTTTAGAGAAATTATACTGTACTAGTTGGATTTTCTTTTTTTTTTTTTTACATAAATAAGAAATAAATATGATGGTAAAATATACATGCATAAAACCTATGCAGCATACAAATGGTTTAATAGGTTACTGGAAATAAGGTATTAACTGGTCAGAAATCAGTGTTCTAGAAGGTGCAAAAATTAGGGGCTTTTGTATTACTTACAAAAGAAGGTCACAGGTCCATTTGCAGTCATGGCACCAGGTTGTTTGATCAAGCCCTGATGCAAAGGCAAAATGGACAAAAGCGTTCTGCTCAGTCAAAACTGATCTAAGATTTTGAAGGGCTGATCTGTTCAATGCTTTATCTATTATGTGCTTATCCTAATTCATAGCTGGAACTTCCCCTGGTATGAGCAGGCCTTTTGCATCATAACTTCTTTTTTTCAAAAACCTAGTCTTCTTATGTCAGCAGCGTGTTGCTGCTCTCATTTGTGAGCACATATTCCCTCTGCACCTTCACTCACTTAGGCCCAATTTTTTCTTTCTGTTGCAGGAAGATTTTTCTTCCCTAAGCTGTCTCAATGCCTACTGCTTCAGAGATCGACAGTCAGGCCTATGTGTCTTTGTAACCCGAAGGCATAATACTACTTCTGCTTTGCCAGTATGAACAGCCAGAATCATCCAGAACAGAAACTGCCCACTAAAGGATTTGTGCACCCTTATTATTCCAGCTAGACTCAAGTATTAGATCTTAACAGGTGCTAGAAGAAAACCTACTTAAAAAGAACAACTTCTTAGAGTTTGGAGAATGGAATAATGTATTATGTCATCTCTATACACTGTTATTAGAATACAGATTTGATAAATCTGGGCTGCTAGGATGTTGTGTCTGTATTGCAAGAAGAATAACATCTCCTGTTGGTATACAGACTGCTGACCCTTGGACCTGAGCCAGGAACCAAGAGTTTGAGGAATTATTACCAGGAAGTAAACTAACAAAAACGATTTAGGAAAAAAGATTTTAAAATACCTTTATGGACCACATTTATTCTGTAATTCATTCGGTGAAACAAACCAGCCAGAAATATTGTATGAAAGAACAGTTCTGACTTCATAAGCCATTAAAAAAATCTTAATACTGAAGTACATACAGATTTATATTAAGAAACATATTAGGTAATTGTCTTCTCAGAGCTAAAGCTTGTCTACCCAGAAGATGTTAGTCAGGAAGGTGCAAAACACTCTTAACCCTTTCAGGTGGGAACATCTATATGAACTTCTGTCTAGATCCAGAAGAAACAGTCCAGAAGGCCTGTGGAATATCCAGTACTTCAGATCTTCCAAACTTGGCTGGCCGTGGTCCAGAGGGACCAGGTTTAACTCTGAGCAAGAAGTTGGACTACGTGATCTCCAAATCTCCTTCCAAAGCTCAGTGATCAGAATATGATTCCAGCGCAGAATCTTATCTGGGATCTACTTTAGCTTGCAAAAACAAACAAAAAACCAACCAAACAAAATTAAAACAGTCTGCTGATGATCTCACTTACTTTATTGGAAAATAGACATCTTGAAAAAATGCCCACCTTCAAGAAACAGACAGTACCCCCCGTAAAATAGCTGAGACCTTGTAGATGGTTCCATTTATAAATATTTTTGAGTGCACAAAATAGATTTTGCTATTTAGACAAGCCTTCGTTATCATTAATATGTCCTTTAAAGTGTCCAACTCATCTACTGGCAAATGCGATACATAACCTGAAGATGACTTCAACCTCTCTGGAATACTGGATGAAGGCAAGGCAGGATATTCAGGACATATAGATAGCATCAGATAAGATTCAAAGAGTAACTGAATGACACTTCAAAGATTCTATCCAGCCCTGAGAATTTAGTTCCTCTGAATTCTTTCTCATGGCTGTGACTTGCTCCACATGGCTGTTTTGTTCTCTGGTATATTTTTCTTGCTGACAATATATCCAGTGCTGTTCCTTAGGCTTGCTGGCTGTTCCTGCCTATCCAGTGAATGCATGCAGCCAAAGAATGAGCAGAAGAGGTCAAAGCAAACAGGAAGTCCTTGGATGCCTCAGTGGAACTAATGCATGCTTGCATTGAGCCTAAGAAGAAAAATATAAAAAAAGCTAATGTATATGATAGCAGGTGATGGGAAAACTTGGCCTGTTTTGACTTTCATCTTCCTCCACAGCCCTGAGTGATTTTTAATCCATGCACATTTACAAGTATTTGCAAAAGAGCTCTAAATAACCATTTCTTGAATATGAGACTAATTTTTTTTGTGTTGTTTTTTTTTTTTTTTTTGCAAAAGCTTGCACTTTTCATTTGTCCAGCAGATAAATTTCCTTTAGCATGTCTAAGTGAATGAAAGGTTTATGGTGCTGACCTGCTGTGCAGGGAATAGGTCCTTATGAACAGGAAGAAGGAAAATAATGAATAAAGATCAGCAGAGGTAGGCTAAAAAAGGCCTGGGAACAGTCTAGAAAGCAGCCAAAAATCAAGATTTGTTCAGATTTTTTTTTTTTTTCTTAAGACTCAATAAAATGCATAGCAATAGTTATGGATCTTGAATGGAACGAACTGCCAGAGCCTGAAGTAAAACTTGGCTCTGCCAGCCTCCTAGGCTCAAGAATGAGTGGCAGGACAATTTCTTTCAGAACAACTTCCTGCTCCCAGCTTTCTGCCATCCGCTCCCCTTTGTTCTGCAGGAAATAGCATATGAACAGGACTGACCTTCAGCCTGACAAAAAAAACCCAGCACTTTGTTTTCAAATGCCTGAACACCATTCTCACTGGTGACACTGAAGAACACCTGAAGCAGTAATTGAGGAAGTTCTTATGAAAGTCAATGTTCCCAGCGAACGACTTCATTTATGGCATCATGCAATAGGTGCAATTGCTGCATACCACAGTGGAGACAATGTGGAAGTACCTGCATTGATTTTCTATAGGGTTCATGGAGAAGACAGGACTTGTATTAGTTATATTGCAAGCTTGAAAAAGACAGTATAGTGAGATAAATTTGTGGATGGGAAATCCTTTTCAACAGGGCATATGTTTGTCTTGGTACGTTCTTCGGCTGGACAAGACTTGTGGAAATAAGAGCATCAAAAACCTGGCACAGCTATTAATGACAACAATAAGATGTCATGCTGATCCTCAAAGGCTTGAAATATGACAAGGAAATTTCTCTTAATTTACAATCCTGAGAGAGGGGTGGGGAGAAGAGGAGAAAGGCAGTGAGAGGAATCTCTTTCAATTTCTTCTGACTTTACCACAACATGAATGTTGTGGTGTAAGAATGTTGTGGATAGCACCATCCAAATTATATCACCACGTTGGCAGTGGTTAACTAGCTAGCAGTGAAGTTGAGTGACGTAGGAATTAAAGCTGTTGGCTTTCAGAGAGCCATGGAAAGTGGAATTTGCATGCTTGTCATCTTCTTGCCAGTTAACATATACTTCCAAAAACATCACTTTTCCTATAAAAAGAAATAGAGTTAAGTGATTAAAAACACCAGGGGTCAAGAAGCACAATGACAGGCTTGGGAGCCCTGATAATCCAGTTGAGAGACACAGTTCTCACTAGGATTCTTCCAGGCAGACCTCTGAACAGACCAAAGTCTAAGGTCTTACATCTATGGTGGTTATCCTGCCTTTTAGCTTGTTCCCTCCTCTATCTTCAACTCTACTATCTCATGATCACTGCAGCCTACCTTCATGTCCTTGAACAGTTTTTCCTCTGTTGTGAGCATGAGGTTCAGCAGCAAGTCTCCCCTGTAGTCTCCTCTATCACCTGTATTAGGAACTTGCCATCAATGTACACTAAAAACCTGGACAACTTGTGCCTTTCTGTACTGTTCTTTGTGCAGGTATTAGGATGGTCCAACTCTCCCATGAGGACCAGGGCCTGCAAACATGATGCTTCTTCCAGTTGTCTGAAGAAGGCCTCCTCCACTTATTTCTGCCCAGGTGATCCATAGCAGACAACCAGAACTTGATTTCCCCTTTATTCCTCACCCCTGTGCTCTCAGTTGGCTTGTCATCTGCCTCTGGGCAGAGGTCCGCACATCACCACACTGCTCTCTCACATAAAGGGCAACACCCTTCTTTGGCTGCCTGGCCTCTCTTTCTTACAAAACTCATACCCGTCTTTGGTAGTACTCCAACCATATGAACCACATGTCCCTGACCCCAAGAAAATGTAGCCCTGCCACAGTACGCTGTCCTCTAATTCCTCCCATTCGCTTCTCATGCTGCATGTGTTACATGCATTTCACATACACACTCAGTTGTGCCCATGCCTCAGAAAAGGTAGAATGCAGATGACCCTACCCTGGCAAAATAAGCATAATGGATTCTGTTTTTTCTTGTAAATGCACTTTGTTTCTCAACTGCAGAACAGTCTGCGGAGGTTTAATTCTCTTTCTTTGTTTTGTTTTTGTTTTTTTTCCAACTCGGAATTTGTAAGAAAGCAGAACAATCTCTTTTCAGAAAAACTCAGGAAAATGCAGCAACGTACTCATACACCAAAAAATAAATACATTTTATTTTCCCTTGACTAATAAACAAACACTTGGAGTATTGTGTGCACTTCTGGTGTCCTCAACATAAAAAGGACATGGAACTGTTAGAACAAGTGCAGAGGAGGGCCACGAGGATGATCAGGGGACTGGAACACCTCCCGTATGAAGATAGGCTGAGAAAATTGGGGCTGTTCAGCCTGGAGAAGAGAAGGCTGCGTGGAGACCTCATAGCAGCCTTCCAATACCTGAAGGGGGCCTCTAGGGATGCTGGGGAGGGACACTTCATTAGGGACTGTGGTGAGAGGACAAGGGGTAATGGGTTTAAACTTAACCAGGGGAAGTTTAGATTGGATATGAGGAAGAAATTCTTTACTGTGAGGGTGGTGAGGCCCTGGAATGGGTTGCCCAGGGAGGTTGTGGATGTTTCATTGCTGACGGCGTTCAAGGTGGGGTTTGACATAGCCTTGGATGGCATGGTTTAGTGGGAGGTGTCCCTGCCCATGGCAGGGGGATTGGAACTCGATGATCTTGAGGTCCTTTCCAACCCTAACTATTCTATGATTCTACGATTCTATGTTTTGTATGCCAGGCATAATGTAAACGACAGATACTAGGAAGAAAAAACAAACAGCTATCTTACTGCTCATTCACAGCCTGAAAGGAGCTATGAAAGAAGTTTCATTCAAGTCTACCTGGAATATTATTAGATGGAAGAAGGAAGGAGAAACTAGTTGGGTTAATTGAATTTATTTTATATACACATATCTTCAGGAAGTTATGTTGTTTTTTTTTTCTTTTCTTTTCTTACAAAGGGTAATAGAAAATCCTTTGTATGAAGAAAGAGATTCAAGAATAAGGCAGACAGCTACTACATTTTGATGTGTTTAATTTTATTTTCATTTAGGTGCACTCATAATGCTCAATAAAATTTTTATTCTGCATCGATACTGTATATGAAATGCTTTTCAAAAAAAAGATAGCTTAGAACTTCACTAAATTTTTTCCTGGTCAATAAATAAATCGGAGTTGATAGAGAGTTGATCACAATATGTTACTAAAATATAAAAACTTAAAATTCATATAATTTTAAATAAAGAGCATATGTAGTATACTAGCAAACAATAAATTGATATAAAAAAATCATGCGGTATTCCTCAAAAAAAGGTATTTATAATTTAGAATGTATTTGCTTTTGTAGATGAATAGGGAGTTTCACCAAAGTGTAGATTGGTCATAACTGATTGATAGGATGTATTTCACTGTGTAAAGCTAACCAGTGTTCAAAAATGCAAAACTTATGTTTTAATCACTATGTGATGGAGGAGAAGCACAAAGTGTTACTGCAAATGGGACCATCAGGGTTTTCCAAGGCATATACAAATCATGCACAGAAATTCTACTTATGTCACAAACAGGCTTTCCTTCTTATTACCCATGTAACTTCTGAAATTGGAAAAAAAAGAGTGTTTAGAGTCCTAAGTCTTATGTCTCATTTATTAAGTAGCCCTACATGAACCAATGTTCAGTATCTTATGAAGAAGAGGTTATCCAGCAGATCTTACTGCAGCTCCAGTTGAACCGAATTGTCAGGGCAGGTCTTGAAGATGTTGCTGAACTCTTTTAAAATTCTTTTTATGACACTACTTTCTTTTTTTGTTTTGTTTTGGTTTGGTTGGTTGGTTTTGTGGTTTGTTGGGTTTTTTTCCTCACATTGGCAAAATGAATGATGAATGATTTGTGCAGTTTCTATAAACTCCATTCTCAGCTGGACAGACTGAAAGAGTGAAGAGGATTAAAAAGTCTGAGAGGGCTGAGCAAACCGTTTTCCCTGTTGGAATCTGAAGATATGATCAGAATATTTTATTCACACCATAAAAGTATGAATGGAAATTGCCATGCTGCTTATCTCACCTGTGTTTAAAGTTAAGCTTATTACCACCTCATGACCTCATCAGAAACCCCTATGCCTGTCAGTTTGCATGATGCTGTCTTCTATTAAAACTTCTCTACTAATCACTAATCTGCCATTATATATTTAATCCAACTCTCTATACCTCTCTATTCTTTGCTTTCACAGTAGTAGTGCATTGTATCTCCTTACTATATTCAGATTTTCATCTCTGATCTGCAAAATTATTTAAAGCTTTTTTTGATGTAGCTCAAATGACTGATTCAAACTTTCTCATCAGTGTCCACAGTCCCATCGTAGTTCATAGTTGAGTTTTTACTAAAATATGTATTCCTGGATACTGGTAGCAGTGATCTGAGAAAAACATAATTTTATTTTCCAATCTGTCAATGCTTGTCTTTCCAGGTATTGTTCCTTATTTAATATCTGGAATGAACCTAGAGTACTCTAATTACTACAGTCAATCTATATTACTTGATTTAACAATGGGAAGAGGCTAAGCTGCATGATTCTTTACTTCCATGGAACTCCATATAAATCAACTAATATCAGAAGAAAAAACTTCTTTAATTACATTTTTTCTCTTGCTGTACTGCACAGATTACCTTCCAGACAGAGCTATAAAACAGTGCTATTTGAGGTAACCTTCATATGTGAAATGGTTACAGTGCCATATTACAAGGGTAAAAAAAAAAAAAAAAGGAAAAAAAAAAAAAAAAAGAAAAGCTAAAAAAAAAAGAAAGCAAACACGATCATTTAACCTAATTTCCAAACAGTACAATGCTGAGTTTAGAGAACACAAGTTCAAGATGATACAACAATGGACTATTGTGTAAATCAATTATTGTCTGGAACTTTACATATTAATCTTAGAAAGACAAACATTTGTTTTTGCAGTTCTCAGCTATTTCTCAGTAACACAAGTCAGTGGAATTTGAGATAGATGCGCTACAGTACTTATTGCATATAGATATAACCTTCCATGGAAGTTTGAATGTTTGCTTTCTTCCCAGACTTACTGATGGTGATAAAAGATTAAATGGTCTTTAATTAAACTATTTACAATTTCCACCCAGCCCAATTAGGCATACTATTTATTCATAGAACAGTGGGTAATACAACACTGCTAATTCTGGTAAAACGTGTTGGTTTTGACTGGCGTATTAATTTTTTTCCACAGTAACTAGTATGGAGCTATGTTTTTTATTTTTGCTGAAAAGAGTGTTGATAACACAAGGATGTTTTTGTTATTGTTGAGTAGTGCTTACACTGCTTGCAGCTCAGTGTTTACATAATGTCAAGAATTTTCTGCTTGTCACCCCATCCACCAGTGGGTATGCTGGGGGTGCACAAAAAGTTAGGAGGGGACACAATTGGGACGCCATAATTATATATCAACAGTAACACAATCTGAGAGGAATGCAAAAAGGAAGAAGACATCTATGATTCTATGATTCTATGATTATTTCATCATAGTTGTCTCATTTTTTATATCAAGCTTTATTCATGCTGCCTTAGCAGCAGAAAATACTTCATGTTGACTGAGATTAGCTGTCACAGAGAATATTAAGGAATAAATCCTCTACATATTCTAAAGCTGTATTTTGTTTAACTGACTTTATCTGCATTTCGGAGAGAGAAAAATGCACATACCTTTTTTGAAAAATATTGAGAAATGGCAAAACAGTGGACAGAAAAGTATTAACACCCAGTAGTTTGCATTTATAAATAGTATTGCAGTGAGAAAAATGAAGTTGAATAATGATAATTAATTAATATATTAAGTGTTATCTAGTATAACTTCCAGGATACATAATACTAAACAGTAAAATTTTGTTCACAAAAGAAGGAATGAGCAACAACAGGTGGCTGTATGAACTGAATTTCTGTGTTTGAAAGAGATTATTTTTACTATCCAGTACTACAGACAGCAGGGAATTAAGAACATCATATATAGACAGCTTCACAATTAAAATATATATTAAGAATATTATTAACTCCAGGTGCATTTGGAGAGAAATTAAAAAAATGAGGAAGGCTTAAATGCCTTCTGTGCTTCATGGAAGTCAATACAGTAAGAGAACACAAGAGTCAAAGAGGCATGAGCAAGATGCAGCATGTGGTGTCGAGTCATTACAGACCCCATTGAGATCCCTCTTGGTGGTATTGATAAATCTAAAACTGGGTGGAATATATTAAATAATTGACTCTTGGTTAATTATCTATTTGTAGGATCAGTTTCCTTCTGAAAACCTTTTAAAAAGTGAAGAGTTAATTTGAGTAATTGCGAAAGTGTGAATCCAAAGATGTTCCACTTTAAAAAAATCTAGACAAGCCTAGAGAAAGAATAGTTGCCTTTAATACTCTAAGACAATAATTCCTATATAAAGCACAGAAAAAATATTCTAGATTTTAATGGATAATAGTCTATTAAAATAGAAATTTTTTGATTCATGCATGGCACAGAATGGTCATTGGAATAATATCAGAGGGAGCTATACTTATTTAAATATAAACCGTAAGAAAATTCTTGAACACATACAAAAAGTTTCTAAAAATCTTCAGATTGGTTTAAACCTTTCCTCTTTCATGCTAGTTCAATAAATGAGAAAATATTCCTTTGAGAAACAGAAGCTGGATACTTACAAAGCTATTTCACAGTGAAACACTTAGGAGTCTTCACCATGCCTTTTTCACAAAGCAGATGATGGACTCATTGTGAGCTAGCAGTGATATCTGTTAATGAAGTCTGTGAGATGCACTCTTGTAGGTCCTTTTCTCAGTCAAATAAGGGTCCTTCTAGGTTTCAGAAAAGACTCTGCAGCTCCCTCTGGTCCTTAGGATACAATGCTCATCTGAGAAGTCGAACAGTCCATCACACCAAGACTGAAGATTTGTTAGTAGGAAGCAGATAATCTCAGACTAAAATTAGAGTCATGTTTTAAACAGTGAGTACAGCAGACCAGTAAATTAGCTAGCCATAGAATATTCTTCATATTTCTAAATTTCTAAATCAAAGTATGAGATTTTTTTATATAGTTCAAAGAAACAATTATTTTACGCTTTGACCTGCATTATACAAAACTAAAGTTACATCATCTAAATATCAAACTATTTGAAATATCGAAGATTATGATAGTGTTATTATTTATACTTTCTAATGTTTTACTATTGTCTTTAATATTTATGAACAGTGGCAAAATCTTAAACTGCCTGCTGTAAACACGTCTGCAGTTGCTGTAATTTTCTGTAATTTACACTACTCCACTCTGTAAGTTATAGATACTGTGTTTAGTACACATTGAAATGTAATAATAATATAACACTCTGAAATGGTGAGATGCTGTAGACAGAAACCAGTACAGAACTCATTCCATAACCCTTGCAGTATCTACATCACGTCATTATGTGCTTTCTACATATAGCAATGAATCTGCTCAATATGTTCAAGTACCTACCAAAATATTTCAGTATTTGCTAAGGCAGCTATAAAATACACCAATAAATGAAGTTTCAATTTAAATTTAATATCTTATGAAGGGAAGAGATATAAAAAAGATTTTAATTTCTTGAGAATAAAATTTTATACTGCGCTACAGGCACAAATTGTCCCCATGCAACCTTGTAACTCTATTACTACTTTTTGAAATACATGAGAATGTAAGAATCATAATTTTTCCTTTTTACACATCTATGTAAACCTCTGTGGTTAACATACATTTCTGATTAAAAATTCTCACCCCTGAAATATTTAACACTTCATAACATCTTTGAGTCCATCCAAGACTGTACCACATTTTCGTACATGGACCAGGCTTCCTGACTGCTAAAAGTATGTGTGTGTGTGTGTGTGGGGGGGGGGGGTGTCCCTGTTTGGACAAAATTTCTCCAATTTTTCTTCATTACCCTGCTGTAACAAAAATCACAGAAGACTAATCCACTTTGTTTGAGAGTTTTGGCAATAAAATTTGGGGTAATTTTTTTTTCAGAAAAAAATTTTTTTGCTTCACAAGCATTTAAATCCCCATTTCTTATTTGCAGAAGCATTCACATTGTAAGAATGCAAATGTTTTATGAACTTCCTAATCATGAGATGAAAATGTTATTTTAAAGAAATTCATTGTCAGTGATGGGTCTACTCAAACTCTGCTATCCAGATACTGTAAGGAAAATGGAATTAATCAATGGGGTATAACTGCATTTTATGATTCCTTCTTCAACTTTAAGCAAATGAAAAAAATACATTAATGTTATCCATCAGGAACTATGAAATTTTTCATAAAGTATCTCCATCAAAAATGTGTATTTCAGAAAGATTTTTTTTGCCTAAAAGTCTGCGCTATCAGAATTCACCGGGTTTTGTTTGTTTTGCTTTTTTTTCTTCTTTTTTCTTGTATTTTCAATACGTTTTTGGGCTTTTATTTAAAAATGTTATCAAAACTCTTGAAAATTTTTTATTTAGCAGAATTTGGTGTTCACTAGCACCATGAGTGTGTTCACTAAAACTAAATGTTAATTTAGAAAAAAGAAAGAAAATTTAGTGTCCATTTGAAATCTGTGTTACCACTAACGTTTGATACAATTTCTCACAGAAGTAATGCCTTTATTTTTAAATAGTGGAACACAAATGAGGTAGATCTTTCCTGCTTTGCAGCTACTGTTAATATGAACAAAATGTACAACAGTTTTTCTGCTACTAGCTTATGAACAGGTACACTTTGTTTTCTCGCTAGTTCTCACTGTCTCCTAGGAGATGGATCACATTATCAAAGTGTATGCAAAACTAAAAATCGAGACACAAGGTATTAACTGGCTGCGGCTGTTCTTAAGGTCTACCTTGCCCTCAAGCGAAGCCAGGAATCTGAATCAAAAGAGCAAGAACACAGACATGGGAAGAAAAATTAATCTGACCATCTGTTTTGCATCTAACTAAAGGAAAGAATACCAAGCTAGCAGGAAGTTCAGGTACAAGAAGGAAGAATAAAGAAGACTTTGTAAAATAAAAGCAAATATTAGGTAAGGAAAGTGTTTACCAAATCACAAACACCACCATGTCTTAGTTCCCCTGCAACAGCAGGACTCTTGAGACCACAGCATACTTCAGGTGCTGTAGGTCTGTTCCACAGCATCAGACACCTGCACTCATGTTTCCTGTGACTGTGGCCCTTCTATCTATCCACTTTTCCCTTGGGCTAGAAAAGACTTAGAATGCTTTGTTGAGAGCTAGAGGACCTGGAAAGCACTTCTAAGGAGGAGACCAAGAAACTGGATATCAAGACCTAGCATCCCAAGAAATGTGCTCCTCCAGCCAGAGAGGTTTGTTTACAGTTTTCACTTTTACTGAAGTTAATAGACTCCAGAGCATTCTCACAACACATTTCTGTTTGACAAATCAATATTTTCCCGTGAAAAAGGACTCTATTTGGGGAATTCCTTGCTAGGGTTATTTAGGCTGGTTTTCAAGAAAAACAGACAATTTAAATATTAGCTCTTCAACTCACTTTTTGACATAAAAAATTCTGAAGCACCTAAAGCATAAAAAGAAGCAGTTGTCAACTGTATTGATGCATTATTATTATGTTTTTGATGAGGTTTATACAGAGAAATATGCTTTTTTCTCCCTTTTGCACTGAAGTAATTTTTCAGTAAATTTATTAGTTCGCCTGAAGAATGGTATTTTGTGAAACATGATTTTTCCCCTTTGTGTTTGTGTTGTGGCCTCTTTTTCTCTCTCACACATACACAAAGCCACGTGTACATATATGTGCATGCATACTCCTGCCTGCATTTCCAGAGGCTTAAATGATAGCCAGTGTTGATCCAAAATCCACCATTTTGTAAGAACAATTCATTTTCTTTTCCCCCACAGCACTGGATGACTCAAAAAGGGCCTGCTTCAGCATAGCTCTTAGTGCACTGCTTTGCATTTCTGCCCACTTGCCTAGTTTGCAAAGGGGAGGGTGACAAGAAATCAGGAAGGACAAGTGGGTGGCAGTGGTTGTGGTTTCTATTTGGAGGAAGCTATTTTGAAAACTGCACAGTTCTTTTATCTGTCAAAGATATAACAGAGTCTGACAAGCCTAGCAGTAGGCAGAAGCAGCTGTCAGTAGTACTATAATTTATTAGTATCTTTTTTTAAATAAGGAAGCTGACAGACTAACATGAGAGCAAAGGGGAAATCTGCCAAATCATCAGCTTGCACCTCAGGCTCAGACAGACGATAGCCCACTGTGGAGAGTACACAGCATTAAATATATATTGATTAATTCAGTGGCACAGTCCACCAACTGCACTGTCAGTGATAAGGAAAATGGCTGAGGCATCACTCCCTCTTCTAGCTGAGAGAGACAGTCCCACGCCCAACATGCTGACTTCCAAAATCCTCACCAAGAATGGCTAGAGTTGTCCACAAACCGGATGGACCAGAAGAAGATTTATTTTTTTTTTTGCATGTTGTGAAGCAAAACCAAATTGACAACGAAAAAAAAAAAATGTGATGAATAAAGAAAATGATTCAAAAACCACACAAGTAGTAATTATTGCCGAATAATTATACAGGAAGAAAATCAATTTGATTGATGACATTGAGTTCCTGGTTTTTAAGATTTAGAGTGAGCATCATCAAAAAAAAAAAAGGAGGAAATCAATTGTCCATGCTTATTAGATGAATATTATAAAGTGAACAGAAAACACCTGATTTTTCTTAGATTTTACTATTGTTTTGGGAAATGTCAAACACTCCTCAGAATACCCTCGCATAGCACCACACGCAGGTGTTTACCACTTAGACTTGTGGTAGCTGCTAAATATTGTTTAAAAAGACATTTGACACCACTTAAAAAGCCAGAGTTTCCTCACATTAGTTCATGCAATAGATGTGTCTTTGTGGCTGGGTTATTTGGGGGAGTTTGAGGGAGTTTTGTTTTTTGTTTTTTTTTTTTTTCTCTATATCAGCTCGTGAACAAAAAGTACCTATAGTAACTCCATGGTAACAACTGGTAAATAATGACATATTGATAGTGAATCCTGAATGCATTATACTGAGTGACAATCAAAATACAAAAGACCAAGCAATTTCTAGGAACATATGCCTCCAAGTATCACGAACATGATTGCAGGCAAGAGCTGCTTCAGTACTTCAGGTTCATTATCTTAAAGACTTTATTGTGAGCCTTTCAAAAGTCTGCCATGCAACTGAGAGTGCATTAACAACAGTCTCAACTTGATAATGACGCCAAAGAACAACTCCTAATTCAATAATTGTTAGTTGATACTCTGCTACAAACGTTGGATAAAAAGTTAGCAGTGATTTGGGGGAAGTTTTGAGTGGCCATGGGTTTGCTCAGTTTCTCTGTGGTCCTACAAAAAGAGTGAAGTCTTGTATTGCAGTATTTTTTGTACTATTCTTCCCTTTTAATCTTCTCAGCTGGTGGAAAACACTTGCCTTTAATACAAAACACATCAATTATGATCTGAAAAATGCATTTCAGTGAAACGCATGCAAAGATTTTGCTGATCCTAATGCATAGGTAGGTTGAACTTGCATTTGCTGGCCTTTCAGAAAAAGACATCTATATTCCTGCACTGGGCTCATCTTCTTCTCTACCATCTCCCAGTGATAAAGAAAAAAAGGTATTATTTATTAATCTTATAATTTATGAAGAAACATGAAGAAACCTGAATCTAATTTAAATTTGAACAATGTATTTGTTTTTCAAGCAAGCAAAAAATAATGAACTATTTTAAAGTCTCTTTTTATGTTTCTGTTTTGCTCATATTTTACAGCACAGCTTCATCATTATGTAAACCTTGGTAATTACACTAAACTTTCCTGGGAACGTGTTATTCCACAACTAATAATATTAGGTTATCGTAACTTCCTTTGAAGTAGTTTTTACTGGTGACCGTTCAATAGACTGCTTGTTGCTGAACCTTTGACCTGGTCTATTCTCTCAGTTCCTGTATTGTTACAGATACATTTTTTTCACATGAATTGATTTGTTGTACTGGGAGTGTCACACAACTTTTTTCATACACTACATATGGGAGGAAAGAGCTTTCTGTATGCTGTCAAGTGGTCCTTGTCAGTGCATGAGGGTCTTCTGAGAAACTTAATGGCAATGTTGTCTACCAATGGGCAAATTATTGATCATCCTATGGAGATGCTAAATAATCTGAAATGCGTATTCCTAAAGACATAGAAGTTTGTTCTTCATATGTACCATATTCAGAAATTCTAAATCTTTACCTTTGGGATGGAAGTGAAGCATTTATTCTGGGAACATTACAGGCTTTGCAGAGTCAGAGATGGCATCATTACCACGCAAGATGTGATAATGAGTGTATCAGCCTCATTGATAAGAACAGCCTGTATAAAAAAACCTTCTTGTACAAAAATATTTTTCTGCAGCCAATAAGAATATTCAGATTTCATTTCAGCCTCCCAAAAACTTTAAGAAAATTATTTTGTAGTCTCAGTTTTGTGATCACAGCTTGATTCTTGTGTGTGCTTTAATGTCCAGACTACTGAAGAAACAAAAACAATAGCTTGAATGGAAGCCCAAAAACAACCCAAAGATATAAAGTTAGATTAATTTATTATGCTCACTAGGAAAAAATATAGCAGGCAATGGAATGGTGATTATAAAATGCCAACTAACAATCTATTCTGAAATCAGAGTAAGTCAGTTACCGTAAAAAGCATTCCTTTTTTTCTTAACTGCGTTATTTAGGGACCTTAACAAATGGTTTGTTGGTCCCATCACCACGGTTAACGTTGTTAGGTTTATGTGATAAAGGGCTTGTATCTACACAAATGAAGGAAAACGTTGTTCCAGTGGTGGGCAGGGGCATCCCAATGTCCCAGTAAGAGTCGTGAGCCCCTGTGCTTGACCCCCAGGTCTATCCTAGAGAAGACTCAGGCCCGAGGACTGGGGGGCACCCCACATTGTTTAGTAGGGACAGCTTTAAAAGGCATCTCTCAGGCTGCAGGACATCACTGACTCGGGGTACTGGAAACAACACTGGGATATTGAACAAAACTGGTAATAGGATTTTTATATGTGTGGCTATGCCCTGAACCTGATCATCGTTGTCTTCTCTACTTATTATAAACTCCATTTCTAATTAATTTTCTGGATGAGGGACACACAAGGTGGGGCTTGATCTGAGTGCCAGCAATGAGACCATGTGTCTGGGAGTCAGCAACTGAAGAGACTGAGGTGCATGTTCATGGTGTGGGTGCTACGTCAGTGTGTGAGCATTGGGAAACATCAGGGTGGAGTATCCAGCAAGCAGGATGAGAGACTCGGGTGTCAGGTATAGGAGGTGTCCTAATTCTGGGCTGGGTGCTGGGGAGAACAAAAAATCTTCTTGTTGGCTACTGAAGAAACCAGAGTCCATGGCATCTGCAGTTCAGTTCCTAGTACTGTCATAGGTCTGGGCCAGATAATGGAGAGAATGTGTCCATGGAACTGGGAGACCAGGGGACCCAGGGGCCAGCTGCTGCATCTCTAAGGCCAATTACTGAAGGCATCCACATTATATACATATATTCATATATGAATATATATTCTGCTAGTGGGTATCTATACTGAGAGAAAGGAATAGCACAGAGGTGTTGGTGCTGTCTGCATTTGAGCAAGTTACACGTTTTCTGTCCATGTTTATCTGTGCAGTCAACCACGTGTATATGTACTGTGCATATGTATGTGTACATGTGCCTACTGGGAACACACACTCAGGTTTACACCTACCTGGAGCAGGGGACATGGAGCTGTGGCAGCCTTGGCTCTGTTAAAGTACCAGATTCAGAAACTTGTAACAGTTAAGACCCTTAGGAAAAATGTACAATTTAAATGTTATTACCTTCATTCCAAGAAAAAACAGAAGAATTTCTTGTAAATTGTTTTTATGTGGATGCTGAGAAATCTTTACTTCACCAGAAATCCCCTGTTGTAAATAATGACTTCAGAGACCTTGGGGCAATTTACAGCTGGCTGAAATGCACATACAAACAGGAAGAGGAGGTTTAGATTTAAAGCAAGACTTAAAGTCTCCAAGGGCCTAGTCCATAAAGGTATTTAGTAGTTTAGTTTTCCTTCACAGGGTCAATGTAGACATAAGTTATTGGGGAAGACAGAGTATATATGCCCTGTCACTGATGAGGCTAAGACTCCTTAGGGTGAGTGGGTATTTGTCTTGGGAAGATTCATTTTCAGAGACAGCTAAAATGAGGCCTCATTGCAGCAATGTATAGTTACTGCCCATTTTGGTTTCTCAGAGCTTTGTATGGAGTTTGAGATTGACGGCTATTTGACCTCAGAGTTACAACAACTTTGTAAGAGGATGCACACCTATTTGATCCATTTTCTGTCATCTTCATTATAATGAACTCTCCAGGTGAATATAGTCTTCCTGATAAGGTCCTCCAGTATCCATGTGTATACAAAGGCTTTTTACTTGTATATCCTTCCTGTTGTTTCCTATCTGGTGTAAATAATTCAGGCTCAAACTGCACGTTATGTATAAATAAAATTCAAGAGAAAGCTCCAAGCTGTCTGAGATGCTTAGATGCTCAAGGGATTCTTTAATCGTCAGGTAATCCCTCTGAGATACAGGCAAATAACCTACATCCCAAGTACAATACAACATTATTCCCGGATGTATACATTATTTTATGAGCTTACACCAAGTGTGACAATTTCAGTGCATATAAAAAAAAGTCATGATTGAATAGCCCTTGAGACCCACCCTACATTTTCCTTTCATGAAATTATTGCAGTGAGAATATACAGCTATAGTCTCTTCAGACTTTCCTAAAAAAGGATCTTTTAAGGATGATTTCTACAGCAGAAAGTCTCTGCACAGCACTCCTTTATTAGTTCTCTAACACACGTTTATCGGCTTCCTCCTGAGAGCAACTCTATTACCATTTCTCTTTGGAGAAGCACAACCTTTCCTTATAATCCTAAGGTCACATAGCTCAGTTTTGTGCTTAGCTGTTTGGTGGTTTGTCTTTGAGCTGAGTCTATATCCTCTCAATGAAATAACATTATCTGAAGTGATTGGCTGATTTGAAAGGGCTTCCCTTTCCATACAGTTTTGGTACATCCTATAAATGTAGGGAAGCTTGTAAACTTCTTCACATACTTCCCTGCAAATAAGGGGAATTTGTTTCAGTAGAACAGGACCATGCATTTTCAAAGAGAAAGGAAGAGTTAAGTATCTGTCAGGGTGAATATCTCTAAAGGAGATGCTCTCCTTCCTGACTGCCCCAAATCTGCCATCAGAGGTGGTATATATTTGCCACTTTATACTCCTTTCATCTTTCCTTGCTGTGGATGTGGTTACACCATGCATCCGGGTTTTATTACCTGTGTTACTAGGTTGCTGCTGTCTGCTTGTAGATTAAGAATTTTGCAGTCTCTTCACTGTCTATCACTTTTAGGTCAGGCACATTTCTCCCCTGTTGCTTTTGATGAAGTAACTTTTAGTGTTCTGTAGCTATTACTGCCAATACTCTAAACTGAAGATGTCATTCTGATAGGGGACGGAGAAAGAAAGAGAGGAAATTTCTAAATTTTAATATCTACTGTAAATTTTGTGTTTAAGAGTCAGTATATTTCTGGTTTTCTAGCTCCTTTTGAGGGATGTCCTCAAAAGGACATTGAGGGAAAAGAAGGAAGCCCTGTCCTCCTTCTGCCTTCTTTAGCATATTTACCCGACTGTGAGAGTTTGGAATTTCAGCAATTTTTTTAATACTCACTTTAATTCCTTCTTTCTCAAAATAAGAATATCTCATTTGAGATATATGCTCTTAATCACTTGAAGATAGTGCAATATCGGCAAATGCTTGCAGTTTAAAAATAATATTTTTCCTAATTTTCCATGCTTTTACATTCAGCGCTGTTTTTTATCTATTTCTGTTAGATACATCTCAATCTTCTTCATGGTACATCTGTTCCTCTCCATTATGCCTTGCCATCCTTTCTTTATTTCTTGTTGTGATGCTCCCTGGATAAGGATGTAGCACAATTCCTCTATGATGGAAGAAAGGCAGTCTAAAAGTTTCAATTGTTCACTAAAAAAAAAAAAAAAAAAAAAAAAAAAAAAATTTGAACATGAATCATAAATTAAAGATGGTCAGAAGTTCCTCTTGTAAGTATCAGAAGGACTAATTTCAGCTCCTTTCTTTCCTTCTCTCACTTTAGAGAGACTGAACAGAAGGAGCTTAGAGCTTCTGACAAAAATTGCTGTCTTTACATTTGCTGCCCAGAAATGGTATGCAAACTATACAGTTCCGATAACCATGTTTAAATCCTGTGTCTGAGGTAATCCCTGTAGTTTCTGTAATGAGTAGTTCCAGATTTTCTACTTCACAACTCTATGAGGTGATGGAATGCAGTTCTGTCCCTGTGCATGGACACCATCTCCTCTTCTCTAGCATTTCCTCCTACGTGATAATATGCCCCAGTAGCCCCAGATCAATAAAGGACAGCACATTAATTTAAAAAGAGCTCTCACTGGTAATATATATGAGCAGCTCTTTTATACAGTTAAATTTTCAACTATTTGTGTGCTTTGATATTCTTTACATTTCTCAGATTGTTTTTAACAGTGCTAACAGAACACTTAAAATTCCACATAAAGAGTAAGCCTGAAGGCCTAGTGACAGCAAGCTTCTGAATTAAAATTAGAACACTGCAAAGTGCATACTTGTCATCATTTAGAACTATGGTGAACCAACAGTTACCCATTAGAAGTCAGTGTCAATACAGAAAATATCTGTAAAGGCTTCACTATATTTTGGGTCAAACCCAGCAAAATTTTTCTGGCATTAACTTTACAGTCTTTTAAGGAGTAAAAAGTTAATTTGAAAAGAAATTCTTCACAAACTGAAAAAAAAAAACTTGTTTAAATCCTTTACTTTCCACTCTTTTTTCTAATTATTGTTTCTGTCTTTCACTATTACCTAAAATAAAATAAAAATAAATTAAAATAAAATAATACAATTAATGGAGTTAGACATTTTTTCATTATTGCTTTGACAGCTTTTGCATAATTTTTTTTATTAAAAATCTGTACATTTTTATTCTTTCAATGCGCAATATATACGATCATTGTACTAATGTTGGTTCTTCAGCATACTTATACTTTGAATCTTTAATCTGTTCAGGCAATGTAATATGTGTATCAGACTAAGTCTAAATTTTAAACTATCTGTCCATAGCTCATAAAACTTAGTTGCAAAACATTTTTAGATCATCTCAGCTGATGTTCCCAAAGTCCCACTGACCTCCTATATAAAAAGGTCCCTAACGTGCTCACATTTGACCAACCACTTTATATTCTTTTTTTAAAAAAAGTAGCAGCTGTCTGGTAAAGATCAATTAAATGAAAGATCAAGATGCCACTAATCCCCGGAATCTCTCTGTGGCAGGGCTTCATTTACGCTAGATATGCCAAAATGATCCTAAACTGAAATACAAATTCTCTATTGCAGGCAACTTTTTAGTCAAGACTAAAAGATCCCTTCATAACCATAAACTGATTAACATAAGACTTAGTATGTAAGCAAGATTAAGATTAGGTTTCTGAGAAACAGGATTGTCTACATAATCCCACGTATTATTTACCTCTGGCAAATGTTTTCTGTTTGATAGTGACAAGATTTTGTTAGGAAAGAGGATGGAGAAAATAACAAAATAAGATCTACTTGAACAATTCTGCATCAAGAGAAAAATGATTTCTCAAACTTACAGACAGCTAGAAGACATTTGATCAGGAAATTTATTTACAGTAATTGCTTTTATACAAACCAGTGAATATCTGATTAATGCCTACACACACACAGCTGAAGAGCAAGGGATTATCACAACCAAGGACCCAAACCCTTTGCATCTTTCAACACTTTTTTTCTCAAACTGGAATAAAATTTATTCTTCAATAAAGAAA
Organism: Amazona ochrocephala; assembly: GCA_039720435.1. Lineage (NCBI taxonomy): Eukaryota > Metazoa > Chordata > Aves > Psittaciformes > Psittacidae > Amazona > Amazona ochrocephala. The sequence goes on along the minus strand of CM077878.1, from coordinate 44,823,422 downwards.
TATTATCTGTCCTAGGAAGATTTCAGCTGAAAATTACACCGGTTCCCTAGCACTCTATTTAAAATCTAATTACCTCACAGCTAGAAAATAACATCTTATTTCAAGGTTGAGTTTGTAGAATTTTTAGTTTTCATCCCCTGGATCTTTTTACATGCTTGTCATCAGCCACAAAGAATCTCTGTTTAGTAGTATTCTTTTGCCCTGTGTTCCTTTAGTTAGTGATTGAGTCACTGCTTGAAGTTCTCTTCAGTAACTTCAAAATTTTTTAAGACTTGTAAGATTGATTTTCCAGTCCAAGGACCTTTTCTCTCATAATATTAATAAATCATTCTGATATTCCATATTTCCTTGAAAGAATGAGCATAAAAATTAGTCGTGGTATGGTATTCTAGAGGGTGCAATAACTTTGCTGCAAATTACCAAAATAGGAGTATTTTCCTGTGTATAATTTTTTCTCCTATTTTTTTTATATCCAGGAATCTCATTAATGCCCTTAACGTTGAAGTAGAAGCCTGTGCTGAGATTGTTACATCTCTTAGCCACTGCCTTCCAATACAGACTTTCATGCAGTCCTTATTTGATTTTCCTCAGTGAAATATAACCAGTCCATTGCATCCAAGAAGCAGGTAGGTCAGTCAGAAGGAATCATACTGATCTGATGGAAAAACATGAGTTTCTAGAGCTAGTAAGCAAGTAGGAGACGGTAACTCATTGAAAACCACTCCTTCCTTGTACACTGCCTGCCATGGTAAATATACATGTGAAATTCTATATACAATGCACGGAAAGATCTGGGTCCTTACAATAGCAATAACAAATCCAGTAAACTGATCAGGGAGCCTTGTAGTCATAGAATCACAGAGCCACAGAATGGTTGAAGCTGGAGAGAACCTCTGGAGGTCACCTGGTCCAACCCTGCTGCTCAAACAGGGTCACCTACAGCTGATTGCCCACAATCATGTACAGATGGCTTTATAATATCTCCAAGGGGGTACACTCTTACAACCTCCCTAAGCAACTTGTTCTGTTTCTCTGGCACCCTTACAGTAAAAAGTGCTCTCTGATGTTCAGACAGGACTTCCTTTCTTTTGGTTTATGCCCATCACCTCTGTCACTGGGTGCCACTGAAAAAAAAGCCTGGTTCTGTCTTTTTTGTGTCCTCCCTTCAGGTTTTTATATCCATTGATAAGATCCCATGCAAACCTTCTATTCTCCAGGCTAAACAGTCCCAGGTCTCAGCCTTTTGCCATAGGAGAGATGCTCCAGTCCCTTCAACATCTTTGTGACCCTTGGTTGGACTGTATACAGTATGTACATATCTATCTTGTGCTGTGGTCTGGAATAAGACACGGCAGTCCAGGTGTGGCCTCACCAGTGTGGAGTGCATGGGAAGGATCACCTCCCTTGAACTGCTGACAGCACTCCTTCTAATACAGACTAGGATACCATTAACCTTCTTTGGTGCAAGGGTACATTGCTGGGTTGTGTTCCATCAGGCTTGCGTTCCATCAGGCTTGCAATCCCTATGTCCTTTTCTGCAAAGGTTCTTTCCAGCCTGTTGGCCTCCAGCATATGATGAGCCTGGTGTTGTTCTTCCTCAGGTTTAAGACTTTGCACTTTCCCTTTGCTGATCTTGATGAGGTTCCTGTCAGCCTGCTTCTCCAGTCTGTCAAGGTCCCTCTCAATAGTAGCACAGCCATCTAGTATGTCGGCCACTCCTTCCAGCTTTGTATTAGTTAGCTAACAGAAAACATCAAGGAGATGGCTGGTTTTAAAGAGCACACCTCTACAAGCTTTAGCTACCAAACTGGTGAGTAACAGTCTGCAAGGGAAAAAGAGGTCCACAGTTCCGTAAATAAGCTTTCTTGAAATTACTTGTCTACGTCAAGTAAATCCTTCATCATTAAATAAATACATAAATTAATTAATTAATTAACTAAAAAAAAAGTGGAGAGATGACACTTTCTCTAATCCCATGCACCAGACTTGCAAGGAAAGAATCTCGAACTTAATAAATAAGAGATAAAAATGTTAAAGCGTTATAGGAATAAATAGTACCACCGAAACAAATAGGTTCGCATCTGAGGAAGTACTCTTACTAAATACCATATTGTACCCAGTTGTACCATATTCTCACAGACTGCTTCAAAACTCATGAAAATCCCACAGCCTTTTAGCCAAGATGCTGAAAAGTAAAGAATTTCTGAGTGCTAATTCTTCCTTTTCCCCTCTGTGTATGACCCCAGCCAAAACTGCTGTGGATGGAGGTGTCCTTTCCCATTAAAGAGTAATCAAAAGGACTGCAAGAAGAAAAATACTAGGGACAAGGCCAAAGAGTAAGGGACAGACATTAGCTGGTGAAGATGAAAGTGACACATGTCCATGAATTAATATCTAATTACACATACAAAGGTCTTCAGTGTGCTTTAATTTCAGAGCCTCTCTTACTGTTATTCCATGTTGTGAAAGACTAATGAAATTTAATTGACCGTAGAGGTGTACAAATACATATGAAAAATATATAAATGGGGCTCTACTATCTTCGGTGGTAATTTTAAAGAAATGTTCAGCTTATTCAGATCCTGTGGAGAATCAAACTAAACATTGTTATTTGGTCGTATTTGTTCTGAGGGATGATAAATCACAGCTTCTAAAGGGACAAACATAAAATACATATACTCCTTTTGCAAGGTTTTATTAATCACTCCAGCTATTATTTAGCAGTAAAAATCGTAACCTAGAGCTTGCCTATGCTTTCCTCATGCCTTTTCTTAAAGATTTTTTCTGGTAGTCAGGGATAGTCCTAAGACACAACTTGAGTTTCGAAAACAAAAGGAGTGCTGTGAGAAATCTATCAACAAATAGTTGGCAAATTTCCATGCATTTCCACTTAACAGCTGGTGTCTACCAGAGCCCTAAGTACACTGAGGTCAATAAAATTATTAAAGCCCTTCTGGAAATTGCTACCATCAAAGGCAACTCAATGGGTACATCTCTATAATGTGCCATGGCAGATTCAAGTCGCTAAATAACAGTCCTAAAATTGTTAACCTGCTTACAACACTAAACCAGCAACAATTAAAATAATGATCAAGGGTAATTAGCATGATAACAAAGTTATTTGTTAATAACATCTATTAGTGAAAAAGGTCGTTCTACCACTAATACCGATATTGATAAAACTGTGTAAAATCAAAAATTTGTCTGTTATTTAAGGGATATTCAACACAGAGGGAGCAATGCCTGACATGAATAAACCCTTCCTCCCTGAATGAGATAGATTTCAAAGTTTCAGGTTTTATCTTAAACCTTTCAGTCCTTCCAGATTCACAATTTACTTTTAAACAATTTTTATAGGTTGAACTTCAATAATTTCACCAACTGAAAAATTTACTACAGTGTAACTTCCACTTTTCTTCAAACAATATAGATTCTGTACTTGGGACTGTAAGTGACTGTAAAGGGTCCCACTTTGAACTGTATAATTCATTTTTATTTGCTTATTATTTTATCAGAATTCAATCTATTGAGCTGACATTTTCTGCATTTGATCGCTAGCATGCACTGTTACAGTAAAAAAAATTCACCAAAAACATTTTGTCACCCCATAAGCTCATTATTACTGAGAATACAAGCAGATAAAATATATTTATTCTCAATATTAGATGTCTTGCATCTATACATGGAGTTCTAGCACATCCGTATTTTTTATCTGGAATATGGCAGTGGATATCCCCAGTGCAAAGTGTTCTTTAGTTATAAGTATCTGGAAATTGTTGCTTGTATGTATTCCATAAGAAAAGTATAATCAAATTATCTGATAATTAAGTCAGTTGAGCAAATTCTGGCTTCACTGACCTTAACCAGAACAAGGCATCCTCTCAACTGTTTCTTGAGTTCCAGCAGAGATGTAGCAGTTAACAGACATGTCTTCAAGTTGCAGAATGGTGTGTTATATTGGAAATCCTAGAGGACACTGTAAGGGTTTTGACTTGCTGGTAGGACTAGTGATGGACAATTGACAGCCTTTTCACTAAACCACTCCTATCCCTGCATTACTTGGAGGTAAAATCTTTATTCAGTCTGCCCAATAATTAAGAATTACATCACTGCAGTTGACAAGGAAAATACCACATTGAAAGCTGAACTTTAAAACTTGTTGATGACCTGGAAGTAAAGGAGCTGTCACCATAAGTCTGTACAGGCAGTGATGGATCCAAAGTTTCTACCATTTCTTATAGAACTCCAAGGTCTCTTCTCTTGCATTTTCCAACAAAAGAGCCACAGTATTAGCATTCTTCTTCTCTTTCTTTGAAGTGAGTTTTATTACTGCAGGGCAGTATGGTGCCTGGCCTAAGCTGCCCTGCATTGCCCTAAGAAAACAGCTCAGTAGAGAAGCAGGTAAGCAGTTTAATAGCTGTCTGTATCAGCAGAAGATACTGGACTGTTTGAAATGCAGCCTCCCACCCACACCATCTAACCTTGTTTTTCTTCACAAGGAAATGGAGAAAAGCTACAAACTGGGAGGGCAGGGAGAGAAAACATTTAAACCCTTGAAGTACTTAGTGATAATAAATAAATAAATTACACAAACAATTGAAGAGTGCTTTTGAGTGAGTAAAGACAGTGGGCAACAACTTCTCCTGGGGAAATGATGCGGTTCAGTCAAAGTTAATAAAAAACTGTAACAGATATATAATTTTATAATAAATTAATACTAAAATGTGACAAAATTTGAATTAAAATCTAGGTATAGAGTAATTAGTGTACAGATATAAGTGTGCTTATCTGTGTTTAACAAATTCATAAATAGTAAGCATCACATGTATTCACATGCAAAACACAAAACGCTTGCTAAGACACGCTTTACCTTGGAACAGGTGCAAAAATACAAAGGAAATGTTCCTTCCAGTATGAGTGTGAACATCATTTCTGAATCAACAGTTCTATCCAGTCTCTTTGGGTCATTATGTGCTATATTTACCAGCATGACTCCACTTAATCCGTATCAATCTGAAATAATATTCCATCTTAAAAGATAAATAATTTGGAACTATTTAACAAAATACTGGTATACCTGTTTTAAGTAATAAAAACTATTTTTTAATATTAATGGACTGAGAAAATATTTTGTATTTATTATCTCTCAGGTAACCAACATTTTGTGTGACAAATCCAACCTTTTTTTAAAAACAATATTGACATTGATATTAATCTAGCAGTAAACTACTTTTCTCCAAATGCATATGATGTCATAATTGTACTGGAAAATATAAAGGTTGAAATTAAAGGCAGTGAGGAAGAAAGCACTTAGAAACTAAACATATAGCATAATTTTGAGAAATAAATAAAGGCTGCACAACAATGATTTTTTTTTGTGTTTCATCTTACATTTTTTCTGGTCTTGTTTGTTTCTTTGTTTACAAAGCCATATACACAGTATTATTCTCATAAATCTACCTCCAGCGCTTGATTTTTAGCTACTGAGTAGGCATAGATGATGATTTCAGCACTGCTATTCAACATTTCTGAAATGACATTCTTGTTAAAGCACAGGGAATTTTAGATTGCATAGATTCTGAGAGTCTGGACTGCACAGATATGTTTTCTTTGCTAATGAATGTCAGGACCAGGCAAAATGACTGATATTTGGGAAAGCATCGGTGTAGTGAAGCAACTTAAATGAAAGAAAAACAAAGCAAAAAGCAAGAGGCAGTGTGTCCAAATAGGAAATGGCAGTGAAAACCCGAAATGAGGGAAGGTGAGAGTGACAATCAAGGAAACAAAGAAGGGACTTGTGGTGTACCCTGCAGTTAGGCATGAATTAGACAGAGGTGAAAAACATGTGAATAACGTCCACTAAAGACATGTTGCTAAGAAATCACCTACCTTTACAGAAACATGACACATAAAGCCCTAGGCTGCTACAATACAAAATCTGTATAATGGCTTTTACATGTATTGGAGAAGGAACGTGAAAGTCTTTGGAGTGACTGATATGCAGATAGAAGCCAACACTGAGAAGTGAAGGTTCTTTTTTTTTCATCTTAAAAATGTGGGCAGGGCAGAGGATGCTACTGGTAGTGTGGGAAATCGAATTCCTTACCAACATATTTTCAGAGCATAAGAGACAAGTAGTCTGGCTTATAGGGAGCCACTGGAGTTCAGTGACCACAAATGACATAGTGTTGCTGTGGCAAGAACCCGGTTAATAGGCTTCAGGGACAGTTAGAGACTGAAATTGTTTAAAAACATTAGCAAGTAAATTTCAGAAGTATTGAGCAAATGTGTATTTATAAGATGCATTTATCCTTTCACAAACTGGAATTTATAGTCTGTTTGGCAATATCATACTTATTCTACCAAGTTTATATTTCTTCAAGAGTTGATCCGAACTTGCATTTCAGCTCAAAATCACATAATTACTTCACTGAACCTAATAAGCATGTCAAAAAATCTCTCTTTTCTGTTAGTATTCCTGTAAACAGATTATCGAGACTGTGTATAAAATAAACTGTCATGGAGTTCTTCTGGTTCATGATAGAGCTTTGGAAAAAGGTGTCCTTTAACTTGTCAAAATAAAAGTGTAGTACACACAATGAAAAATTAAATATTTGAAGGAATGTAAAAATTTATCCATAAAGAAAATGTAGATGGCTATGTTATTATTTCCTTTACTTGTAAATTACCTTTTATGTAAGCCAAATTCCAGCCATTTTTAGCTGCAATTTATTTCCATCAAAAATGGAATGGTAAGTTGTCACAGTTCTGTAGAAGAATATACCTTGGAGAATGTAATGGAAGAAAAGTACTTGAAGAAGATGTATTTTTTCTGGTCTTGTGGTGGATTTTTTGTTTGGTTGGGGTTTTTGATTTATTGTTTGTGATTGTTTTGTTTTTTTTTTTTTAATTTTGCAATGAATTTGCGAGCTAGAGAACAGAAAATGCACATGTGCTAGTTCTTTATTTTGTCAATTGGAAGCTTCTTGGAAGGCAGTTTAAATACCCGAATTTATGTTAGCTATAGAAGTCCCTGTCCCTTCACTAGGGCTTGAAAACTGATGAATGAGATTAATTTGATTGTGTTAATACCCCATCACCCACCTTGCTAGGAGAAGAAGTCATCTAACACTATGCTTTTAACATAATTATTGGAATATACCTAAAATAGATTGTTCTTACCATAAATATTAATTCTAAAAATAATTAAACCCAATTCTATGCCCGAGAATCAGTACTTACCTTAAATTACTTATTTTTCATTAATTTTCCCATATATTACTGTTTCTTTGAGATTATTCCTGCTTATTTCTGAGCCATACAGCTTTGTTGATTGTGCAGCTACTGAAGATTTTGATCTTTTTAACACAGTGAAAAAATGTATATTCCCTCTCAACAGCATGCCTCTTTTTTTGTGTTTATTTTTTTTTTCCTCAGCTCAGTATGAGAAACAAAGCTCCTGTAGTTCAAGCAGTTGACAAAATAAAGATGAACTGTCTATACAACTTTTTCATTTTTCTTCAGTACAAGTAACATTAGCTGAGGAGCTCACATAACAAGCGCTGTAACTGCAGAGTAAACTAGATCCCTCACAAATGGTGCATCCCAGTGGAACCAGAATGTTCCAATTAAATGATCATCCCAATTACAAGAGGCTCATGAAAATACATTGTGCTGGTGTGGTTTATAATCGTTTTCATTTCAAGGATTGATTAAAGCAAGCAACAGCACTAGCTTCCCATCTTGATTACCTAATAGGAATTATTTGTTTTGTATCCATACAGGGATTCTTTCCTCCATCTGTGACAAAAACAGTGGAACTGATAGCACAGTAGGTGCCAAAATAAAAAATACCATTTTTATTCCCATGTGGCTAAGCTGAATTCTTTGGTTTCTTGATGAAAACTCCATTGTTTGGAGAGAATTGGACATTGAGCTGCATCTTGATCCCAGAGGAATTAACTGGAAGTATTTACTCTTGAACTGAAAGCAAAGAATAACACATTTTAAAAACACAAGATCAAATAAATGACCAAAATAATGAGACTTCAGTAGAATCAGACTTCTACTCAAAAAAAAAAAAAAAAAAAAAAGACAAAAACAAAGCAAATAAAAAAACACCAAAAAAAAAAAAAAACAAACAAAACAACATGGAACTTCGTGCCTAAAACCAGTGATAACTTGACTGGTGCCAAGTCAGACACCAGTCTCCAGATAAACTTAAGAAAGATGTGCATTGTTAGGGAAAAAATAATTTTCTCACTGTTAAACAAATTGTCATGGTTTAAGAACAGTTTTTTACATGCACATAATACTGTTTAACTGGATTTTACCCTTTAAAAACCCTAAAGAGCTCCCCAAAAGGAAAACAAAAAAAAAATACACATTTATGTATTTTCATAATGAGAATAATTCAAAAAGTAAGCTTTGTTACAGAAATAAATGAGGTTAATTGAAGTAAGTTAGTTATTTTATTGAATGCTTTAGGTGGTATGTCACTGAATTTTAAAAATTGGCTGAATCAAACCGAAGAGTGAGGTTATTCTTATCAGCCACTTTGTATTTCTTTTCAATGTGATGAAGAATACTTAAAATAAGAAGGTTTTGTTTCTAATACAATCAGTAGTTGACTCCAAGCAGCTAAATTAGATGCCTTCAATTACATGGTGTGATTACCTCGCTGAGAAACAACAGGAAGGTATATATCTGCATGTTTTATTGATCATCATTGTACACTAGATACAGCATATAGTGGAAAACTAGCAGATACAGCACACTCTGGAAATTTAAAACCCATTAAACTTTAAAATAAAAACAGTATGGTACTCATAACCTTTCTCTACCCATCTGCCGGCCCAACCCAGGCTCAAGGGAGGTGTGTTGTCTACCAGGGGCTCGGATCAGGGATGTGGCCGAGAAGCTGCCTGATCTAGTCGGTCCCACTGACTATTACCCACTCCTGGTAATACATGTGGGTGCTACTGATATAGATAGCAGTAGCCCGGAGACCATAAAAAAGGACTACAGAGCTCTGGGAGAGGTGGTTAGGGGCAATGGAGCACAGATTGTCTTTTCGTCAATACTCCAGGACACAGGGCAGGACCTTGAAAAGGTTAGGAGGATTGGGCAGGTTAATAAATGGTTAGAAGGGTGGTGCTATAGTCAGGGGTTTGGGTGTCTTGAACATGGGACTCAATATAGTAGGCCAGGTCTACTGGGGGCTGGTGGAGCTGGTCTGACAAAGAAGGGGAAGATTGGATTTGGTAGGAGGCTTGCCAGACTGGTCAAGGATGTTTTAAACTAGATGTGTTGGGGGAGGGGGCATCATTCCATCCCAACACACCCAGTCGGTTGGCAGCACCTACAGTAAACGTTCGGAGCAATGTAGAGATATTCCAGCTGCTCCAGCCAATGAGCCGGCTTCAATGGGAGCTCGGCTCAGATGCCTCTACACAAATGCCAGTAGTATGGGGAACAAACAAGAGGAATTAGAGATGTGTGCACGTCTATGAGGGTATGATATCATAGGCATCACAGAAACATGGTGGGATGGCTCCTATGACTGGTGTGTTGGAATGGAAGGTTACCGGCTCTTTAGGAAAGACAGGCCCGGCAGACGGAGAAGGGGAGTTGCTATTTATGTTAGGGATAGGCTAGAGAGTATGGAACTCTGTCTCGGGACAGGTGAGCAGTCGACAGAGAGTTTGTGGGTCAGGGTTAAAGGGAGAACAGCAATGGGTGACATTATTATGGGGATCTGTTACAGACCGCCTGACCAAGGGGACTTGCTGGATGAAGCGCTCCATAGGTAGATAGGAGCAGCCTCACGCTCGCAGGCCCTTGTTCTCATAGGAGACTTCAACCACCCTGATATCTGTTGGAGGGATGGTACGGCCCGGCACAAGCAATCCAGAAGGTTCCTCGATTGCGTGGAAGACAACTTCCTTCTGCAAGTAATAGAGGAGCCGACAAGGAGAGGTGCCATGCTTGACCTCGTCCTCACCAACAAGGAAGGGCTGGTTGGGAATGTGATGTTCCAGGGCAGTCTTGATTGCAGCGATCATGAGATAGTCGAGTTTGAGATCCTCAGGACAGTGAGAAGGGCGTGCAGCAAGCTCACTGCCCTGGACTTCAAGAGTGCAGACTTTGGCCTCTTCAGGAACCTGCTCAGTAAGGTTCCATGGGATACAGCCCTAGAGGGCAGGGGGGCCCAAGACTGTTGGTTGATATTCAAGGATCACCTGCTGCAAGCTCAGGAGCGATGCATCCCAACTAGAAGGAATTTCAGCAGGAGGGCCAGGAGACCTCCTTGGATGGATAAGGAGCTGCTGAGCAAAATTCGAAGGAAAAAAGAAGCTTACGAAAGGTGGAAGCAAGGTCAGGCGGCCTGGGAAGAATACTGGGATGTTGTCTGGGAAGCCAGGGACCAGGTTAGGAAAGCTAAGGCCCACTTAGAATTAAACTTGGCTAGGGATGTTAAGGATAACAGGATGGGAATTTATAGGTACATTGCAAATAAAAGACAGGTTAGGGACACCGTGGGCCCCCTCCAGAAGCTATCGGGAGAACTGGCTACCCTGGATTTAGAGAAGGCTGAGGTTCTTAATGACTTCTTTGTCTCAGTCTTTACCGGCAAATGCTCTGACCACACCACCCAAGTCTTGGAAGGCAGACGCAGGGACGGTGAGGGTGGGGACCCTGGGCCCACTGTTGGGGAGGAACTTGTTCGGGACCACCTTAGGAACCTGAATGTATACAAGTCCATGGGATCGGATGAAATCCATCCGCGGGTCCTGAAGGAGCTGGCAAATTAAGTTGCTAAGCCACAGTCCATCATATTTGAAAACTCATGGCAGTCAGGTGAAGTTCCCGATGACTGGAAAAAGGGAAATATAACCCCCATTTTTAAGAAGGGGAAAATGGATGACCCAGGGAATTACAGACCAGTCAGTCTCACCTCTGTGCCTGGCAAAATCTTGGAGCGGATTCTCCTGGAAGGCATGCTATGGCACATGAAAAGCAACAAGGTGCTTGGTGACAGCCAGCATGGCTTCACTAAGGGGAAATCCTGCCTGACTAATCTGGTGGCCTTCTATGAAGGGGCTATGGAACTGATGGAGAGGGGCAGAGCAGTTGATGTCATCTACCTGGACTTGTGTAAAGCCTTTGACACTGTCTCACATGACATCCTTCTCTTAAGTTGGAGAGACATCAATTTGATAGGTGGACCACTCGGTGGATAAAGAACTGGCTGGATGGTCGCACGCAAAGAGTAGTGCTCAGTGGCTCAATGTCCAGTTGGAGACCAGTAACAAGTGGTGTCCCTCAGGGATCGGTGTTGGAACCGGTCTTGTTCAACATCTTTGTTGATGACATGGACAGTGGGATTGAGGGCGCCCTCAGCAAGTCTGCCGATGACACCAAGCTGTGTGGTTCGTTTGATACCTTGGAGGGAAGGAATGCCATCCAGAGGGACCTTGACACACTTGTGAGGTGGGCTGATGCCAACCTAATGAAGTTTAACCATGCTAAGTGCAAAGTCCTACACCTGGGTCGGAGCAATGTCAGGCACAGCTACAGGTTGGGCGGGGAGGAGATTCAGAGCAGCCCTGCGGAGAAGGACTTGGGGGTGTTGGTTGATGAAAAAATGAACATGAGCCGGCAGTGTGCGCTTGCAGCCCAGAAAGCCAACCGTATCCTGGGCTGCATCAAAAGGAGTGTGACCAGCAGGTCGAGGGAGGTGCTCCTGCCCCTTTACTCTGCTCTCGTGAGACCTCACTTGGAGTATTGTGTGCAGTTCTGGTGTTCTCAACATAAAAAGGACATGGAACTGTTAGAACAAGTGCAGAGGAGGGCCACGAGGATGATCAGGGGACTGGAGCACCTCCCGTATGAAGTTAGGCTGAGAAAATTGGGGCTGTTCATCCTGGAGAAGAGAAGGCTGCGTGGAGACCTCCTAGCAGCCTTCCAATACCTGAAGGGGGCCTATAGGGATGCTGGGGAGGGACTCTTCATTAGGGACTGTGGTGAGAGGACAAGGGGTAATGGGTTTAAACTTAACCAGGGGAAGTTTAGATTGGATATGAGGAAGAAATTCTTTACTGTGAGGGTGGTGAGGCCCTGGAATGGGTTGCCCAGGGAGGTTGTGGATGCTTCATCGCTGACAGCGTTCAAGGTGGCGTTTGACATAGCCTTGGATGGCATGGTTTAGTGTGAAATGTCCCTGCCCATGGCAGGGGGGTTGGAACTCGATGATCTTGAGGTCCTTTCCAACCCTAACTATTCTATGATTCTATGATTCTAAAATAAGCCAGGACCTTATCAGTTCCTACACTCATGACTTGACATTTTTCTTTTTTTAATGTAATACATAATTAGAATTTTGGACACTGGCTTTATTTTAAATGACCTTTAATCTGGTTATTAAGTCCCTTAGTAAATATTACCATTAACTCCAAGGATCTTCAAGATTTAATGTAAGAATACACTTTGATGGGTTAAACACGGGTCTCAGTCTCTGTAATTTTATGTTTTAATAAATTATGTCTGTGTATAGATGAGCACATCTACACTTATTTTTCTAGTAACTTTCAGATCACTGCATAGAAAAAAATAGAATAGGTACCAACAGTAAATGTAAAACAGTATGAATAAAACAGTATGAATAAAACAGAATGAATAAAACACATGGTGCAATCAAAGACAAAGGAAAAATATTTCCACTGCCATTTTAAATGAGTGAAACTCAGAATACTAAGACAAGGTAGAAGTGGTATGTAAGAATGCAATTGCAAAGGAGAGGTTCTTGTGCCGATATGGACAAGAACACACAGGGTAAATATGCAGTGAGAGTGTAGATAAAAGCAAGACTTAGAAGCAATTAAGAGATGAAATCCTTCCTACAAAAGTGCCTTTACACTTTCACAGGGCTAGCATTCCACCCAAAGTCTGTAAAAGTAAGAGACGTTACTGCAGGTCTCCATTGCCCATCCTAGCATATTTACTTGCAGGTAAAGTCCTTTACTGCTGCTTACACTTATCTGTCCTACATACACCTATAATAGATTGGCAGAATCATTTTATCTTCCTTCTCTTTGTGGATCAACATTACAGGCTGCTGTACCACCTTCCCTAGCTTTCCACCTTTTCCTCGTCTTTTTAAAATAAGCTCCTTTAGGAGGTTCTCCTGTCATTAATAGGGATTCAAGAATAACTGCTCTTATGTTTAGCCCTCAGCAGTGTAACGTACCCTTCCAGTCCTGAAGGTAACAACTGTCTCTTTTTATCCCTTGTATTTTATCTTTCTGTACAACCACTGCTTCTAGCACCATTTTTCTAACATTACTGCTTATTCTTGTATAACCTTCTATGGAATGTAGTATGTTATCTGTTAAATACAGCTCCCGAAATTTCATTTTCTTTTCTCCCTGGGTATCAAAGTCTAGTTATATAGTCCATTACAAGGGTTTCACCCTCATGGTAGGTTTCTTGGCTTTCATGACTCTTGAGGGTGAAGTTTTCAGTGTGGTGAATGAGGAATTAGAAGTGTAACTGCCATTGCTGTTAATGGGAACAGTAGTGTGAGTTTCTACACTTTACATTGTCAATTCTTTGATGTCTAGGACATGTTTCAGGGCAAAAACTAAGTGTAAAACATTGTAATTGAAACCAAAATTTGAAAGAAATGCATTTAAGATTTCTTGAATTCAACTTACATTGATTGACTTAAGATACACAAGAAAGTTGAAAAAAAATAATACAATCAGAAGGATACCATAAACAAACTTTCCAATATCTGTTTCTAACATGCAGTGCCTACCAGTATCTAATGGCTTCCAAATTCTTAAGTCAGTATGCCTGTTGAAAACTCTTTTAAAGATATTTAATTTTTGATATTTTTAATATCCAGCATACTAAATAAGCACAGATGTAATTTGATTACTTGATATTTCACAGAATCCTTTCTTTTTCACTAGAGAAAAATCTTCAGTTGTAAACATTTCTGCTTCAGGAAGAAATACTAATACATTAAATTTACTAGAAGATAGAGTTTACAAAAATAATTTAAAAGACAACATTTAAAAGGATGGAAATATTTTTTTTTGTTTCTAGAAAAAAAAGGAAAAAAATACTTCCAATAAGATACACAAGTCTTGTAGCATCCACCTCCAGAAAAATCTCTCATACACACGCTTAACATTAAGATATGATTTGCGAGGTTACTCGGTTACTCTTGTTAAAAGCTATTATGGATCAAGCTCTGCTAAATTATGAGCAAATTATCAACAATACCAGTTGTCTTTCTACATGCCAACTTCCCCAACAGTATTCAAAACCAGAAGTGGTATTGCTAAATATATAAATGGCATGCTACAATTTGAAATACAAATAGCAAGTCATAACTATAAGGCAAAAAACTGAAATATTGGCTGAAGTTATGAACTAATGTGACATTGTTTCACATACCTAGGTGACAAAGCCAAAAACATTTAATACATTAAAACTGCTGAGAGAGAAAGGAAAAAAAAAAAAAAAAAAGAAAAAACACAGAATTTTTGATAATGGAAATTGAGTTTAGCTTATATTCTCATGCTTGCTATTTCCCTATTAAAATAACAACTCCTCTAACTCACTGTCGTGGTTTAAGCTCAGCCATAACTAAGAGCCACGCAGTCACTCTCTCATTCCCTCTCCTTCCTCCCTGCCCTGGCTCCCGAAGGGATGGGGAGGAGAACCGAAAGAATGTAACTCCCATGGGTTGAGAGTTCTTAGAACAGTCCAGTAACTAACCTATAACACAAAACCACTACTGCCACCACAAATAATAATAATGATAAGGAAAATAAGAAGGGAAGAGAATACAACTGCTCAACACCCTCCAACCGATACCCAGCCTGACCCGAACAGTGATCTAACACTTCCCAGTAGCTGCCCCCAGTTTATATAGTGGGAAAGATGTGCTGTGGTATGGAATACCTCTTTGGCTAGTTTGAATCTGCTTCCTCTCAGCTTCCCCTCCTCCCTGGCAGAGTATGAGGCTCAGAAAGTCCTTGGTCAGAGTAAACGTTGCTGAGCAGCAACTAAAAACATTGGTGTTATCAGCGCTGTTCCCAGGCTGAAAGTCAAAAACACGGCACTGCACCAGTTACTAAGAAGGAGAAAAATGACTGTTGCTGCTGTAGCCAGGACAGTATCTACCACTTATTCCATACCAATCACGTCACGCTCACATCCCACATTTTCAATATACAGTCACTCTTATATCTATGCATATATATGCATCCACACTCACAGAGAGAGAGAAATCATTCCTTAGTGAATAGATCAATCCCCATAAAGCTGCTGAGTCCATCTGGTCCATGATGTCGGGCTCCATCTCTTGTAACAGTCTTTCAGAGCAGGAAAGGCTGTGTGCAGTGTTCACACTTGCGAATAACCTGGGCAATAGTGTCCATTCCTATGTCCACCCCTTGATCATGGGTCCACATGTATGTTGCATCTCTGCCCCAATGTCCTGAGGTGTCATGGGCCCACCAGGCTCAACATAATTCACCCTCCCCTTCAGCAGTTTCTGCAGCTTGTTGTTGGGGACTTCATACAGCTGCCTTCCATCTCTGATGCTTCCAAAGCACTGGAGGAGCCCAGTGGACTAGATACTCACCCATACTGTCCCACACACCCTGCCACTCATGGCGCCTGGAAAAATCTCTTGGTCCTCCTATATCATTGTCTAACCCTAGACAAGACCCAAACAGGACTCTGCTTAACTTTCGAGATCAGACAAAATGGTTGTGAGTAAAACACACTCTGTATGCATGCCAAGATGGTGATCACCATCACAATCAGCAGGCAGGTCTCAAGGGTACCCAAAGGCCATTCAAAACCTTCAGAACTCTCAAATGACACTGCTGTACTTGTCGCTGGGGTTGATGTAGCTCCTGTGGTTGGAGTTGGAGTAGCTGCGTTATGTGTTGTAGTCAGAGTTTGAGTAGCTGCTATACTTGTCACTAGGGTGTATGGAAATGTCTCCCTCATAGACTGACCACCCAAGGAGAGGAAAAAAATGTGTAATTGCTACACACTTCTGTTATGTATCTCCCAAAGTATAGAGGTGGTGACCACACAGGGAACGCAAGGCAGATCAGTTTCATGATCAATGGGTCTATTGTATTACAAGTCATTACCATAACATACAGTGAAACAACAGGGCCCAAGCTCTTCAGCTGATAAACATTAAGACAGCAAATGCCAGCTGCAAGGTACGACATGCTGAAACTGTGAGATCAAGAGCAACAACTTTGAGAACCAATAAATCAGCATTGTGATGACTATTAATCCGAAACGATAAATGCTTACCACAAATATGATTAGACACACTGTGTTCAGATCTGTCGTTATCTCAACGCTTCGAGCCCCACGTTGGGCGCCAAAAAGAACTGTCCTGGTATAAGCCCAGCTGATAACTCAGAACCATGTAACCATTTGCTAACTCCCGTCCCCTCCCCCTTCCTACTCCCTGATCTTTGAGGGATGGGGGGAGAATCGAAAGAATGCAACTCCCACAGGTTGAGAGTTCTGTACAGGAATATGTGCAAAGGCACATGAAAAAGAACAAGGTGCTTGGTGACAGCCAGCATGGCTTCACTAAGGGGAAATCCTGCCTCACTAATTTGGTGGCCTTCTATTATGGAGCTATGAAACTGATGGACAGGGGCAGAGAAGCTGACGCCATCTACCGGGACTTGTGCAAAGTGTTTGACGCTGTCCCACGCGACATCCTTGTCTCTAAGTTGGAGAGACATCAATTTGATAGGTGGACCACTCGGTGGATAAAGAACTGGCTGGAGGGCCGCACGCAAAGAGTAGTGCTCAATAGCTCAATGTCCAGTTGGAGACCAGTAACGAGTGGTGTCCCTCAGGGGTCAGCGCTGGGACTGGTCTTGTTCAACATCTTTGTTGATGACATGGACAGTGGGATTGAGGGCGCCCTCATCAAGTTTGCCAATGACACCAAGCTGTGTGGTTCGGTTGGTATTCTGGAGGGAAGGAATGCCATCCAGAGGGACCTTGACACACTTGTGAGGTGGGCTGATGTCAACCTGATGAAGTTTAACCATGCTAAGTGCAAAGTCCTACACCTGGGTCGGAGCAATCCCAGGCACAGCTACAGGTTGGGCGGGGAGGAGATTCAGAGCAGCCCTGTGGAGAAGGACTTGGGGGTGTTGGTTGATGAAAAAATGAACATGAGCCGGCAGTTTGTGCTTACAGCCCAGAAAGCCAACCGTATCATGGGCTGCATCAAAAGGAGTGTGACCAGCAGGTTGAGGGAGGTTATCCTGCTGCTCTACTCTGCTCTTGCGAGGCCTCGCTTAGAGTATTGTGTGCAGTTCTGGTGTCCTCAACATAAAAAGGACATAGAACTGCTGGAACAAGTCCAGAGGAGGACCACGAGGATGATCAGGGGACTGGAGCACATCCTGTATGAAGATAGGCTGAGAAAGGTGGGGCTATTGAGCCTGGAGAAGAGAAGGCTGTGTGGAGATCTCATAGTAGCCTTCCAGTATCTGAAGGGGGCTTATAGGGTTGCTGGGGAGAGATTCTTCATTAGGGACTATAGTGATAGGGCAAGGAGTAATTGGTTCAAACTTAAACAAGGGAAGTTTAGGTTGGACGTAAGGAAGAAGTTCTTTACTGTAAGGGTGGTGAGGCACTGGAATGGGCTGCCCAGTGAAGCTGTGAATTCTCCATCCCTGGTGGTGTTCAAGGCTGGGTTGGACAGAGCCTTGGGTGACATGGTTTAGTGTGAGGTGTCCCTGCACATGGCAGGGTGGTTTGAAGTAGATGATCTTAAGGTCCTTTCCAACTCTAATTATTCTATGATTCTATAGGAGTTAGTTTTAAATTTTTCAAATGATACAATACCATCAGGAGTGGTTGGTAACACCGGAGGGTTGTGCTGACATTCAGATAGACCTGGAAAGGCTGGAGAAATGACTTGAGAAGAACCTGATGAGGTTTGTCAGGCCTCTGGAAGTTTCAGTTCTATAGGATACAAGCAGCCAGAGATGAAGAGTGAGTATTTGTACTGAAAAAAGTTCTAAAAACCTAAACAAAACCCAACCCAAACCAAACCCTAAAAGCTCCTACAAGTATGACAATACATGTTTCTACATGTAAAATAACCTGTGTCTTGGACATTCCAAACCAAGAACAGATAAAATATTGTTGTTAAATTTTTTGTTTGGATAGTTTTCTTATCCACGAAGTGTGCTAATAATTTTCTGCTGTTTTTGAAGACAAATGTTCACAAGAATTTACATTTTCATATACCTATTCTCCCACTTTTGTTGTTGTTTCTAACAGAACTCTTGTAGTGCCTATTGAATGGTGGTAAAGCTTGATTTTAAGTGCAAACAGCTGTGCTGGCAATTTATCTCACCATCACCTGTTCCTGCCACACAGAGAGATGAAAGTTATTTATATGGATTTATAACACGGCAAAAATACAACTATCACAGAAACTGTGCCCTGGTTTTTTATACTTCACTCACCTGCTCAGTAAGTGAGGAATAATGCTTTAAGAATTTGATGAATGGAAACCAGGTTCTATTCTAGTCAGTCACTGGTTTTGGGCACCAAATCCATGTCATTCCCAACTACACACCGTCTGGATGATGGATAATGCCAAGCTACCAGGCACATTTTATTCTCCAATGTTACAAAAAAGTGGTGAGATAATTAGGAAAATGCCCATAGATTCAACTTACAGATTTTCAATAGAGGACCACCCATGCATAAGGAGACAGAGCAAGCTGCCTCTTTACATTGTTAACTGAATAATTTCCCTAGTACAAACATATTTATACAGATGTTGTGCTGTTGTCAGCGTATCTGCCATGTGTACTCTGCCATGTCTCTTGAGGTACAGTGGTGCAGAATTCTGTCACTTGTATATAGTTATGAAGACAATACAAGTGCTGCCTTCCAACACACTGATGTCTCTCAAAGGCTAAAAGAGTCATCTTCATAAATTTAATTATTAAAAAAATTTTATAATTACGAAGCTACTTTCTTATACTAGCCATCTATGGCTGTTTTCTGGAGGTTTTGTTGGGTTGTTTTGCTTCTTTTTTTTTATATATATTAAAATATTTTAAAAACTATGAGATAATCAAATCAGCTGTACGCTAAAATATCAGGCAAAAATATTTTCCCAGAAGAAAGGCACTGCAAGCCAAAACCATGCACCTATTTCAAAGTGCCAGAAATACTAGGTATGGTATGAGAACGAGGAAGCATTAAAAAGTCATTTAATACTTTCCATTATATAGTTAAATCTTCTAAAAGAAAATATGATGTACAAGAATCTGTCAAAACAAACATTGTTTAACAGACAAAAAAGACTCTTTCCAAAAGAAAATTAAAGCTTCAATGAGATGGAGAAATAGAAGATAATGAGGACTCCTTTACACTGTTTTCAGGGTATACAGCTGTAGGAAAAGTTGGGCATGCAGTATAATAATTTTTTATAGGTTGCACTGAGGCACCCACATATCAGCCAACTGTACATCACTACAATAAATTATTGAGAATGCATGGAATCATTTCTGATTAATAAGCAAGATCGGATAGGCTTCAAATATTAAGACGAATTTTGAATCAGGAGTATTTGCCGCTGCGCTTGGGCATATCTGTTCTTTTGCAAACTGAGAAATGCCAAAATTCAGTTGAACGGCTTTCCTTTCACTCGTTACAAGAATTCATCTATACTCATCTATTTAAAGACGCAAATCATGATTCAACTTCATATCTCCTATATGCTGATGTAAATAAAGAAAATAAACTGAAGTCTACACAAATATAGTTTCACTCCACATTCATATTTTGGATGCTGTGCCATGATCTGTGTTTGGAATTTGTCACTTGAAACAGCACATTCTGCACTGCCTTTTGATCTAGATAATCAGACTGATGCATTTCTGCATCAAGATTCTATCAAGACCAACCTTATGAATCGACGACATCAGCTTGAAGCTTAAGAAATTAATCTAAACAAACTGTATTTCCGAGTTTTGTCAGTAGATTGCCTAAAGCATTTAGATGGGTGCTTCACGTTACTTAAAATTAAAATAATGGCAATTATACAAGTATGGAAGTTCAAAAAAACCAAGAAACTTTTTCTCACTGGAAAGAGTATCACAAAAAAGTATTAGTCAGCTGCAGGGTAGATTAGTAGTTAAAAATGGGTTGAGGCTAAAATGTCATGTATGGCATTACAGGGTGTAAGAGAGTTCAATTCCCCATGTTCTACCTCCATAGCCTGAAGCACATTTGAAGTCCTTACATTTAGGAACGTGAAAAGACTGCATCTCCAAAGTTACTTAAAATGCTAATAAAAATGACCTTCTTCCTCTCCACTTCCAAAGAACTATCAGAACAAATCACCTGTCCTGGATGAGAACAAGAAAGACCAACACACTATGTTTAGAATTTGTCTCTCCTTTTCATATTATACAAATTACAAGAACTAAGCATTTATAGGCTTGATTTTACACAGGAAAAAAAAACCTAACAAACATAAAATATAATATTACTACTATTAAAAGTGCAAGATACTTGGAAGTTTGCTTGCTTATATTTACTTGGATTTGTAATGCTGCTGAAAACTGAACACTGCCTTTTTCATCAGCAGTAACCTCATATTGTTCAACATTAGAAAAGATATTTTTTTCCTCTAGGACTGGAGACTTTCTCAGTAACTAGTGATGTTACTCCATTACCTAAAAAGAAAAAGGAATATTGCTTTTGTGACTCATACAGCATTCAAAAAAACTGCCGTAGCCAGTACATTGTGAAAGAATGGTGAAAACAAGTTTCATTAAATGCTCAGTCTTAGAAAAAAAAAACAACTAAATATTTGCTTTTAAAATTATCAGGATGGTAACTGAACTTTTAAATATACATATCTTGCTTTTCTTTTTAACTAAGCATCTGATACATATTTAGATAAATGGTTGTGATACTGAAGCAGATTGGAGCCAGTACTTCAAAATACACATCTCATTTCAGCTGGAAAAGAGGCAGTATAAATTTAATATCTTACTGGACCATAAATGCCAGCCTGGCAGTTAATAAGGAATAATTTCTTTCATTGTCACTGAAGGTGAACCATCTATATTGTACTTCACAATATTCAGGCAATGCTTATATTTTAGGGATTGATGCTCTGGGATTCCTGGCTCCATATGTTAAAATGTGGCTACTCTCTCGCATTCTATAAGGAGGTCTGCACAGCCCTTCATTCAGATTTCCTCTACAGTCTATGTGCTGTTCCCTAAAATGCAATTACTGTTCTGTGCAGGGGTTTCCTGATCCATTCAGGAATAGACTACTGTTTACAAGAGCAGTATTTCTGTACCACAGAAAAAGATATATGTTGCATCCTCCTATGCTGAAAGATTAGAGCAGAGAGATAAAATTGGCAGGATTATGTCCATACTTCTGTTGCGAGAGGTTAACTGTCCGTGTACAGCACAGTATTTTCATTGTGTAGGGAACTAATCCATTCATTCCCAAAGTTTGCTTTTTGTGAATGAAAACACAGGTACCTCAGACAACCAGGGACCCAGTGCTGACCTGAGAAGTTAAGTTATTGTACAGGTGCCCCACATGCTTAAAGTAAAATGTTACATTCTAGAATCAGCATGGGGCCTGCAGTTAGCAAATTTATGATGCTAATATTAACCTAAATTCCACTGTTTCTTTGGAAAGAATTACATGACAGACAAACTGGTGACAACTATGTACCTGATCAGATTAAGTGTAGCCTTTGACTATGTATAGATAAATATGCTATGCTTATCCCTTGAAAAATAAGAAGCTCGCCTTCCATCTTCAGATATGCTGTTTGGAATGTGTGCATTAAAGCCAGAGGAATTGCCTGTAAATTTCTAAACTTAAAGCATTTTTGTATTCCTCTAATGAGCTCAGTGAAATATTAAGCTCAGCTAGGCAAGGAAAAGTGTCTTCAGCAGCCTTCTTAGTAATTTCAGGAGACTATCTTCAGAGCATTCTTTGGTTTTTGTTGGCTTTGTTTTGTTGTTTATTTTTTGTTTTGTTTTTTTTTTTTTTTTTTTTTTCCTACCTGTTCCCTTTTGTCTTCTTCCTGTGCTACTTTTATATTGCCTTTTTAAGTCTGTTTAGTCATGTACAGGTGCTGAAGATTATCCTAGTCTTCCAGAGACTACTCTGAAACATAAGGTTAGCAAACTCCAGGTCTTCCTTGTCAGCGTAAGCAGATTTACATGTCAGTTTAACAAGACAGAATGATGAGGCACTACTTCTTGTTAGAGACCATATGGCTGTGGTTCTACTTGTAGATTAAACACTGTCTGAAATACTCCTGGGTGCTGAAACTCAGTCATCTCTGCTGCTAAACTGCTAAGTAGCTCTGATGTTTTCAGTCTGTGCAAACTAGAACTCTCCAAAATGATTCTTGGACATAGCTTGGAAGCTAGAACGCTCTTTAGACCATTTCCAATGCATTTAGCATGCAGTCACACTCTTCTAGAGGTTAAATCATTTTATTAACATAGATACAAACTGCTTTTTGCCAGCTGCACTCAGTGCCTGGGGATGCAACAAGGAATGTTTAAGTTACAACTCTGAGGGTAGTTTGTGGGCCCACTTGAGGAAAGCAGGTTTTATTCAGGGAGTTCTTGTACTTTAAGATTTGAAAAACGAGATGATGAGAAAATTGATCTCCCAAGATAGAAAATAGAGAAAGGCAAGTGGAAAAAACAGACTCTATATACACAGTTGAACAGTGTGGGCGGAGATGGGCTGGTGGAAGTTTGGCTTCTAGGACTGAACTTCGTAAAATACAGTGTGATTAAGAATTGAATCTGCTCATGATCTTCTGTACCTGTAAAGTATATGGAGCCTTTCAGGACTGTGGTTTAATTCTCTCCCTCATATTTCCAGAGGAAGAGCCTAAGGTGGTAAGTGGGCCAGAGACTTTCAGATAATGTTGCAAAGGGTGAAATTCACTTCAAGAGGAAGACTCCGAATGAATATGTCAACATTTGTAATATTTTATAATCAGTGGAGATGGTATCATACCAATACAGTCTATGAGCAATTTGGCTGTCAGTTGTGAGAGATAATGTTTAAGCCCCTGATTTAGATACCTTCATGTTCACTGTAGTCTGTCCTATGACAATCTGTTGAAGGAAGTTTTCCAATGTGATTTTGCAGACAAGGAATATGAAAGTTGGCTTATAAAAGCTTATAGCTACATTTAGGTCCTTTTCCTTTAAAAGTTCTTTGTATTACATTTGGAGAACTTAATTTTTTTTAAAGGATATTATGTTTTTCCAGCTTTTAATCCTTGAAATCTACCAGAAGTGCCAAGCAGCTCTGCTATTCCCTTCTCTTCTTAGAAGTTCTTAGGAGCTTCAGAGTAATAAGTTTAAATTTTTACCTGTTTAAATGAATAGTTGGAGTATTAAACCTTTTTCTGAAGTTTTTAAACAAAATAAAACAAATGAGAAAAAAAAAATCTGCATTTTAACTTCCTGACTGGAGCTTTTTCACTTTGCAATTCAAATTTTACTCTCTTGCTATTATGATATTGCTACTTCAGTGGCTGGCTAGTTACCTAACTATAAAAGGTGTGATTTTCTAATTTAAAAGTCAAATAGAAGATTCAAAATAAAATTCCTGTATTTTTCTTTTATTCAACATAAAGAAACAAAAAAGAACAAATCAAACATTTTCCCTTCAGATATCACCTTACCAAATACTTATTTACCATGCACAGGTCCACTGTTGAAAAGATGCAGATTTCTGATAGCTCTGTGGAACTAAACTAGACCTCTGAACCTTTTACAATGTACCCATCAGTAGGGTTTTTCCGCCAGTATTTACCTGAAGCAAGGAATATGGAAGCACCCTTAGATTTTAGAGTTGGAAGGGTTAGAGGCCGGATGAATTAAGTATCCCAGGTTTTGTAACGCCAGAAAGTAAGTCCCGGGCAGGCAGTCTGACCTAGGTTCTCACATTTGTTCAGTGATTGTTTGTATACTGAGCTTATACAGGGGCCCCGGTAGACCAGTTCAGAGTAAGCAAGGCACTGAACATTCTGTTCTGGAACTATCTTGAGATCTTACAGCTCCAGCCACTTAAGTCAGTCAACACAAAATACAAAGAACACAGGTATGTTTGAATCTAGCAGATGCCCACTGCACACCAGGGATTTCAGAACGTGGAGCCTTGTTCCAGCATGAGATGCCTCCCAAATGTGGGTGAAATCCCTTTGAACTAAAGTTTGAGTGATGGTACATTCACCACAGGCAGAGTGTGGCTTGAATTCCTCCTTGTCCCCTCTATACCAGCTACATTAAATTAATGTCCTGACCCAATCTGCTACTGGATAGAAAATGAAATCCTTCCTGACTACAAATGCAATTCCTCTTCAGAAGCAACAAACAAAATGAATGCTACCACTTCAGGGAGTGACTACTGAGCTCAGTGCAGATTTCTGCAGCACTTCACATGAGATCCTGGTAGGATGTTAGACATCCCTGAGAAGAAGACCTTAGAAGACAGGTAGTAACAGCTACAAATACTCCTAAATCTGCTAAAAATACCCCGTTTAGAGACATGCTCCACAGGAACATATTTTTCTCAACTTTCTTTTTCCATTTTTTTCCTCATGGATATTGAGATTTATTTATTTACTTCTCATTTTTGTCAATTTCCTAATTTCACAATTAAGGAGGACTTTTTTTCCTCTTAATTGGTTAACTAAAGCCAGAAAAATATAAGTCCTTAGTTTAGAGTCAATCTGTAACTGTTTTCTCATTTTCTGTGTTAGTTTTTCTACAGGTTAGCTTAAAATCTGAAGCCTTCTCTGGCTGCATGACTTACAACTGAAGTACAGAAATCTAACAGGCAATCTTTTTTCTCAGGAGACACCTACTTGACATCCCTTTTATTGTTAATGGTAGAATTTAAATCATTGCTTTCTGCATGTAGTTTTTCTGATTGCACTTTGAAACTGTTTCCTAAAGAGAAGGCTCTTGTAGAAACATATCCCTCCTCCCTCCCCATACACACCTTCATTGAAATACACACAGTGCTGTGAAAGACTTATAAATACCTAGTATTAGTGG
The DNA here is from genome assembly GCA_039720435.1 of Amazona ochrocephala. NCBI lineage: Eukaryota > Metazoa > Chordata > Aves > Psittaciformes > Psittacidae > Amazona > Amazona ochrocephala. Next base: position 44,798,247 of record CM077878.1, on the reverse strand, counting down.
GGAAAAGAAATAAACAGCTTCAAAATTATGTTTCTAGATCATAAATGGCCACGTAATTATTAAGCAGTGGACTTTGGAAAGATCATTTTTCTACTGTGATTAAAGGAGCTGACATCTAACATTCCAATCACACAAGTCTAATATTTTCAGATTACACCTGCATTATCTTTGAAGATGACTGTGTTTTTGAAGACTGAGAGCTTCGGGTAAAAAAGCCTGAGCTTGGCAGGAAAGTCCGTCTGAAGAACTTTGGATGTTTTCCCAGATCTGCTTTATCTCAAATGCTTTATAGTGACATCAGCATTTTATACCTCAATATTTATTCTATGGAGAAAATAGTTCTCAAAGCAAAATAAACAATGATTTCATTAAATAGTAAACTTTGCCAAGGAAGGCAAATAATAAGTCCCGATATATGGTACATACAGTATGTACTGAAAGAAATATCTATTTGTTAAAACACATTTCCTTTATTTTGTTTTTCTTTTTTTTGGGGGGGAGGGCTTTGGAGAGGTTTTAACAAATTTTGAAAATGCAATGATTCACACAGTGCGTACTGAGTTTTGATAAGAAGTCCCTGAATATATTGCAAGCTGGCAAAATGCAAAGCAGAAAGCTCTCATCTTGTTCAGAGAGTCTTATTTTCTGGTCATGCACAGATCAGACCTCCTCCTGGCATTCAATAAAGTAACCACCAAAAAATGAGATAAAATATGTTTTCTAAAGAGTATCATAAACTTCAGTGTCTTTACATATGAATGTTGACAACACGGTAGCTGGAATAGGATTTGTTTCAGTCAATACCTGTCAAGTTTTGCCAGGCAGAACCGTGAGCTACACAAGCTGGTGTGACCAGTATTTATACCAGAGTCCTCCAAGGAGCTCCTGGAAACAGAATATATGGGTCAGCAGTCCCACATCTTGCCCGAGGACTTTGCTAGTGCTGCAGTGTGTGATGATGAATTGTTTAATGTGCTGTCTAGGATAAGACAAAACCAAGTTCCTGAAGATCTCTACTTCTCTGGGTTATTGTACTGTAGCTGCTTGTTTTGGCTGCATTTCCAGTTGGTTTGGAGTTTCTGTTTCTCATCAGTTCTTATCTCCAGCTCCTTATCAAATTTTCAGTCCTAATCCATTTAATTCCCAATAGACAGTGAAGACATTTTTGTCTTCAATTTTGTGTGCTGTGCAGATTTTTCACTTTTGCTTTTTATTTGGGGAAAAAAAAAAAACCAAAACAAACAACAAACCAAACCAAAATCGTAGAATCATAGGATCATAGAACAGTTAGGGTTGGAAAGGACCTTAAGGTCATCTAGTTCCAATCCCCCTGCCATGGGCAGGGACACCTCACACTAAACCATGCCACCCAAGGCTCTGTCCAACCTGGCCTTGAACACCGCCAGGGATGGAGCATTCACAACTTCCCTGGGCAACCCATTCCAGGGCCTCACCACCCTAACAGTAAAGAATTTCTTCCTCATATCCAATCTAAACTTCCAGTTTAAGTTTGAATCTGTTACCCATTGTCCTCTCACTACAGTCCCTCATGAAGAGTCCCTCCCCAGCATTCCTATAGGCCCCCTTCAGATATTGGAAGGCTGCTAGGAGGTCTCCACGCAGCCTTCTCTTTCTGCAGACTGAACAGCCCCAACTTTCTCATCCTATCTTCACACAGGATGTGCTCCAGTCCCCTGATCATCCTTGTGGCCCTCCTCTGCACTTGTTCCAACAGTTCCATGTCCTTTTTATGTTGAGGACACCACAACTGCACACAGTACTCCAAATGAAGTCTCATGAGAGCAGAGTAGAGGAGCAGGATCACCTCCCTCGACCTGCTGGTCACACTCCTTTTGATGCAGGCCAGGATACGGTTGGCTTTCTGGGCTGCAAGTGCACACTTCCGGCTCATGTTCATTTTCTCATCGACCAACACCCCCAAGTCCTTCTCCTCAGGGCTGCCGTGAATCTCTTCTCTGCCCAACCTGTAGCTGTGCCTGGGATTGCTCCAACCCAGCCGTAGGATCTTGCACTCGGCATGGTTGAACTTCATCAGGTTGGCATCAGACCACCTCACAAGCATGTCAAGGCCCCTCTGGATGACATTCCTTCCCTTCAACGTATTAACCAAACCACACAGCTTGGCATCATCTGCAAACTTGCTGAGGGCGCACTCAATCCCACTGTCCATGTCACTGACAAAGATGTTGAATAAGTCCAGTCCCAGAGTTTATCCCTGAGGGACACCACTCATTACTGGTTTCCAGCTGGACATTGAGCCACTGAGCACTACTCTTTGCTTGCGGCCATCCAGCCAGTTCTTTGTCTACCGAGTGATCCACCTATCAAATTGATGTCTCTCCAACTTAGAGACAAGGATGTCGCATGGGACAGTGTCAAAGGCTTTGCACAAGTCCAGGTAGATGACATCAACTGCTCTACCCCTGTCTATCAGTTCCGTAGCTCCATCATAGAATGCCATCAGGTTGGTCTGCAGGATTTCCTGCATGTGTTTCGAAAACAAGAATGCAGAAGTATACCTAAACCATTTTTAATGCAGAACTAATTTTTAGCCACCTTAAAAACATCTTCAAGCCACAGAGCCACAGCTATACTCATTTATGTTACATGCACACAATATGTGCACAATAATTCATTACTTCATGTACAAGAGATTTTAAATTATTTTTCAAGTACAGGGGTAGGAGTAATGCATTTGTGCTAGTTAAAATTAAATTTACAACCACATTTCTTTATTGTTTTCAAAGAAAACACAGACATTCTCTTTTTAATTCTCATAAAGCATGCATAACGTATTCTAAAGACAAAACCAACAGAAAATGATGTATAATTCAACATTTACCCAAGAATATCCAGGAGTTCTGTAGTCTATAGTCATAGCTGTGACAACTTTCATATTTTATAAAAAGTTAAATACAATGTCTGCTGCATATTGTAAAATATCACAGAATCACAGAATCATTAAGGTTGGAAGGAACCTCTGGAGACCATCTAGTCCAACCCCCCTGACAAGGCAGGGCCACCTAGAGCAGGTTACACAGGAACATATCAGGCAGGTTGTGGATGTCTCTGGAGAGACTCCACAGCCTTCCTGGGCAGCCTGTTCCAACGCTGTCCCACCCTCAGCATAAAGAAGGTCTAATATATTTGGTTGATTTTATTATTTTAGTATAGATCTGAATTTTGTTGTGATGCATGCCACATACATGCAGCACTAACTCTCTACAAGATACTGACTTGTTCTTTTTACTGAAGGTATCAAAACAGCAAGCTTATGATGAGTTAATTTGTCACGTTTACTCATCATTCAATTTCATTGTGAAATTTTTGCAGAACAATCAATTGATTAATTAATAACAATTTGGTCTCAATTAATTGAGACCAAACAAAATTTATTGTTCAAACTCAATTAAAGCTACATCAACATCAACTACAGATTCAGGATTTCACATGGATTCGCCATTGTACTGCCAACTCAGGAATTAATTCTTCTGGTTCATGGCAAATGATGCAAAATGTTCAATCACTCACCTAATAAAGGGAGGGCTCTCAGTCTTGAGGAGTTCCCATGGATGGCATCCCAGCCCAAGCGAAGAGTTCCCAACTGCAGACCTGCTGCTCCAAGGAGGAACAACTCAAAATGCCTCTCTGACAGGGCTCCTTTTATTCTCTGGTTGAATCTGACCTGTGGTCAGATATGGCCATATAGCTCCCCTCTTCGCTGAGGACCTCAAATTCCTCACCTTTGTCCCTGCTGACCACCACTGTGTGGATGTGACAAGAGCTGTGCAGGGAGTTTTTGCGGGCATGTGTCAGGTAACTGTGGTGGGAAGTTTTCGCAGGCTTTTGTCAGATATTTGTTAGGGTTTTGCCAGGGTTAGTGCATCTGACACAGAAATAAAGTATTATTTAAGAAGCAATGTTAGAATAAAATAATATTAAAAGTTAAACTTTTTCTCTTTGTTTTCCATTTATTCCAGCAGAAGATTCACTAATTAATGCATTGTGAATTTCTTCCTCTTAGAGCTTACTTGGGAAGCAGTTTTGTAATTATCTTTTTATTCAACAGAGGCCTGCCCCAGAAAGTGTTAATGTAATAACTATGCATAAGCCACGTAGAGACAAATGGGAAGGGCAGCCCAGTTTCAGTTATTATAAGAGTGACTTTATAGATAGATTAGTGTAGACATTGTGTTCCTATACAGAACAAGATTATGACTATATAGCAAAAAGAAAAGTACTATGGTAACATTTTTATGATTTATAAGCACACTCACAGTTCCAGTTCTTATTTCTACACGCAATTTTCTCTATCCCTCTTTCTCTTCTCCTTAAATATATATTACTATAGAACTTAAATTGTTGCTGAACTGGAAGATGGCACATTTAGATTGCTTAAGGAGATATGAGAAAAAATAGCTTGTCTTCAGATAAAGGACTGCTTTAAGGATCTGTTCAAGGAAGTATTTTCACAAACTTCCTTACAAAGCCTTTATCCCAGATAATCTGTGTAGTCTCATAGGCTGTTTAAATGAAATGTTGCCACAGAATTCTGCCAATACCTTTAATATGATTAGTCTACTCTAAATCCAAGACAGCCTCTAGAAGTATCTATTATGGAATGAGTCTGTGTCAGGGAAAGTTCAGATTGGACATTAGGCAAAGGTACTTCACAGAGAGAGCAGTCAGTCACTAGAACAGGCATCCCAGGGAAGTAGTCATGGCACCAAGTCTGTCAGAGTTCAAGGAGCATCTGGGTCATATATTTAGTTTTAGATAGTCCTACAAGGAGCATGAAGTTGGACTTAAAGATCCTCATGGGTCCCTTCCAACTTGAGATATTCTATGATTTTGTGGTTTCTAGATCTCTTTTAGGGTTTATGTTCAAATAATTTGCTAGTCATCATATATTATCATAGGTTGTGAATGCTTCATCCCTGGCGGCGTTCAAGGTGGGGTTGGACATAGCCTTGGATGGCATGGTTTAGTGGGAGGTGTCCCTGCCCATGGCAGGGGGGTTGGAACTCGATGATCTTGAGGTCCTTTCCAACCCTTACTATTCTATGATTCTATGATTCTATTTCCATTGGCCCTGAGATATAGTTTAACTGATCACTTTCTTTATTTCAAACACCATTTAGGTGCTGAACCTCAGAGTTGCGTGGAATTTCTTGAAAAGACACACAAAAATGTCTTTTGGTATTCTCTTGCAAATCCCTCTGAATTTTTCCATCGCAACAATAGTTAGAGAAACAAACAACATTTACCCATTTCTTCATTGATACTATGATTCATATTAACCAGTATCCTCTTTATTCTGTATTGTCCCATACAGCTGCTTCTCATTTTACAGTCTTTTGAAGGAAAAAAATTTTGCTCTGGCTTACAAAGAAGGGTGCTTGTCTGGGATGAGAGTTTGTTGGAACTATGCTAATAAATTAAGAAGTCAATTGTTTGTAGGTCTGGTGGTTTAGGTTTGTTTTGTTTGTTTGTTTTTCTTTTTTCAATCTTGCTATTGATTTTAGTTACAAGATTTTTATCAGTGTGTTCATGAAAGTGAACTGAAGTTAAATCCTAAACTATTTTACAGGCATAACTACAAAGTTATTTAGACCACAAAATTATCATGACAGCACAGAAATAGTCATCAAGCTTGAAACTCATACATAGAAAGATGCATCTTAGTAGACAGTGCTGAAATGAATACATAAACCAGAAGTAATATGTATAGAAAATAAAGAAGGAAGAAGAAAACAAAGATAGAACATGCTTACTTATTATTTCCACTTGATGATTTTAAATGCAAACACTTTACAGTGCAATTCTAAAAAGCTCCAGACATTCTGTGTTTTCACAAATTTTTAAATGATACAGTGCGTTCTAACACATTTTATCCACAATTTACCAGAACTGTTTAACAGAATTTCACATAGCTGTTTATTATTATATGCATTTTAGTAACTGAAGACAAACACTCCAGCTTCTTCAGAAAACAAATAAAAAAAATTTAAAAAGTCCACCAAAAACCTTTTCTTATTATATACCCACAGATATGTTTTGTTTTGGAGCTGCTCCAAAGTGGCTCCTGCCCAGAGTCCTTCTTTACAGAGACATGTCTTGATTCACAGTGTAGTTCTGAGGCACAAAAGCTAGATTCATTTGATTTGCATCAAATGTACCATCAATTATTGATTAAGCAGGCTGAAAAAAATGAGTGATCCATAGGAAAATGAAGTCTTTCAATGTGCAATAAACATGAAAGTTTGTGCCTCACACTCTGATGTAATCTTACCAGCCGGAATTTGTATCCTACATCCAGAACCCCTCTTTATCACCTTCAAAGCTGTCACAGAAGTAGGAATTTCCATAAAGTAATTGGGCTTTTCTCATACAAAAGACAGTCTAAGATGACCAGAATAAGTTCACTTGGGGTATTCTCCAAGAATCCACTATATCAAAAGGAGCATGACCAGCAGGTTGAAGGAGGTGATCCTTCCCTCTACTCTGCTCTCATGAAATGTCACTTGGAGTATCGTGTGCAGTTCTGGTGTACTCAGCATAAGAAGGACATGGAACTGTTGGAGCAAGTCCAAAGGAGGGCTACGAGAACGATCAGGGGACTGGAGCACCTCTTGTATGAAGACAGGATGAGAAAATTGGGGCTGTTCAGCCTGGAGAAGAGAAGGCTGCGTGGAGACCTCATAGCAGCCTTCCAATATCTGAAGGGGACCTATAGGGATGCTGGGGAGGGACTCTTCATTAGGGACTGTAGTGAGAGGACAAGGGGTAACAGGTTCAGACTTAAACAGGGGAAGTTTAGATTGGATATGAGGAAGAAATTCTTTACTGTGCAGGTGGTGAAGCACTGGAATGGGTTGCCCAAGGAAGTTGTGAATGCTCCATCACTGGCGGTGTTCAAGGCCAGGTTGGACATAGCCTTGGGTGGCGTGGTTTACTGTGAGGTGTTCCTGCCCACGGTAGGGGGGTTGGGAATAGATGACCTTAAGGTCCTTTCCAACCCTAACTATTCTATGATTCTATGATTTCCCTAACAGTAACATTTTCATATAGATGTTGACCAGATCAGAATTAGGTGTGGGTTCAGGCAACAAGCCCTGAAAGAACATTAGGAAATAAATAGGAAGACTGTTTCTTCTTCTTGGATGAGGAGCATTATATGGTTGATGACAGCAAGACTGTAATGCAGTACGGTCTACTGGGCATCCTTTTCTGTCTGATTCAGACAGGCCTGCAAGGAACAGCCTACATTCTGATAGCTTTGAATTATATGCATGACAAAAAACATTTAGTCGTTTTAGTTTCAGATTGCTTCTGTCCCCTTTCATGACTGAGAAAAAAACACTGACGAGTAAGGGTGCTTTGGTATTATATATCATAATGCTTAGATGGGAACAAGCATGCAATGTAATGGAAAACAGCTGCAGGAAAGCATTCAACAGTTACCTGATGGAAATACAGTCTTGATTGTGTAGTAATTTCTACCACTATCCTAAGTGATTTAACATAATCAAAAGACTTCTTTTGCACGCACAGTCATATTACATCCATACTGTCTACAAGCAGTGAGATATATAGCATTTATGGTAAGGCAAGCATTTAATCAACTGTTCACAGGTGGCTTTCTGTGACTCTCCAGCTAAGAAGCTATATTCTTAGGGTATGTCTTTACAGTACTCCAGAAGCAGATAAACTGATCTTGAAACTCTGTTTTGGTTAATCATTTTGTGTAATATAAACTGTTTTGTGTAATAAACTGTTCAGCTGCAGTCCCTTTAGCAGCAATGATTCTTGATTTAAAACTTTTGTCAATCACAAAATTAAGATCCATAAGGAAGTTTCACTGTAAACATTCTTCATTCTTTGTCATTTTTTTTCTCATCCAAAATTAAATCAGAATTTCTTTCTTAATGTACTTTGTGTCACTAGAATTTCTCTCATATATCAGGGAAAATTTATTATGGCTGAATTCAAGCAGGCTATATCGGCTGCTATTCTGTAGGATCCTGCATTATAATAGAACATACTAAATTTATTTGCTTTTATTGAGGGTGAGCTCTAAAGCTTTGTTTTTTAAGAAACTATCACTTAGTTGAAGAAATTAAATTGTTTAAAATCCAGGGTTACATGTGATTTTGTGCTGGAAAATTAAACCTCTGTGTGTGAAGCATGAGTTCAAATTTTAATTCTTCTATGTATGTTGGGATTTTGACTACAATGACATCTTATACTGATACCATAAACTACCAGCTGATAGTGATGAAGTAAAGAAAAGGGTGATTCTCCCAAGAGGGAATTTGCTTCACAAATCCTAGGAACAGTTTGGAGTTGCAGTGTGTTGACAATGTCAAGGCAGTATTTCAGCTGGAGTTTGGACACCAAGGTAACAAATACATCTGTTGGGAAGTGGGACCAAAATCTCCAGGTTCCTTTTGTGGGTTTGGATACTTTGTTTCATGACAAATAAAAATCACTGCTATTTCTGCTGTTAAGAAGATGTTGAAAAAGCCAGCATACTTGGTACAAGTTGTGCTGCCAGCTGAGGCTGTTGATGGCATTATACAAGTTCCTACTAGTCAAATGACCTTGAACCTGAAGTGGTAACTAGAAAAAAAGCAAGTTAAGTTACATACATTCCTCTTCAGTGTCCAGATACATGATGTACTCTGCCAAAGATGAGGTACCAGCTTAATATGGAGGGGGAAAAAAATCTAGTAACTGAAGGCTACAGGAAGGACACGGAACAAATTTGTTTAAACTACCAAAGAGTTCAGTCTGACTCATCAAGCTGTGTGAATGAAGTCTTTCACAGGTAGCTAAAAGATGAGTAAACCACAGAATAATTTCACCAGGTATTTGCTTTACCTTTTGCTATGCCAGCCTGTTAGCAGAATTCTGTCTTATATGTCAAGATGGATACTGAGTAAACAGGTACTTTAAAACTAAGCAAATTAAAAGTAAGAATGTGAAAATTGTGAGCTCACTGTTGCAAGCAGCTACCTGTGCTATGGAAGAGCATGGAATGATTTTATCCCTAAACTCACAGGGAAGACTTATGGCTCTTCCCTTACAGGCAAAGTGCTTCACCCCATCTATCTTTATTTCACAGGGTAAACAGGCTGAAATATCACTACTCCTATCCTCCCATTTCATGCCAGGAGCTAGAACCAGTTAAATAGGCATTAAGCAGGCATTTAATATAGAAAGCTAAGGATTGTGATGCTAAACTCTGGAATATCTAAAAATAAAGCATTCAGATCCATCAGTAAAAATCAGTGCTGGCTTTGACTCCTAACTGTGAGAGCATTAGCACTTAGATGGGTTTTCCCAACAGTAATAGTAGGAAAGTGAAGGGATAATGGGGTTCCCCAAAACAGGCAGACTATAGGAAGCACCAAAGAGAGCTGGAATTCTGAAGTTCCACCCCTCTAAAGACCTTCACATCATCAAAAATCATATAAAAAATTTATGGTGTTCACTGAAACTCAAAAAGCTGAAATGGCTTCACAAACATAGATTGCCTATCTCAGAATCACAGACTCATAGAATGTTTGGGTTAGAAGGGACCTTAGAGATCATCTAGTTCCAGCACCCCTGCCAGGGGCAGGGACACCCTTCACTAAACCAAGTTGCTCAAAGCTCAGTCCAACCTGGCCTTGAACACTTCCAGAGACTGGGCACCCACAACTTGCCTGCGTAGGGTGTTACTGTTCCTCATCACCCTCACAGTGAAGCACTGAAGAATTTTTTTCTAGTATTTAATCTGAATCTACCCTCTTTCATCTTAAATTTATTTCCCATTGTCCTATCAATGCATGTCCTTTTAATAAGTCCCTCTTCATCTTTCCTGTAGGCCTCTGTTAGGCACTGGATGGCTGTTATATGAGGTCTCCCCATAGCCTTCTCTTCCCTAGGCTGAACAAGCCCAACTCTCTTAGCTTGCCTTCATAAGAAAGATGCTCCAGACCTCTGATAATCTTTGTGGCCTTCTGATGGACTCACTCCAATAGTTCCATGTTCTTCTTATGATGGGTGCCCAAGAGCAGAATGCTGTACTCCAAGTGGGGTCTCACAAGAGGGGAGTAGAGAAGCAGAATCACCTCCCTTGAACTGCTGGACACATACCTTTTGATGCAGCCCAGCATATAGTTGGCTATCTGTGCTGCGAGCACGCACTGCCAGCTCACACTGACCTTCTGAACACCCCAAGTCCTTCTCAGAGCTGCTTTCAATCCATCCTCCTCCCAGACTGTATTTGTGCTTGGGAGGAGGACCTTGCACTTGGCCTTGTTGAAGTTCATGAGATTGGCACTGGCCACCTCTCAAGCATGTCAAGGCCCCTTTGAATGGCGTCACTTCCCTCCAGCATATCAACAGCACCACACAGCTTGGTGTTGGTGGCAACTTGCTGAGGGTGCACTCAACCCCCCTGTCCATGTCGCCAACAAAAATGCATCTATAGTCTAGAATACTCATCCCAAGGATGGTGAGTGTTTAGCTTAGGAAATATACCCACAAACGCTGCAAGAAAAGGGGAAAAATAAGTTTTTTTACCACACTTATTGCTTACTTCTTTTCTCAGGACAGTTTGTAAACAGTTGGACTACCATAATCAAACAGCGTATAGGACATGGGAGTGAATCAATGTCGCTTCTGCGTTCTTAAACTTCATGGTGTAGCAAAATAACTAAATGAATGAATAAATCCTTACTTTTATCTTAACTTTTATCTAATGTTTTTTGTGTCTTTAAGCACGTTTGGCCAACCAGTCACTCAATATTCTCTACAGAACTGCGATCCTAAATGTAAAGTATCTACTAGTAATAAATGCTGGGATTTTAATTTGCATGCTGATTTTTTTTCCCTTTTTTGTCTTTTATCTTTCCAAGATTTGAGTCTTTGTCAATCAATTATTTCCTTTGTATATGTCTGTATTATAAAGATCCTCACAGTCTATCCAATTGTTGCAAATGGAAAGAAATTAGAATGAATCTGGAAAGACAGATATGGCAGGTAGAGATTAAACTACAGCTGTGTATGAATTTATTGTAGATGACAGAAGCAATGGAAAAACACTTGTATCTTGTTTAAAACTTTGGTCAGGTTCTTTTCCCTGATGTCAATAAAAGGGCAGTTCAGACTGTGTTTCCTAGATAAGAAGAATTTGCTCTTTTTTCTAAACAACAAGTTTACTGGAATTTCAGTAATTCTTCACCTCCTTCAATGTCTCTTGCAGGAAAAAATGGCCATTTTACATGACTAGTTCTGTGCTAAGTTTTTTTTGTTTTAATGTTGTGTCATAGAAAATACAGTCTTTAGAGACTGTGATTAAACTCATACATATGTACTCTGACAGTTTGTTCCTGTAGAAAAGATACAAGAGGTTAAGCAGTTTCTAATGATCCTGCTCTTGCCTCTGTGAAAAGGGCAATTTCCCTATACTGATATAACAGACATTAATAATGTTAATAAAATTCTTGCAAAAGGGATTCCATATGATTATGACGGACAAAGGAGATGCCTTTTGAGCAAATTTTGCCATTTTTTCCCAGACTCTTCTAGATGTCTTGGTAAGAAAGACTCTCTTGTGGGATATATGCATATCTACATTACCCCACTACTTGAATTTCTTTGAAAATTGCAGGTATTCATCTGCTAAAGAACAATTTAATTTAGGTATTGCCAGTGGCTGACAGCTGCTTAAGATACATACATGAGTTAGTGTCTTTTTAATGTGTTCAGACTCAGTAGTAGAGCACATAGCATTGCTGAATTACCAAATCAATACTATCAGGTTCTACTGTGTCGTGGTGTAAGCCCAGCTGACAACTCAGTACCACGCAGCCATTCGCTCACTCCCCACCACTTCCTCCCCCCTGCTCCCGGAGGGATGGGGAGGAGAATCGAAAGAATGTAACTCCCATGGATTGAGATTAGAACAGTCCAGTAACTAAGGTATAACACAAACCACTGCTGCTACCACCAATAATAATAATGATAAGGGAAATAACAAGGGAAGAGAATACAACTTCTCGCCACCCACTGATCGATGCCCGGCTCTACCCAAGCAGTGATCTAACCCTTTCAGGTGACTGCCCCAGTTTATAGGGTGGGCATGATGTGCTGCAGTATGGAATACCTCTTTGGTTAGTTTGGGTCAGGTGTCCTGTCTCTTCTTCCTCCCAGCTTCCCTTCCTCCCTGGCAGAGCATAAGACTCAGAACGTGCTTAGGCAGCATCTAAAAACATTGGTGTTATCAGCGCTGTTCCCAGGCTGAAAGTCAAAAACACAGCACTGCACCAGCTACTAAGAAGGAGAAAAAATGTGACTGCTAATGCTGAACCCAGGACAACTGTTATTAATCTGGCCTAGACCTTTCAATCAGGCCTGCTTGCACAGATTTTGGCAACTATGTGAAACCCCACTGAGTCCTGAGTGGAGGATATAATCTATATTTTGCTACTGTCAAGACTTTCTACTTTCTTTGTAGAGAAAAAGGTGAGAGTTGACTCAATCAATGCATATACATATATTTTATCTACTGGGAATGAAAACTTGCTGTACTTCAAAGATGCCTAAAGTTATCCCCATATCATTACACTAAGTATTAATTAATACCGTGAAGTAGAAGATTGCATTGGTAATTATATCAAACAGGTTCTTCATAGTACTGTGGAATTTATTTTTGTAGATAAAATGGTATAAAACAATCTTTCCTGTTCTGCCTTTGCATCTGTAGTTACATGTAGTGTATTACAATATTAAATGGCCTCACGCCATTCTGGTTGCAAAGACTGATTTTTCAATGCCAACTTTAGGGACTATCTTTGGTTTGTGCTTGCTTTTTCAGCCAATATAATTCAGAAGATTCAGAGATTCACTTTCACATGTACACACACTTAATTTTAATGACCAGCTAAGTTATAGCAAGATATTCTGTAGAGAGTGGTGGAGGGAACAAAAATTTATTCAATAATTATATGCTTGTACTAACATTCTTCGTAGTAAAAAAGCAGAAAAAATACATTAAAATCCATTTCAATTGTGTTGATCATAATAAGTAAAAGAAAAATATATTTGAAGGTAAGACATTTATATCATCAGAGCTGGGTAACAAAATAGTCCTGCACATTTAAGTCCTATTTCAAAATGCACTTACAATAATGGAGTCCATTCATGTTCTGTATGCTGTGTGCATAAAATGGATGTACTATAAGAAGCAGATCTCATTAAATTAAACCTTCAAACCTAGCAATCCTAATATGTAAAGGAGTATTGAAACTAAATTATTTTAAATTATAAAAATATTCTAACTGTAGCTCTGTGATTTCAGGACATACTACACTTTTATGAAAACTGAAAACTGTCATGACAGATTAGAAAATATGATGGTTAAATGCAAAGCTTATTGTGCCATTGTATTACACAGAGGGTTGCATGAGCAAGTTCTCCCACATTAACCAACTATGCTAAAATTCTTAATTTTCCATATGTAAACTATACTCAACACTGGAAAATTACAATAACTTCCACAAAGTTGCAAATTAAATAGAACAGTGCACTATGACATGATGAGGAAACAATCCTTGCAGAAGTAAAATAGCAGTGAATATTGATTAGCTGCAAATTTAACTGTAGGTACTTTAAAGACATTGAGAACTAGATCACTGAAAAAGATTAATAAAAAATACAAAATGTTTCTTTTCTAAAAAGCCCTAAGTTATATCAGCAAGAATCTGCAGGAAGCTGCTACAAAACCTTTAAATGGAGATGAGGACTGCCACCACAGACATTGAAAACCATACTGCAGAAAGGTGTAAGAAGAATTTGCTTGTCAGTAGGCCACTGCTATTTAGTCTTTAAATAGTGGTAAAAACGCCAATATTTTTTTTTATTTAACCTGAGTGCATATCTTCTTGGTGATGTAGCAGAGAAGCAGATATGACCAATTCTTTTCTCATGGCCTTCACAATGTCATAGATAAAGAATACTTGTTGGTCATCAACTTGTAACTGTATCTGAATAACAATACAAAACAAAATGATTTCTTCTAAATTACTAATGAGGTTTGAGTGACTTCAAACTTAACGTATCCTACGCATAACTCACACTGCCAGAAAGTCGTCTTCTACTCACTTGTCCTTTTCTGTAAGCACCATAGCTCTTAATGTGTCTGATAAGAGAGAGGAAAAATCCAAGCCTGTGGCCAGCAGTGAAATTCTGTTAATGGTCTCTGAAATAAAAAAAGATCACTTCCTGTGTTATAAAGAGAACCAGAAAACCTTGTATTAGTCTGAAATTAATTGGTTTCTCCAAGAGCAAATTAGTAATTAAAAATAACAATCTTAAAACCATTGCCTTCAGCTTCAACAATGGATGGTTCCTTTAGATGCTTCCTTTTTTATGGACAAAAATTCTTCTATACTTCTGGAACATATAGTTATTTCTTAGAAACATTTCTATGCTACAGTAGTCAACAACAGGTGTAAGTCAACAGGAATCACTTAACATTTGTCTAGAGTGTTCCAAAGCCAGCTATTAATTTATGGATTAGTTGTTCTGTTGTTCGAACATATCCTTAGTTCTGTTGCTTGAACACCACCCTTATAACCTGCCAAATCTGTATCTTGCATTTTAACCCTTCCAAACTATACAAAATGAAAAATAGAATCCAAATTTGAATTTTTAAGCATGACCTGTTCTCTGAAATAAATAATGCTGTCACTAAAAAGTCAATGTCTGACAAAATTAACGAACACATACTGGTATCTGAAAGAGCTGCAGTAACTCAAATTCTAATGCTTGCTAACATACAGTGAACTTTGACTTTTTATAAGTGATTGATGTGAATGTATTTGTTGGGAATTCAGCAGAAAAATCACATAAGAAAATTAGAAACGGGAAAATAATATAGGTGACTTTTAGGTTATCAATCTTTAAAAGTTTTCTATTACTATTTCCTTTCCTTGATTGCTCCCTGGTGAGGAGATATGGGGGGAAATTGAAAATACAAGAAAAGAATAAGAAGTGTTGGTGGAAATGCCTTTGGCTGTACATAAATATATTTTAAATATCATAGTGGTAGATTTAATATTGAAGGTTCAATAAAATAAAAAGCAGTTGTAGAAGGAAGGGAAGCAAGAAGTCACTTAAGAAATAGCTTTCATCATCATCTCTTTGTCCCAATATTCATATTCAGTAATCTAGCCTTCATAAATCCAGCTGGGTTGGACTAAGTGTCTATTATTCAGCTGAGTATCCTCTTTCTGTCAGGAAAATATATACCTTAGTATATGTTCTCTAGGAAGACACCTGAACATGGCTGCCTTTTACAGTCCTTTTACCCATGTATTCCTCTAATAAAAATTAGTATATAAATTAAATACTGATTAAATACTTATAAACACATTTACTAAAAACAATAAGCCATTTTAATCTTAGTTCCTGTAATATATAAATATACTGATTTAAAAATAAGATCAGTATTCCCGCAATTATCTGAATTCAGGCACTAAAATCCATGTTATATCATGAAATAGCTTTATTTTTTAAATGTTTTGACTACCTAGAGCTTCCAGCATTTGACAGTTATACAAGAAACTCAAAGCAGAATTAGTCAAGTTTGTGGAATCTGCAATTTCTTTGAAAAGCTGGTGGATTCATTTAGATACCTATATATGGATTTAATTGCATTCAGAAGCCCTTTTTGACCTTAGTGCCATGTCTGAGACCCCACTGAGAACTAGTGGCTTAGAGAAAAGTGGAATTCATGGCCTGATCAGTCCACGATATTCTGCTATTGCCTATGTGTAAAATTTAATGGCTTGTGACAGCTCAATTAAAGCTAAGGAACTCAAGGTTTGTATGACAGACTGGTTGTTTATGAAGTGAATTTATCTGTGTACATAATGTAATAATTTGCATAGTTAATTTATTATTGCTATAGGCATTACATTGTCTTGTATAATTTATACCATTCTGCTGTTCAGATAAAAATGGATATTGATGGATTTGTTTTGAATCTGCACAGGTTGACCCTGACTAGAAATTTGACTGGATGAAATTCTTTGCTGTCTGGTGTCAGATCGCAGCCTACATCTGCATGTGAAGAGTCAGAGTATGTCAGAGTATGCCTGCATGTGAAGACTTAAGTCAGGCAACACACGCAAAACTGCTTAGGTCTTAATACTAGCAGAGTTCAAACTTCTGTCAACTGCTCTGGAAGAAGAAGAGTGAGTAAGAAGGACTGCTTACAGACCACTTTCACAGCTCAGTGCTCAGGGTGCTCACCAACAGGTGTTGGGACGTTAGCAAGAGCATACATTCAAGTTTTATAAATGGTTCTTCCAAGTAAAAAAGTTCCCTCAAAAAAGATTGATAGAAATGTAGGTGCAAAACACTGATGTTTAGTGCAATTTCCTGCCAAGTGGGAGACTTAAATTTATGTCTGTTCTACAAAGCGTGATTTTAAAATAGGTATATACTTTAATTGTAACCATCATAGTCATATCACTGGTGGAATCCGTCTTCATGGGTTTTTTTCTTTCTTTTCTTCCTGGCATATAGCTATCTTCAATTCACATGTCTAATGTTGATATGGGTTTATATCTTTTCCTGGTGAAGAGCTAAGCCTATGTTTGGCATTTATACTTAAATATCTTAAGATAATTCTTCATTCAATTTAGACCAGGCATCAATGAAATCTTTCCTGAGCCTGTAGGAACTTCCCAGAGATCTATCTGTTCTGAAACAACAGAGATACTGTGGGGGTAATTTTGGAAAAACAGGTATACGAGTTGGCTGATTTTTAACAATATACCATTTTAAAAGCTACTTATTAGTTTAGAATTGGCTTAAGCGAAATAAACTATTTGCAGCTGAAAAAGTCTCTTTCCTGTTCTCAGACTTGCATCAGCACTTGCCATCAGGCGAATCAGATCATTTAGCTTTGGTGTTGTTTTTTTTTTTCCCCCATGATTAATTTTCAATCATGACTAACACTGGCTTGCTATAGGGCCACATGATTGCTAGTACTGGCTGACGGGAGGCAGCAAAAACTGTAGCTGAGAAAGACAAGGGCGTGATTTTGACAAAAAATACAACCTTATTTTGGCTGTAGCTGATGCTGTAGTATTGCACGACATACTCAGGTCTTTTCCTTCATGGTGAAGTAACTGTAGGCAAGCCCAAATTTTTAATCTCTGCAGTGAAAAGAATGCATCTCGTCTATTTGAAAGCCTGTGTCCTGGGTTCAGCAGTAACAGCCATTTTTTCTCCTTCTTGGTAGCTGGTGCAGTGCTGTGTTTTCGACTTTCAGCCTGGGAACAGCACTGGTAACACCAACGTTTTTAGATGCTGCTCAGCAACATTTAGCCTGACCAAGGACTTTCAGAGTCTCATGTTCTGCCAGGGAGGAGGGGAAGCCGGGAGGAAGCAGAGACAGGACACCTGACCCAAACTAACCAAAGAGGTATTCCATACCGCAGCACATCATGCCCACTATATAAACGGGGGCAGTTACCCAGAAGGGCTAGACTACTGCTCCAGTCAGGCTGGGCATCGGTCAGTGGGTGGTGAGCGGTTGTATTCTCTTCCCTTGGTATTTTCCTTATCATTATTATTATTGGTGGTAGCAGTAGTGGTTTTGTGTTATACCTTAGTTACTGGACTGTTCTAAGAACTCTCAACCTGTAGGAGTTACATTCTTTCGATTCTCCTCCCCATCCCTCCGGGACCTGGGGGGAGAAAGAGGGTAGAGTGAGTGAGTGGCTGCATGGTAATGAGTTACCAGCTGAGCTTAAACCATGACAGTTCTATTTGGCGCTCAATGTGGGGCTCGAAGGGTTGAGACAACGACAGATCTGAACACAGGGTGTCTAATTGTATTTGTGATAAGCATTCACCGTTTCCAATTAATAGCCACTTGTCACAATGCTGATTTATTGGCTCTCAGAATTGTTGCTCTTGATCTCACAGTTTCAGCATGTCATACCTTACTTACAGCCAGTATTTGCCATGCTAGTGTTTACTGGTTGGGGGCCTTGGGCTAAGGTTCTTGCTTCATTGTACGTTATGGTAATGACTTGTAATACAATAGACCCATTGATCATGAAACTGATCTGGCTTGCATTCCCACTTTGGTCACCACCTCTATACTTTGGGAGGTATATAACAGAAGTGTGTAGCAATTACACATTTTTTTCCCCTCCTCGGGTGGTCAGCCTATGAGGGAGACATTCCCACACACCCTAGTGACAAGTACAGCAGCTACTCAAACTCTGACTACAACACATAATGCAGCTACTCCAACTTCAAGCACAGGAACTACACCAACCCCAGCGACAAGTACAGCAGCTACTCAAACTTGAACTGCAGCAAACAATGCAGCTACTCTGACTCCAAGCACAGCAGCTACACCAGCCCCAGTGACAAGTACAGCAGTGTCATTTGAGAGTTCTGAAGGCTTTGAATGGCTTTTGGGTACCCTTGAGACCTGCCTGCTGATTGTGATGGGGATCACCATGTTGGCACACATACAGAGTGTGTTTTATCCATGACCATTTTGTCTGATCTTGAAAGTTAAGCACAGTCGTGTTTGGGTCTTGTCTAGGGTTAGACAATGATATAGGAGGAATAAGAGATTTTTCCAGGCGCTGGGAAGCCATGAGTGGCAGGGTGTGTGGGACAGTATGAGCAAGTATCTAGTCCACTGGGCCCCTCCAGTGCTTTGGAAGCATCAGAGATGGAAGGCAGCTGTATGAAGTCCCCAACAACAAGCTGTAGAAACTGCTGAAGGGGAGGGTGAATTATGTTGAGCCTGGTGGGCCCATGACACCTCAGGCCATCAGGGCAGAGATGCAGCATACAGATGGACTCATGATTGAGGGGTGGACTTAGCAATGGACACTATTGCCCAGGTTATTCACGAGTATGAAACTTGCTGCAATTGGAAAGCCAAACGGTTAAAGCTTCTTTGGTATGGAGGACGATGCTGAAGTACAAATATGGGGAGGCCTGGCACATTAACTACATTACACTCTCTCTTCTGCTCTAAAAGTCTGTTACAAAAGATGAAGCCTGACATCATGGACCGGATGGACTCAGCAGCTTTATAGGTATCCGTTTATGCACTAAGGAATGGTCTCTCCCTCTCTCTGTGTGAGTGTGGTTGTATATGTATGTATATATATGAGATAAGAGTGACGGTATATTGAAAATGTGGGATCTGAGCATGACATGAATGGTATGGAATAAGGGGTGGATACTGTCCTGGGTTCAGCAGTAGCAGTCATTTTTCTCCTTCCTGGTAGCTGGTGCAGCGCTGTGTTTTTGATTTTGTGCCTGGGAACAGCACTGATAACACCAGTGATTCCAGTTACTTCTTGGTAATGTTTGGGTCTGACCAAGGACATTCTGAGTCTCATGCTCTGCCAGGGAGGAGGTGAAGCAGAGAGGAAGCAGAGACAGGACACTTGACCCAAACTAACCAAAGAGGTATCCCATACCACAGCGCGTCATGACCACTATATAAACTGGGCAGTTACCCAGAAGAGCAAGATAACTGGTCAGTTAGGCTGGGTATCGGTTGTTGGGTGGTGTGAGGTTGTATTCTCTTCCCTTGTTATTTCCCTTATCATTATTATTATTGGTGGTAGCAGCAGTGGTTTGTGTTATACCTTAGTTACTGGAGTGCTCTTATCTCAACCTGTAGGAGTTATATTCTTTCAAGTCTCCTCCCTATCCCTCTGGGAGTGGGGAGGGAGGAAGTGTGTGGGGGGGGGGAGTGAGCTAACTGTTGCGTGGTTTCTGGGTTGCCGGCTGGGCTTAAACCACGAGACCCTGTTTCATGTTCCCATGCCTTTTTCAGCCTTTTATTATACATGTGTAATGAAATACACATTGGTCACCACCTTGAGGCTACTTGGAGAATGAAGCAACGTGTAGATCATGTTTGTTCACTGCGTTTGTTCACGTTGTGATTACATCAGACCACTTCTGAAAAGTAATGGCTTTCCAAAAGCTATACAGGGTCTTTATATTAATCTATAATATACCTATTATGTCTCAGCTCATCTGTTTTGCTCATTCTCTCGTGACATAATCTTACAGTTGATGCCAGTAGCAACTGGCATTTCTAGTTTCAAGTGGGAGGCAGTTACTGACAGGTTGTTATTCTTACTGTGACTCATCAAAGCCTGCTTTACTATTTTGTGAATGCTAGAAAAGCTACCCCTTTCCCCACATACCCATTAAAAAAAACAAAAACCATGTGTTTGCTAGTGACTATCTGGCAAGTAATGTAAGGTGAACAGTCATTTCTAGCACACCATGCTGTACATTTTAATTAATAATATTGTGCCAGAGAGATGAGGGTCTAAACACTTGCATGAAAAAGAAGCAACAATCAGATGTGAGTTGGATTTTCCCGTAATTAATATAAATACATATTTACAGCTAAATATAAGCCTGTTTTCCCACCTCTTAGAGTGCTTTCTCTAAGTGTTGGCACAGGGGGTGCCTCCTGCTTGAATGGAGAGTCTTGAAGACCACATAATCCAGAAACCAGGCACCATTCTGTGACCATCTGCATCGGTCAAAGGCATCATTCTTTCTGACCCTTAAGGCAGAATGGTGGTGTTGTGGTTTAAGCCGTAAATCACGCAGTTTGCTCACTCACTCCCCACTCTTTCTTCCCCTCCACTCCCGGAGGGATGGGAAGTAGAATCAAAAGAATGCAACTCCCACAGGTTGAGATAAGAACAGTTCAGTAACTAAGGTATAACACAAACCACTGCTGCTGCCACCAATAATAATAATGACAAGGGAAATACAAGGAAAGAGAATACAACCGCTCACCACCTGATTCCAAGCCTGATCCTGCAGTGATCCCCCACCCTTCTGGGTTTCTGTCCTCCATTTTTACATCCTGGGCAGGACGTGCTGTGGTATGGAATACGTCTTTGGTCAGTTTGGGTCAGGTTCCCTGTTTCCACCTCCCCCCGGCTTCCCCTCCTCCCTGGCAGAGCATGAGACTCAGAAAGTCCTTGATCAAACCAAACATTCTAAGCCATAACTATAAACATTGGTGTTACCAGCGCTGTTCCCAGGCTGAAAGTCAAAACCACAGCACTGCACCAGCTACTAAGAGGGAGAAAAATGACTGCTATTGCTGAACCCATGGCAGGTGGGCACTCATCTAAGAGCAAAAGCTACAGCTCTGGCTGAGGGGTCTGCACCATCTACTCCAGCAGCGTCCAATGCCTCCACCCAGATGGAGCTGCTGAAGGGTGAGGCTGCAGTGCACACTTCAGGCTGCAGGAAGCGCCCAGACCTTTGTCTTGGGGCAGAGAGAGGCAGCTTAAATCCCTCTATGCAAATGTACATAGCATGGGGAATAAGCAAGAGAAATGAGAGACTTGCACACACCTGCAGTACTATGATTTTACTGATATCACAGAGATGTACTGGGATGGTTCCTGTGACTGGAGTGTTGGAAAGGAAGGATTCAGGCTCTTTAAGGAGAGGCAAGGATGAGGTGTCACCCTCTCTGTGTCAATGACCACCTGAATTGTATGGAGCTCCATTTGGGCATGAATGAGAAGTCAACTGAGAGCTTACGGGTCAGCATAAAGGGAGGCAGGGACTGGTGACGTTATAGTGAGGATCTGCTACAGATCAGTCAGCAATTGAAGCAATCTCACCAGGGAAGTGGTAGACTCCCCAGTGTTGGACACTTTTAAGACTAACTGGACAGGGTGCTAGGCCATGATCTGCCCAGAAAGGTGGGACCAGATGATCTTTCAGGACCTTGTGAACCTGGCATTCTGTGATTCTTTCTCTTCTGCTAGACAAATCAACAAGGAGAGGCGTTATGCTGGACCTTGTTCTCACCAACAAGTGGGGGCTGGTGGGGAATGTGAAGCTCAAGGGCTGCCTTGGCTGCAGGACCATGGAATGGTGGAGTTCAAGATCCTTAGGGCCAAAATCCAAGGAGGACACACAGAAAGCTCACTACCCTGGACTTCAGAAGAGCAGACTTGGGCCTCTTAGTACCATGGGATAAAGCCCTGGAGGGAAGAGGGACCCAAGAAAGCTGGTTAACATTCAAGGACCGTTCAAGGATCACATTGCCCAAGCTCAGGAGCTAATAACCCCAGCAAAGACAAAGTCAGGCAAAAACACAAGGAGGCCTGCGTGTATGAACAAGGAGCTCCTGGACAAACCTGAACACAAAAAAGGAAGCCTGCAGAGGTCCATTCTCTGATTCTGTTCTTATTAATACAAATGCAAATAAAGTAACTTCAGTGGAGAGAGGGCGATACAGAAGAAACTGCCTATGAATCATAGAATCATAGAATAGTTAGGGTTGGAAAGGACCTCAAGATCATCGAGTTCCAACACCCCTGCCATGGGCAGGGACACCTCCCATTAAACCATGCCATCCAAGGCTATGTCCAACCCCACCTTGAACGCCGCCAGGGATGAAGCATTCACAACTTCCTTGGGCAACCCATTCCAGGGCCTCACCACCCTTACAGTAAAGAATTTCTTCCTCATATCCAATCTAAACTTCCCCTGATTAAGTTTAAACCCATTACCCCTTGTCCTCTCACTGCAGTCCCTAATGAAGAGTCCCTCCCCAGCATCCCTAGAGGCCCCCTTCAGGTATTGGAAGGCTGCTATGAGGTCTCCACGCAGCCTTCTCTTCTCCAGGCAGAACAGCCCCAATTTTCTCAGCCTATCTTCATACGGGAGGTGCTCCAGTCCCCTGCTCATTGCAGTAAACTTGCAGACACCTCTCAATACATTTAAGTAAATGAATCCATCATACCTGTCAAGGACCGCACTCTGGTTTACTTTAGGCAAATTAAATGCTAAATACTGCAAAATATAAGATTTCAAATGGCACCTTCAAACTTCTATAACAGGATTTAAGCATTCTTTAACTTTCTCAAGCACAAAAAAAAATTATATAAATTTTCAAAAGCCCGTGGATTTTTGCAGTCTGTCTGTCAGCTTCTCTTTACTATTTTTTAAGGTAGATCTGCTTAATTGAAATAATTTAGTGCTAAATTTCTTTCAAAATTAATGAAGTAACATGTTGCTTTGAACTGGAGGTGTGTTTTTCAGCATTACGTGGTGGAAGTAATCACAGAAATTGTATCAAATATTTCACCAATTAAAACATCAATAAATGTATGTAAATACGTAGTAAATATATAAATAAAGTTTCAATGGTGCGTCTACAGGACACAGTCCTGGGACCAGTATCATTTTGTCATGACACTTTCTAAACCTTCTAATCACTCCTTGGCCTGAACAGGATAGGGTTGTTTAAATGTACCATATAGTATTTATATAAAATAACAATGTAACCTGTAAAAACTCTGAGCAACAAGGTTCTTAAATTTTGTTTATGACTAGGGAGGAATAAACAGAAGCACGGAGAAATGTGTACAAATACCTGATGGGGTGTTAAATAAGATGGAAAGTGACTCTTCTCAGTGGTATTCAGTGTCCTGGGTTCAGCAGTAGTAGTCAGTTTTTCTCCTTCTTAGCAGCTGGTGCAGTGCTGCATTTTTGGCTTTCAGCCTGGGAACAACACGGATAACACCGACGTTTTTAGTTGCTGCTCAGTAATGTTTACTCCGACCAAGGACTTTCTGAGTCTCAGTTCTGCCAGGGAGGAGGGGAAGCCGGGAGGAAGCAGAGACAGGACACCTGACCCAAACTAACCAAAGAGGTATTCCATACCGCATCACATCATGCCCACCTTATAAACTGGGGCAGTTACCCGGAAGGGTTAGATCACTGCTCAGGTCGAGCTGGGTATCGGTCGGAGGGTGGTGAGCAGCTGTATTCTCTTCCCTTGTTATTTCCCTTATCATTATTATTATTGGTGGTAGCAGTAGTGGTTTTGTGTTATACCTTAGTTACTGGACTGTTCTAAGAACTCTCAACCTGTAGGAGTTACATTCTTTCGATTCTCCTCCTCATCCCTCCGGGAGCGTGGGGGAGGAAGTGGGAGGAGCGAGTGAACGCTGCATGGTTTCTGGGTTGCTGGCTTTGCTTAAACCACGACATTCAGTAACAGGACAAAAGGCAATGAGGCACAAACTGAAACACAAGTCCATTTAAATTAAGAAGGTACTTTTTTACTGTAAGGTTGGTTGAGCACTGGAGCAAGTTGCCCAGGAACAAGTCATTGAGTCTCCGCCCTTGGAGATACTCTAGCCCAAAGTGAACATGGTCCTGACCAGCCTGCTGCATCTGAATCTGCTTTCAGTCTGAAGAGTTGCCTTCATTCAGGACACAGAAGATTTCACAGAAGTATTTAGGGATGAGGTTTTCTGAAGCACTTATTCTTTCCACTTATACTATTCACATTGCCAAATTATGTATAGCTGATCTACATGAAGGAAATATATGAACCTATATTTACAAACCCATCCACTGGTACTAGCCATTGTGCAGTGAAACTTTCTCATATTCTTTCACTTAACACTAATTTCATCATTCTAGTACACCACTGAGTTCCTTTTTCTTCACTTTAAATATTACTCTTTCAGTAGCATCATTCTAGCATGAGTTTATTGCAGGAAACAAACTATCTAACTGTGCTGCCCATAATAAACATCATAAAAGTTCACAGACTGTTTTTAGCAGAAAGATACTGCAATAACACCAGATGTTTAAAACTTACATTTAGTTCATTTATGTTTTATTATATGTAAAAAAAAATAATTAACAACCAAATATCCCTAATGCTTCAAGAAATTCTGGAAAAAAAAAAAAAAAAGCTACACAAATAGACAGAAGAAAAGCCTTTTAACATTCCCAGGTAGAAAGAGAAGATCTCCTTGATGTTCATGATCCACAAAATGCTGAGAGTGAGAAAACTTTCTGGTGAAGTATCATCACATTTCTGTCTTTTATAGAATTCTCTAAGCTGTCTCAGTGGTCATTGTCAGAGGTATTATGTTGATCCCTGTGGATCTATTATCTGTTGTGCAACAGTCTTTATATCTTGCATCATAGATATGCCAATTTAAACCAAACAGCTTATGTCTTGTATTGATAAATAAAGCCTTAAATATCCCCACTATACCTTTATGGTACACTGCTCAGCTAGTTTCCAAATATTTACTTTTCAGTTCCATGTCTGACCTTTGTCCTTGCTGAATACAAATTCTTGATGTGTTAGCTTACTGGCAGGAAATAAGTAAATTAATAATATGTTCTCTTAAGACCTCTGCCAGCTGTCTTTTTTTATGACCCTAAAGGTTAAAAGAATAGTTAAGTATGTAAAGAGACTCTGAAAGTCCAGTCATATTCTAGTTTCACATCTTACTGATCACAGAATGAACTTATGCATGTCCTGAGTTGCAATATGAAGATTCCCCATCAATAAAATGCTTTAAAATGGGAAACATTCACAAGCTGTGGATGAGCTAAACCAGGGGATTATCACTATCATTTTAGCTGTAGCCTGTATGTGTTTATGTTCATATTTGTAAAATGAAAGTGGATCTAAAAATTTCCAGAGGAACAGCACAGCAAATGAGCCATTCCTGAATAGAATTTTGTATTGGCATTATTTTATAACTCAGAAGTATTAATATAGTTTGTTCTAAATTGCATATTATATTTTACTATGCAATAATATGGGTATGATTTAATCATGTTAAAAGCTAAATATGTTGATTTTCATAAAGACTTAAACTGCAATATTTCTATCTCACTTCACTGGTCAACTGTTTTAGTAGACACCAAACCTAGTAAACTGACAGATACAAGGCTGCCACAGCTCTATGTCCCCTCATTCAGAAAGCCATGATGTTGAGCAACACGGAGGGTTAATCCTGGCTGGATGCCAAGTGTCTCCACTGAAGCCACTCTATCACTCCCCCTAGTCAACTGGACAGGGGAGAAAAAAAAAATTGAATGCTTGTGGGTCAAGATAAGGACAGGGAGAGATCATGCTTCTTATCTGTCTACTACAGTCAGTGGAGATCCAATCGGTATAGCGAGTGGAGTTCAAGGAACTACTGAGCTGACCAAATGTCTATACCCAATTTGGTACAAGATAGATAATTTTTAGGCTGCAGTGACCAGAATTCATGGACTACAATGAGGTTTTAGGCACCTATAATATACGCCTTATTCTGCATAGTAAAATTGTAGGTTTATATAATTCAGGTTGGAATGGATTTCAGGAGATCCTCTAGTACAAGCACAATCTGAAAGCAGGGGTAACATATCAGCACTATAGGTAAGTGTCTAAATTAGGCACTAGTCCTAATGAACTAGTAGTTACAAATAAAGGTAGGGGTTTCCTATGTTTGTAGATTTTATTTTCATAAGTTTATCAATTATTTTAAAAACACCTTTGTGTTTGCTTAAGTTCCCTACATAGTCCAGGTCTGAAGGCATTAAAAGACAGTAATCTTTTCATCGACTGAATGAGAAAATACATACTTGAATAAAGCAAATTAAATCTCACTACCGGTATTATTCTCATATATTATGGACAGATATTTAAAGAGCAGTTTATCTTATCTTTCTGTAGAATCTAATAATTTTCTATCCAATGCTTTATGTAGAACTTCAACCTATAAATGCTGAAAGACCTGCAACAGGTAAAGGTATTTTCTATATTCTTGCTTCATGAAACAAGATTCAGTCACTTACTTTAGCACTACCTTTTCAAGACTGATTATACCAATTTTG
This sequence comes from Amazona ochrocephala, assembly GCA_039720435.1. Classification (NCBI taxonomy): domain Eukaryota; kingdom Metazoa; phylum Chordata; class Aves; order Psittaciformes; family Psittacidae; genus Amazona; species Amazona ochrocephala. The sequence continues at coordinate 44,771,478 of CM077878.1, read as the reverse complement.
ATTACTGTAATCTGTAAGGTCTTTATATCTTTTTGTCATAATTATTAAGGATGACAATCAGTGTGAAGACAAAAAATTATGGGAAAAAGAAAATGTTTCCTACTTGCCAATTTATGCTTGAATTTCTTGATAACTTACTAGCTTGTTGCGCTTCACTCTTTTGAAGTTACGCTTCTGGTGTTCCGGATTGTATTATTGAGACAATGTCATAACATGTCTCGGATATAATGCCATAGTACACGGTTCCATGGCCTAAGCACAGATACAGCGATGGGTCTGTAGGACTTTTAAAAATGGATTAAGAATCCATTAGTTCTAAAGAGGGGAGAGTTCTCACAAAAACTCACAGAATACTGACAATATGAGTCTGATGTCTTTAATTACATCATCTTACGCTATTTTTTGTCATACATTGATACATTGTGTCTTCTTTTTTATGGAACGATCTCTTGCCTCTGAACTGCGGATCTTCATTGCATGTAATAACATTGTTTCTCTACTACATTCTTTAAAAAAAAAAAAATAAAATAAAAAACAAAAACCCCAACAACAAAAAAAAATCCAAAATCTAAGCTTACTTTGAATACAGAGCTAATGATTTGCATGTAACAGATTTACTGCACTCAGACTTTGTCTTATTTGGCTATTTATATAGATCCATTTTGTTCCACTCCAAACTAATCACCACTAATTCATATATATCTAATAATATGTATAATAATATATTTAATAATACTAAATCAACAATAAGTCATCCTTAAAAACTATGAAAAAAAACATATTTACTCATGACTATATAACATAAACCAAGAAACACCAACATCAAAAATCTTGAGGTTATTGCAAACCTAATCTAGAGTTTTTAAGCACACAAACTCCTGCTTATTCTTGAATTCTTATTCTCAGGACAGCTTTATTCTAGGATTGAGTTAAATTTAATCTCTCAAGGTCAGTCATGAGAATGCAAATATATAAAACTGTGAGTAAAATGTTTTATTAAATGATAGAGGATTGGTTTTTTACTTGATTTGGAGATCTGATTTAATATGGTCTATAATTTGTCAAGAATAAAAAGAAGGCTAATTACAATCATAGCATTGAAACTGTGATGGCAAAAGAGACTGAAAATAATGTGTAATTCAGTCTTAAAGGACCATCCTTTAGATGCCAGCATAAAGCTTCTATCTTCCTTAATGAATTTTATGTGCACAGAATAAGGTAGATTATTATTCCTAATGATTAATTTCTCACTGTGATCAGCAGATTAAAGACATGGAAGATGAGATAGGATTGATAAATCATTCTGTCTGATTGGTAAAAATTTTATGTGTATTTGCATATCTAAAATTATGATCCCATCACTGCAAGACTACTACAAAAACTTCAGTTTTAGTTCTTAAAGGAATCTGTTACCAGAAACCTGCAAAATTCAGGGACTTGATGTTATTAGGAACATCAAATTTGATAAGACAAACTTTTAAATCAAAGCATTTTATATGGCCTTAATTCACCAGATTAACTCCAAATACTGCTATAAGCAAGGCTACTTCAAAGAGCTGTTACTCTTCTGCACTGTTTGTATAAAAAATAACCCACAAAATATTAACAGCACTGTCCTGTGGATGCAGGCCGTTAGTACTGTATTTTTTTCCAATGTTTAATGAGGAGGAAAGATGGGCATTTTAAAGGATTCATTAATATCTGAATTGTATTCCTTTAACCCAAGAAATATGGTATTTCCGTGACAAATAAAAGATAAAGGCTTTTGCCAACCATTGAAGCCTTAAGAATTGTCTAGACTTGGTCTGAGCTGATTTTAGGCTGGTTAAGCCGTCATAGCAATTGTTTAGTGATCAGGTAATGACTGATTATTTCAGGGTTTTGGTTATCTTCATGAGTATCATACATGATAAAAATTCAATAAATTTGTGTAAGAGGTCAGTAAAGAAAGAGCAAGTAAGCAGTCTGCATTAACAAAAACATGGAAAAAACCCTAATCATACCAAAGGCAGAGAGGAAAGAAATCCCTTTCCCTCAAACCTGTATTCTCCCAGGGAGGAAGCTCTGGCATTTGCAATTCTTCACAAGCCCTTGCATTCATCTAGGGTAAGACAGGTATCATAGGATGCCTCAGGCAGTGGAATGTTGAATATAGCACCAGGAACAAAAAGGTAAATATAGGAAAAGGGTTGCTCATGTATGACAGCGATAAACTTAGCTGAAGGTGACATTAGTTCATTAGTTGTATAATTCAGACTGTATTAGTATCATCTTTATAGGACTAATAATAACTGTATTGTTATATTTTAATTAGCTGTTTGTTGATAGCAACAAAGCACTAGTTAGATTAAAAAAAGGCAGTCCCCTTTTACCCACAGTGTAATTTTGAATGCAGCATATGTGGGAAATGTAAGCACTATGTTAATGCTGAACGTTACCATTTGGCACACCAGATTACCTCAGGCAACATCTTTACCCAGTGAGATTTTGCCCGTGACTCTGTTAACATTCACTCTCCTTTTGAACCAGAGCTATGTTAAAAGTTTATTTATCACTAAGTACTCAGCCAGAAATATATTCATTTAAAAATATACTAATGACTATAATGCCTTCACGCACCCCCATCCTTAAAGCATATTTTTTGTACAGATGGCTTTTCCTATTAGTCTTCTGTTTGTATTACAGTAATTAGCTTTTTCGATAACTCACCTTTACAACACTGATTCAAATTTGCCTTAGTGTATATGGTCAAAATGTCTTACACAGGGTAAAAGTAAAACAATTTCATACTAGACTTATTCTTGAGTTTGTATGTGCATTATTAAACACATTTATACATTTGGAGATATGAACACCATAACTTAAACCCTAGTGATTTTTCTCGGTGCCCCATATAAATCAGTGTTTTCCTTCTGTAAGGAGTATGCTATTTAGCATGAGTTACTTCAATTATTTAAATACTTTAATGACTGAATCTGCTGGTCTGTGGTTCCATTGTGCCTCTGTATTACGTTGCTGTGGTTTAAGCCCAGCCACTTAAACTAAGTACCACATACCCGCTCATTCACCCACCCTCCACCTCCCCAGAGGGGTGGGGAGAAGAATCAAAAAAAAAGGTAAAAACCTGTGGGTTAAGAACAGTTTAATAATTGAAATAAAGGTAAAATATAAAATAATAATAGGAAATAGAGAGGGGAAAGAATAAGTCCTCTCCACCTCCAAAATACCAAATGACGCCCAGTACAATAGTCTACCACCATTTGACCAATGACACAGCCTTCCTACAAGCAGTGATCAGTGGAACTGAAAAGTCCTTGATTAGGGTAAGCACTATTAGCAACATCAGTGTTACTGTTATTCTCAGACTAAAGCAAAAAGCACAGCACTGTACCAGCTACTAGGAGAAAAATTAACTCTATCACATTTGAAATCAGGATATATTTATGTGTGTATTTGCATGGGTTTAATTTTGGTCTGATTTTGGAATGATTTTCATGAGACTATAGAGTCAAAGGAGTGAAAAAATAAAATTATAGAAGCCCTCCAGCTTAGTGGTTTGCTTGTTTTTTCCAAGTTTTGTAAAAAATATTATTCAGATTGATTTGGTTTGGAGCTCTTTCTGATTACTCAAAGGTTTCTGATTTTGTTCTCTTCTCTTTTGCACTCTCCAAGGGTGCTTTATGCCTACTTTTGTAACTGACAAGGTGGGAAAAATATTTTTTAATTGACAGGGTTCATCGATTCTGTTTATCTTGCAATTTGCAGTTAGAAATATGTTTGTTTCTCTCTGCAGACTCAACATTCAGTGTTAAATTAATGAAGACTGCAACTGATAAAAATAATTATTGCTTATTTAAGAAAACAGGCAACTAAGCAATCTTTAACTTGTATAGCATTTTTTCCATAACCCCGTAATTTACTTTTTCTTTTTTTTTTTTTTTTTTTTTTTTATATTTTAATAGGTGCTTTTTAGCGCTTACAGAATTGACCTTTTATTTATTATTAAAATCAGTAAATCAGTTCTCAGCAGTAGACTTAAACATTTATATTGCTGGTTAAAGTTGCTTGCAGTTTCAGATTCCTGGGAAAAGATAATCTACTTGTATTAAATTTCTGGAAAAAACTAACAATTTCATATGGTTTTGAAATATTTTTCTGTATTAAAGATCAGCTTGTTATCTATTATGCTGCTTTAGTCTTAAAATGGTAACTATTCACCTTAATATTAATGGTTCCTGTTTCTTGTGAGAATTAGGAAGTAATCAGAATAGATAGATACAGTGCTCCTACTGCTCTTCATAGCTTCCCAGAGCTTCAGGGTTTGAAAATAGATGGCAGTCTTGCATACGTTGTTCAGACCTTTGTTTTCAGCATGGAAACTGAAACAATTTGATTTGTTGACTCTTAAGCAGAAAAAGAGAGAAAAAAAAAAAAAACAACAACAAACCAAACCCTATATTGAGAAGGAAAACAGAACTAGATGCTGGAAAAGAGCTAAGAAAAAAATAAAAACAAGTCTAGTTACAGCTACCTGGTGCAGCTAATATTACACACTGCTAGAGTTGGTTGATAAATGGAAAAGAAGTATCTAGAAGTTAAATTCTGCATCTCTGTTCACCAGTTAACACACAAACTGGCAAGCTGCATTAGAGACACTGGATATAAAGAAAAAAAGTTGTACATTATATTGAAGGAATGTTTTAAAGAGAAAATGACAAAAGGAAAGGAATAAAATTATGGATCTTGGAAAATAAGGTCTCTTTCTTTGGAAAAAGAAATAAAAAGAAGAAATAAAAAGAAGTAGGTGTAGATAATATGACATAACAAGTCTATATCATAAAATCTTGGAAGAGATCCTTAAGATCATCGAGTGCAACAGTTAGCCTAACACTACCAAGTCCACCACTAAACCACATCCCTAAGGAAGTCGCAAAATGAGTGGTTTAAGGTCTTAAGACTTAGTCTACATGTCTCACCAAAGGTATTAGCAAGAATAGTTTTAGTATGGATTTGCAAAAGAGTGACTTAAATTGGTTGGCAAAGTTCACTCTAATGTCTACACCTCTTTTAAATACCTTCAGGGATGATGACTCCACCACTTCCTTAGGATGCCAGTTCCAGTGCACAACCACACTTTTGGTGAAGAAATTTTTCCTTGATCTTGTAGGAAAGAAAATTGAAGAGATATATTAACTTTCAGAGGAACATATTCAACTGGATTTGGTTGGTTCCTAGTTTTATACAAAATTTGTCCACATTAGCTGAAAAGCTAAACCTGTTTTACAGTTTGTGTAGGAAATGTGTACACAGCTACATGAACACTTGCAGAAAGCTAGAGAAGTAGAGAAGGTAAAATGTGGCTATATTTTAACTATTATCCAGACATACGTTAATAGTTTTTAAATCTCTCTCAATTATTGCAAAGACATGCCTTATAACCATTTCTCCTGTAATGCAGAACCTTTATATTTTCTTCATTTCAAACACAGGAAAGGTAACATCAGCTCCTCTGCAGCTTAAGGAGGATGTCTAAGTATACTGAAAGATCTAGGACGGGATAATTTACCCCATATCACATAGGAGTTACGCATTCAAAAACAGACTAGAACTTGTGACTTATTAATCCGTATGGTAATGCAAATTACTACACCATCGTTGATGTCTAGTGTATCTTCTTATGAAACTTCTGAGTTAATAAGTTTGCTATTTAACATATATGTTTAGGCTATTTCATCAGCCATACTTGAAAATGACCCATATAGAATACCTGCATGCTATACAAGAAGCACAAAAGAAAGTGTGCTGTAAGTTTAGACTTTGAATTGGTGGTTGATTTCCAACTAAGATATACAATGGAATAATTTTCTTGAGTCAACGTTGATATCTTTCTTTTTTTTCTTAATAGAGCTGAGATTACTGACACTTTTGTTTAGTGAACAATGAAGTCTTTTGAAATCATCAGTGTTCAAAATGTCACCATTTTTAGAACATTTCAGGGTTCACTCCTTGAGGCAAACTCTTGATCCATAACACATAATATTAAATATTCAGAATGGTGAAACTGGAGTTAAGTATTTTCCTTTTAAGAAAATAACACTTTTCACATAAACCTAAAAGAAATACTGGGTTTTTGTTTTTTATTTTTTCTTTAATAAGAATAAATTTATGTTTATTGCAAGATTTAACTGTAATGCCCATAAATATCTGGTTGAATGTCAAGACGTGATGACCAAACATCTGATAAATGGTAACCTAAACATTATTTGGAAAGCCTCTATTAGATAATATATTTTTCTGTCACCTATATTGCAGGTAATATAGTAGGCAAGACATTAGCACATGCGTGCCAGTCTTGAATTCACTTCAGCAGAGGGCAATAGAGAATTAAATGGTTTACTTTTATTTGCTAAAAACAGGTGAAATTGTGGCTTGATTGGAATATTTTTCAAAATTTTCTGAATTTCTGTACAGTCAATATTTCATCTGTAAATTCTCAAAAAACTCTCTGAAGTTTGAGTTCTACATATTTTGTTTAGTTACTTTATTTCCTTCCACCTAACATGAACACATTGTTCCTATGCTAGTATCTTTCCAGTATTACAAATTTAATCTTTCCTGCTCCTTGCCCTTTCTCCCCTTACTAAAGGTATTAGTTGCAATATTTAAGTCTGGACTGCAAATATGGTAGGTAGACAGGGCTGTAAATGTGAATCAGCAAATTGCAAGCCAAAATTCTACTCTTCCCAAAAAGAAATCATGCTGGAATTTATTTTGTAATGTCAATTTGAACACCGAATTAAGTTACTGACTTTGATGGTTGCTTTTAACTGAGTTAATGTTATTGTAAATGCATTGATTCCAGGAAACCTAATTCTGATTTGTACCATTTTATGTAAGATAGTAAACAGACAATTTTACAAAGCCAATGAACTAAGGCTGTGAAAAGGCATTCTTACAATCTTATATTTATTCTACATTTTCATTCCCCTCTCAGCCCTTTCCTTCATTTCTCCTTAGTTTTTTTAATTTTTTGGAGCACGAGTTTTAATATGTTTTGTCCTTATGCGAACTTAACTATGGTTCACCAATAAAAAAATATTACGATAATATTTTCGACCCCACAGTCCTAACTTTGACTTTTAAGAGACAGAAGTTTTTCAAGTAATAATTACAGGCTGTTGTGTTATAAACCCTTTACTCATGCTAGGTGGAGTGGCTTCTCAGTGGACTGAACAGAGCAACTATATAAATCACTGCTCAGAAATGTTCAGTGGTTTGCAACCTCTCCTATGTACATTAAGACAGATTAGTGTTATAATGTTAATATTTCATTTTCATTTATATTAATTTTCATTTTCATTTATATTAATTTTCATTTATATTAATTGTTCTTGAGCTATTAATTTATTTTGCTTTTTCAGTACCTCTGAATGCTGTTTTCTCCATCTGGAAGAATGAGTTCTACACTAGATTTATCGCTATTTGCTCTAGAACTGTCAAATTTTGGTTAAAAACTGTAACATACTAATTAGCTCTTTATGTGTGGTATTTAACCTTTGTACACAATGAATAACTTGTTGCTCTTTTAATGTTGTGGGGTTGTTGTTTTTTTTCCATAGTGTTCCATTCTTTGCCACTGTCGAGTATCTTAAAAATACTTTGGGCCTATTTGTTTACCCTGTTCTGCACACTCTTCAGCACCAAGTACAGATTTGCAGGGATCACTGTCTACTTTGTCCTGTACACTAAGTACACATCTTTGAAGTAGAACATCCAACTTCTTAATTCTCCACAAATATAATTAAGGAACCAAAAAAGAATCCCACCTAACTGCAGTAAAAACTTAAATCCTGTTTGGCATATAGCTTCAATATCCTATCAAATATGGCTGTCGTGGTTTAAGCTTCTCAGCCACGCACAGTTTTGCTCACTCACTCACTCCCCACTCTTTCTTCCCTCCGCTCCTGGAGGGATGGGAAGGAGAATCGAAAGAATGCAACTCCCACAGGTTGAGATAAGAACAGTTTAGTAACCAAGGTATAACACAAATCACTACTGCTACCACCAATAATAATAATGACAAGGCAAATGCAAGGAAAGAATACAATAGCTCACCATCAATCCCAAATAAGCAGTGCACCCCCCACCATGCACCCTCACCACCCTTCCGGGTCTCTGCTCTCCGTCTTTACATCCTAGACATGACGTGTTGTGGTATGGAATAACCTCTTTGGTTAGTCTGCGTCAGGTGTCCTGTCTCTCCTTCCTCCCAGCTTCTTGATCCCCCCTGGCAGATCATGAGACTCACAAAGTCTTTGGCCAGCCTAAACATCACCAAGCAGTAACTGAAAACACTGGTGTTATCAGCGCTGTTCCCAGGCCCAAAATCAAAAACACATTGCTGCACCAGCTACCAAGAAGGAGAAAAAATGACTGCTGCTGCTGAACCCATGACAATGGCTTACATCAGTGAGCCTAAAGGTATTCAAGACATTACACAGTTGCTTTTTCCCAACAGAGAACCGGCAGGGTTTGAAGAACAGGAAAAAGAACCAAACGGGAGGAGCACAGAAAGTGAACATGAAATTCATCTTGATTTACAGCAAAATGAAACATGTTTTTATCACATGCTAACAGGGAAGTTCACAAAAATGCTGACCATTCCTTGATTAAACTGAGGGCTTGAAGCACTAGTCAACCGAAAAATATTAATTAATTCATCTATGAATTTTACCTACATTTTCTGAGGTGATACCTAAATTTTTCAGTTATTGTTAATCTGCTTTTCTCACTACTCAACCGGCTTTTCAAATTAGCTGCTATCGATATATTTGATTTCAGATGTTTTCCTAGTCAAACACTATACTTCCAGTTACTTAGGTCATGATATAAAGCCCAGCATTGTAACCAAATGTATTCTTCATCAGACATACCAAAGGTTTGACTACTGTCAAAGAGCTCAGCAGCTATGTCATCTCTTTGTGCCTTTATTAACCAAAACATGAAGATTTCTCAGAGCTACCTGAGTAAATATCACTTTTGCCTTCCACTGCTAACTACTGTGCATTTAATGTAAGAAGCTGTAGTTTATTTAGCAAAACTGCATTTGGTAATACATAAATTATAGCATTGTTTTTGCTCTTTGCAATGAAGTGGTCTTAAATTCACAATCTGTAGTTCACAAAAATTTTCCCAGAAGGAATACTCAAGCATCTTAAAGTTTCTAAGCTTTATAGACATCCTATGATACTCACTCTCTCTTATGTATTTCAATGTTAGTCAGGGCTCTTCAGAAATAAATTAAACGTTCCAGGAAACAAAGGAAAAAAAGAAAAGCTATTCACAACAATTTGTTCACATAAGCACATTATAAAAGCTTTCTGTATCTTTTTGGACATGAACAGTGGGATTGAGGGTGCCCTCAGCAAATTTGATGATGACCCCAAGCTGTGTGGTTCGGCTGATATGTTGGAGGGAAGGAATGCCATCCAGAGGGACCTTGATACACTTGTGAGGTGGGCTGATGCCAACCTGATGAAGTTTAACCATGCCAAGTGCTAGGTCCTCCACCTGGGTCGGAGCAATCCCAGGCACAGCTACAGGTTGGGCAGACAAGAGATTGAGAGCAGCCCTGTGGAGAAGGACTTGGGGGTGCTGGTCCATGAGAAAATGAACATGAGTCATCGGTGTCATTGGTGTGCGCTTGCAGCCCAGAAAGCCAACTGTATCCTGGGCTGCATCAAAAGGAGTGTGACCAGCAGGTCGAGGGAGGTGCTCCTGCTCCTCTACTCTGCTCTCGTGGGACCTCACTTGAAGTACTGTGTGCAGTTCTGGTGTCCTCAACATAAAAAGGACATGGAACTGTTAGAACAAGTGCAGAGAAGGGCCATGAGAACGATTAGGGGACTGGAGCACCTCCCATATGAAGACAGGCTGAGAAAGTTGGGGCTGTTGAGCCTAGAGAAGAGAAGGCTGCATGGAAACCTTATAGCAGCCTTCCAATACCTGAAGGGGGCCTCTAGGGATGCTGGGGAGGGACTCTTCATTAGGGACTGTAGTGAGACGACAAGGGGTAAAGGGTTCAAACTTAATCAGGGGAAGTTTAGATTGGATCTGAGGAAGAAATTCTTTACTGTGTGGGTGGTGAGGCCCTGGAATGGGTTGCCCAAGGAAGTTGTGAATGCTCCATTGCTGGCAGTGTTCAAGGCTGGGTTGGACAGAGCCTTGGGTGGCATGGTTTAGTGGGAAGTGTCCCTGCCCATGGCAGGGGGGCTGGAACTAGATGATCTTAAGGTCCTTTCGAACCCTAACTATTCTATAATTCTATGATACCAAGTAAGTTACAGGATGCATATGTTGAAGAAAGTAATCACTGAAAAAAATGGTAACTGACCTAATTATCTGCTTTTCAGTCCTTTTGGAGGGTGTAGAACAATAAACCGTAGTTTAAGAGCTGCTCATGACTTGCTCATGAGAAAAGCACACAAAAATAAGTACATATATTTATATATGTACTTATATATGTACGTATATTTATGTATGTACTACGTGAAAGAACTGATCCAGTAAATGTGGGAATGCTGTGATAACAAAACGTAATTAATTTCAGATGGTCATACTGACAGGGCTGTGGCTGGTAGCTTCTATGGTCCTATAACTGTAGGATTTGGAGGTTGAAACCATTAGGTACATTATTATCATTTTGATTCTTCACAGACTCTTTAATGATGCATGTTTCCACATCTGTAACTACCTCATGCAGGTTTCTTGCCACTTACATAGAAATTGAAGCTGAACAGCATGTAAGCACAAGTATTATGAAATATTTCTTTTTTTTTTTTCTATCACAGCTCTTCAATGACTTGTACTAGTTTCTTGCTTTACATAGATGATATAGTTCTGCTTTCTTTATCTCCACTAGGCCTGCAGCCATATCTGGCAATTTTTCTTCTAAGCTTACAGCTCAGATTCACTGAGCATTAGGAGACCAAAAATACTGCCTTTCATTTTTCTAGAAGTATTTCTGTGTACGTCTTGCTCAGCAATTTGGTGCAGCTGAGTATGTGGGGAAAAGGTACATTAACCAAGTAAACATATTTCCTTTAATTCTGGCAAAGAATATATGCCTATTTATAGAGTGGATGACTTCATAACTTTACCATCTCCATTAATCACAGAATCATAGAATCAACTAGGTTGGAAAAGACCTGCAAAACCATCAAGTTGAAAATACTAATGTTTCCTTTTACATGTTCTGCAGGTATGCAGAAAATACTAAGGTGATGCCTTTTGGGATTTTTATTTTAACTTCCATTGACATATTTAATAATATATGCTTCCACCTTACGCTTTTGTGCTTAATACTATTTATTCAACTAACATGGAGTACTTGCAATTTGAAAAAATAAATTAGTTTTCTATTTTATTATGTAGTCTTATATCAAAACTTGGTACAATTTTAAGATTTAAAGTATAGGTATTTAAATAAAATGCTACACAAATGACTTGATGGTATCGTCATGTTAAAATTGCTTTGTTAAAAATGGGGGTTTATTATACGGTTTCTGAATCCTTTCTTATTTCAATTATGTTTGGCAACTCTACATGTTTCATTGATCTATTTCACTCTTACATTGAAAAACCCTCCTCATATTTTGTATACTAAAATGTTTCAATGTTATGAAGGAGAGACAAAAAAAAAAACAACTTACTAGCTCTTAAGATGCCATTTATCAGCATCCTAACATACACTATGCCAACAAATAAAAAATGCACATCTTTTCCAGTACCAGGTAATTGCTAAACATTTTAGATTTCCATACGCTACCTTAAGGAAGTCTTACAGAGGAGCTGAAGATTGATCTTTTTGAGAATTTCCTTATTTATTTATTTTTAAAGTCCCCTATGAAGAAGGAAATGCCTCTATTAAATTTTAATTAATTTAATTGATAACCTTTTTTGCTCAGTTTTGTATTTCTGCCTGCCTGAACGCATACAATTAAGTCAAAGGAAGGCTTATCTGTATTTAAAAGGAAAACAAAAACTATCGACAAAGTAAGAGTGAAGTGATGGGGCCATGTAGCTTGTGGTTATGAATAGAGTCTTTCTAGCTCCTACCCTTCTAGGAGCTTTGTTCTGCAAATGCTGAGATATGAGGTCAGAATTTATCAGTCTTTTGAAAAACTGAGCATGCTGCAAATCAGGTAAGGCTGCTTTCCCAACAAAAAGTCTAGAACCTGAAAGAGATATGCTTAGAAAGTCTAAGTAGCTAAAGAAATAAAAAAATAATCTTATACAAGCCTTTTAATTGAAAAATTTGAAACAATGGTAATTTCTTCTTGTTGTGGAATGTTACAGTTTTAAATACTTAAAACTGGGGGCTGGAGTAGAAGTCCACTATAGACGACTACAGTATCACCCAAATGTATAAACCCTCTTTGAAACTACTCTTAGTTGAGCCTCCAGAGATATTTATAGTTATACTAACAAAGTGGAGGATAAGATCTTAACTCGGATTAGAAAAAAACTAGAATGAGGGCCCATTTACTATGATGCAGCTGACAGATTATCAGTGAAAGCACATCCTTAGCTTTGATGATAAAATTCCAAGTCAGAAAGACAATATGTCCAAAAAAAAGGTATATTATTTATAGCAGTTTGATAAACACATGCAATTTTGTTTAAAATTTGTTGTATATTTTCTGTATAAACAGTATTATAACTTCGGTCTATATTTCCTATGTAAATTTTTGTTTTATTTTCTCCAAGTTTGCAGAGGACACGAATCATGCAGTTGGTATGCTAGAGGGAAAAAAAGGATTTAATCCAGAGGGATCCTAACAAGCTTGAGGAATAGGGAGATGCAAACCTCATTGAAGTTCAATATAGCCAAGCGTAAGGTCATGCACCTGGCTCAGGACAATCAGGTATAAGTACAGACTGGATGATGAGTGTATAGAGAACAACTCTGTAGAGAAGGACACAGGTGTACTGACAGATGAAAAATGGGACATGGTTCAGCAGTGTGTGTTTGCAGCCCAGAAAGCCAACCATACCCTGTGCTGCATAAAACGAAGTGTGGCCAAGCAGGTTGAGGGATGTGATTCTGGACTTCTACACTGCTCTTGAGACCCCATGAGGAGTACCATGTTCAGCTCCGGTACAAGCAAGACATGGAGCTGTGAGAACAGGTCCAGGTAAGGGCTGTCAAAATGACCAGACGGCTGCAGCACTTCTCCTTTGAAGAAAGGCTGAAAGTTGGGTTTTTTTTAGCCTGGAGAAGAGAAGGCTCCAGAAGAACTTGTTGCAGCCTTTCAACATATAAAGGGGGTTTATGAGAAAGATGGAGAAAGTCTTTTTACCAAGGCCTCTGCTGATACGACAAGGAGCAATGGTTTTAAACTGTAAGAGGGTAGGTTTAGATTTGACATCATGAGGAAATTTTTTATGACTAGGGTGGTGAGACACCACAACAGTTTTCTCAGAAAAACTGTAGATGCACCATCCCTGGAAGTGTTCAAGGACAGGACAGACAGGGCTTTTGAGCAACGTGGTCTAGTGGAAGGTGTCCCTGTCCATGTCAGTAGGATTGAACTAGATGATCTTTAAAGGTATCTTACAATCCAAACTGTTCTATGATTCTGCAATTTAGAGGATTGTGAATTTAAATAGATTTACAATGATCTTTTCTCTGAATGCATGGCTTGCTTGCTTTCCTCCAGAAAAAATGTATTTTGAGTGCAACAAAGGTCAAATACCAGTGAAATTTAAGTAGTTATATCTTTATATTCTTAAGATATTCTCCCCCCCAACCAAAAATATTTAAAAATTGGGAATCTTGTAAATCAGACACCAGTGACAAAAATTCACGTCTTTAGATTTTAGACCAATGTCAAATTCTACTAAAGATCAGATCAAATCAGCAATAGCTGCAATTTGTACTTTTGTACTATTGTTTTTATTTCTTCCACTCCATATCATGATGATGTATAATCTGCTTCTTAAATCACCCTTTAATTTAACTGATTCAATTCTATGGCAGGCAATTTGACTATACTCTTTCTTTGTCATTTCTTACAGCAATTGTGGAGTACAACTAAGCCCATTACTCTTCTATTCAAGCCAATTTGAATTTTGCCAAGTAGGATTTCCTGCTACATGCTACCATATATTTCAAGGTATATTGAGAATGTTCCCATCATTCATCATGCAATGTCACCAGTAAACCCAAATCTTTCTAGGCAAAAAATTGCTGTCAATGAAAATCAAATCCTTATCTAAGTATCCATTTTTTCCCACTAGAAAATTTAAATGGAAATATGCAAGTGAAATTGTCAGCTTCGGGGGGGGGGGGGGGGGGGGGGGGGGGGCGGGATGATCACATTCCTTAACAATAACTTCATAATATTAATTGCAAAACAAACATTTTCCATCTGCTGAGATTTCTATTCTCTGGAAAACATCTATGGTGTCTCCACTGCTTCTTCTGAAAACTAGGGACTTCAACTGAGAAACACTTTTCACTAATGTTTTGCAGAAAATGTTAACATATGCATTTTCCCCAAACATTAAATATCAATCTATCTTATGAATGTACAAAAATATTCAGAACTGATGATTTCCAGAGAAACTTAGTTACTTGGGGGAAACTTTAGAAAACAAACCAGCAAAAAATCTCATCCCATAGGAGTCAATGGGAATTTTGTCATTTCATTCATTGCAAAAAATTGCATAATTTCCGAAATGTTCATCCTCTTTCTTGCTGGGCATTGCGTATCTAGACACTCCTCCATCCCCTAAATCACCCTTACTCTCCTTCAATGGCATTAGCATGGTCAGTGTTTTAAATAATGATTTTTTCATGCTCAATAAATGTATGGCCTATTAGTTCAGTATCAGAGAGATGATGAGTGTAAAACTTAAAAGACACCTGGCTTTGAGAACACATGGAATTCACAGTCCCATATCTGGCACCTTCTTTGTACCACAAATGGAGAGTGTCAGGTGCTTAATGGTAGGACATTTACAGCCAGAGCATCAAGTGAGGGGATATCATTCCCCTCATTTCTGTAAGTGGTACAAAAGCAAACACTGGAAATTGTGGTGTCGGGAGGTGAACAAGTGCATCAGTAGTCATCATTCTGATTAGAATTTATAATACAGCCCATGAACATCCAAATTTAAAATTAAACTAAGGAAGTTGTTAAAATCATATTATATGCTAATAACAGACTAAGATAATGAAGAATCCTGATACATCAGATTAGTACAACTGCTCAACATTTTGAAATACAGCTTTAATAGCAACAAATCAGGGATCCTTTGTGTATAGGATGTACAAAACCACTCTTGACAGCTGCCTATTTAAATTTTGTGAAACTAAGATGAGCTATCAAAGGCATATTTAGAATCACATAAATATAGGAACCTAAGATGTCTAATCACAATCTTGGCTCTCCTACACTTTAAGGTTTAACTACATGAGTAGTTAAATGAGTTCAGATGCCTAAATGCTTTTGCTGCTTTCAGTCATAATGAAATACTGATTATGCCAGTTAGAAGCATGCTTTATTTTCCTACTGTGTACAAATTACTAATGACATTTTTTCTATCAGAAACATCAAAATCCAGTCGTAGGATTATAGAATCAGATGGATCGGAGAAGATCTTTGAGATCATCAAGTCCAACCTCTACTCCAGGACTGCCAAGTCCACCACCAGACCATGTCACTAAGGGCCTCATCTATAACAGCTTTTGAACACTTGCAACCTATTCCAGTACCTGGCCACCCCTTCAATGAAGAAAGTTTTCCTAACATCCAACCTAAACCTCCCCTGGTGCAGCTTGAGGCCATTACCTCTCACCTGATCACTTGCCACTTGGGAAAAGAAACCAGCCACTTCCTTGCTCCATTCTCATTTCAGGCAGTTGTAGACAGTGATACGGTCCCCTTCTTTTCTTCAGGCTGAACAACCCCGGTTCCCTCAGCTGTTCCTTGTAAGACATATACTCTAGACTCTTCACCAGCTTTGTTGCCCTTCTCTGGACCTTCTCTAACACCTCAATGCCTTTCTTGTAGTGAGGGCCGAAAACTGAACACAGGATTCAAGGTGCAGCCTCACCAGTGCCCAGCACAGGGGGATGATCACTACCCTGGCCCTGATGGCCACACTATTGCTGATACAGGCCAGGACACTGTTGACCTTCTTGGCTGCCTGGGCACAAGCTGGCTCATGTTCAGTAGCCATCAGTCAGCACCCCAGCACTGCTGAGCAGCTTTCCAGCCTCTCTTCCTCAAGCCTGTAGCATTGTATGGAGTTGTGGCCCAAATGCAGAACCCAGCACTTTATCTGTTGAACCTCATACGATCAGTCACACCTGCCTGTCCAGATCAGACACCTCTCTAACTATTCTTTGGGCTCTGCCATGCAGCTGGTTTTTAACTCAGCAAAGAATACACCTATGCCAGTTTCTCCAGGAGAATGCTGTGGGAGACAGTATCAAATGCTTTACTAAAGATCCAAATAGACAATGTTCATAGCCTTTCCCGCACCAACCAGGCCGGTTGCCATATCATAGAAGGAGATCAGGTTGGTCAAGCAGGACCTCCCCTTCATGAATCATTGCTGACTGGGCCTGATCCCCTGGTTTTCCTGCACGTGCTTTGCAATTGCACTCAGGATGATCTGCTCCATGACCTTCTCTAGCACTGAGGTAGGGCTGACAGGCCTGTAGTTTCTAGGGTCCTCCTTCCTGCCCTTTTTGTTAGATAGGCATTGTATACTGGTGAACCTGGGAGACTACATGAAACACAAGTCACAGCCTACATGAATTAGTCACTCTAATTAGGACCTCAAACTCTGTTTCTATAAAAACTGAATGGAGCCTTGCTTACATTATTCATCTGCAGTATTCCATTTAATTCTGTGTATGTAGGAATAACTAGGTATTGGGTAGTACAGAAGGTGGTCTTAATTACCTCCACAGGAAATCAATGAGTATTACAGTCTGTTCTAAGAAGTAATAAATAAAACTGTGTGCTGATTTTTTCATATGTATTTGCACAAGAAGAGCAAAGGGCACAGTATATAGATAGCAAATACCTTCAAAATATTTTTATATAATTTCAGGTTTGTTTCTATTTTGGCCTCTAAATTATTACGTGAAGAGCTGTTAATATCCACAAGGTACACACCTACACTTCAGTGAGTTGGCTAGACTTTTCGCACTCAATAGAGAGAATGTGGTACTTTTATAGTGTTGTTCTTCCCATCCGAGACCAAATGTTTAAAATCAGACGGTTTCCTCTTCTCTGCAGTGAGAATATAAACATTTAACTCAGAAGACAGGTGCTAAGCAAAATTAGTCCTAACCTCAGAGATTAAATCCATTATCTGCAAACAGAATTCTAACTATATATTCCATTAATGGGGCAGAATTTGCTGTATAATTCTATTTTAACTGAGGTAACTAAGCAATGTGGCTGATTGGTATTTTTGAGTGAGTGAGGGTGCTCCTGTTGACCCAAAAATCTTCCTTACTGAAGGATAAGTGGCTGAACTCATAAACAACTGTTCATCTCTAGACATAAGATATTCATACATAGTTGACAATCTTTAATGGTATCTCTATCATATGTAGATATCAAAGTACTTCACAACAATGATGAAATCATAGTCTCTTTATCTTAAATAAAGTTATGATGGAGAAATTAATAAAAAAGGAATGGACATTTATTCCAGAAATTGGGACTTTAGGAAGATTTTATTTTTTTAAAAAATTGCCTCTAATTGTCTGTATGTTCCTACAGGTATTTCTTTCCAGTGTTACTAGGGGAAGATATTGACAGCCTCATGTTACTAGTAGAATACATATTAATTATTGCATCTATATAGAGGTATATACATATATAAACAAAGATATATACATTATATGTATTATAATTTAGGAATTTCTGCTTGTAAAACCAATTACATAAGATGATTCAAAGATCCTCTTAGTCCATTATCCTATTGTTAAACAGTAGCCAAAAAAAGTAACTTTGCAGGCTTATACGAACATGGAAAACTTTTGGTGACATATGTCTAGAATGGTCTCTGACACACTAGTGATCTGTAGGGCAGCAAAATCCTGAGACAGAAGTTGCATTTTGGTTTCTTTTTTTTGGTGAATTAAGATTGAACAGACGAAAACTCACTCTACCTATAAGTCGAGTAAGAAATAAATAAAACCGTGTTACTGCTGGATCTTGAAATAAAAATCTCTGCTAAGATTATGTGCAGGTATTTTTGTATTCATTTCAAAGCTTCCAAATTTTTTTTCAAGTGGAATTAAGATTATATATTTAGGTCCTGAATGTGAGCTAATGTGAAGGGGTGGGAGCAGAAAACAAGCAAGCAGCACATCAGGTGTACAGAAATAACATGAATGTAAGGGTGTGATGTAGGGAGAGATCTTTATACATGCTTGATAGGAGAAACTGAAACATATGAGATGTACATGTGGTTGCATGCACATCTCGTACGTGTGTATGAGATGTACATGTCCATCACAATACATGCAGAAGTGAAATGAAACCTGGGTAGTCAGAGGCCAGTGTTTGTGGAAGAGTCAGAAGGATGAGGAATTAATTTACTTATGAAACTTTGAAATCACAGAATCACAGAAAGGAAGAGTTTGGAGCAACCTCTGGAAATCACCTAGTTCACCCTCCTGCACATAGCACAGTCAACTAGAACACCTTGTGCAAGACATCGAAATGACTGTGAATTACATCACTGCTCTGACTGTACTTGCACTTGCAATTGTCTATGTTAAGTTTCCTTGCTACTGTTTTGGTCACTCTCTGTCAGAACATTTCTGTGACCTACTAGTGCTTTGTAGTCATGAATAACTGACTTAATATTGCATTGCTTAGCAATACTATCATCCTGTTATTTTTATTGTGGTTTGTATCATTATATCTGTCATGACATTTACTTCCTGGAAGTGTGAATACAAAACAGGATTTTTTTTTTTTCTCAGTATTTATTTCAAAATTAATAGTATGGGTGACTGACTTCTTGATTGGAAAGGTTCCACTATCTATTTTATTTACTTTCCAGTAAATTACTAATAAACATAACTACAGGACAATATTCTTGAATTTCTGTCATAAACTCTACATTTATATTGCCTTTTTTTTTCCACTTGGTGTATAATGCAGAAATCTTTCAGCTTGGTCTGAAGGAACCAGAACGTACAAGGGTCAAGGAGAAGCAAGAGTGGGGATCCACAAGGACAGGCAAGCCAGAAGCCAAGGGTGACACCCCAACACAGGCCAGAGCAGGACACCCATGCTCAATCCCACTGTCTCCATGACATGGATGGGGTCTATCAGAGTCCTAGTAAGGCAAGGTAACAAGTCAGGAATGGTATCCAAGAAGGCCATTCAGTAAGTGACAGCAGCCAGAGACAAGGCTGAACACAGGCACACCTACATCCATTGTAGCTCAGGTATGTACATTCCCCGTGAGGTTCTCAGGACAAACACAAAACACACACATACACACAAACCCACACAAACCCCAAGCAAACAAACAAACCCAAAAACCCCAACCTCCTACCCCCCCCCCAAAAAAAGAAAAAAAAAACCACCAAAAAAAGAAAAAAATCAAAAAAACCCAAACCACCCAAGAACAAAAACAACAACTACCACTTACCACGATATTTGTTTAGACAGGTAAATTTCTAGTTTTGTGGATTTGTTAATATCTGTAAAATATGGGTAAAGCTGAAGCAGTTAAATGCAAATCCCATCCCTCACTGGAACCTTATTTAAGTAATAACCAAATTCTCCCCCTCACTGGAACCTTACTTAAGCAATAACCCTTTTTTTTTTTTTTTTTTCCCCCATAGCTTCGATTTCACCTGTATGCATTTAAATGAAAATTTACCCTCATATTACTAAGGAAAGAACAGGGTTATATGTATCATTTATAAATACCTTCATGATATATTCTAATAGTGTACTGGTAAGCACCAAGATAAAATCTTGGAAGGGCAGCTAAGTGGCTAGAAAGATGGATTATGAATTCAGAAAGTAGCTGGAATGCTAAATGGAAGCTTGACCTTGAGGGAAATGAAGAAAAAGTATGAATAGCGCTACCCATATATCAAATGCCTACACAGTGCCAAACATAATTCTAGAAAGGTGTCACATGCTGGTTAATGAGGGATATTATAGGTGCAACAAAGACTGAATGGGCTAGGACAAAGGATCCCAAACTGCAGTACATGTACTACTGGGGAAAGCAAGGCTCCAAAGTCCTGTATAGCTGAGAGTTGCTCTTGCTCCTGAATACCTGATGTCACTGCTTGCAACTGTTCTGCAGTGACAGCTGCTGCTGATGGCGGTACTTGACAAAAAATCTTGCAGATGACAAGAAAAATAAACAACCGTCACCTTACAATAATAAAACACCAAACAGAAAAATAGCAGAACTTTGTCTTATTTCACAGAGAGAAAATACCAGCATTTCTTTTAATATGCCAGCTAGTCTTGCAGTAAGGACAATTTCTTAAGGGCAACTGTACATAAATGCTAGACACTTAACATTCTCATTAATCTTGCATTTGTTGTTCTGTGCATAGTTATCTGTCAGAACACAGGAGGATCTTATCCTAAAAACGTTAAAAAAACTTTTAGTAATGAACTACAAACACCGTATTTAATTTTCTGCTATATGTATGCTGTTCAAGCCCATTGTAGTGTTTCTTGTGTTAAAAAATATCAGCTCTGAAAGCCCAAAGAAAGTCTTGAGTGGCTGAAACTGTGGTGGTGGTGATTTGCTTGGGGCTTTTTTTTTGTTTCCAGTCACTGATCTAGCAAAAAATACTACTGTTTCTCCAAACCCTACACTGCTATGCCCTTTTAACTATCACAGTTGTAGCCACAGAAGTTGATGAAAAACATTAATATTGTGGTATTTTGTCTCATCTGGAAATACACATGCTGCCTGGTTTTTAAACTCAAACATGGACTGTAGACTAAATTTAATCTGTTTCATAGGAGCTTCCTTCATGCAATGTCATATGCACTAAACTTCCTTTTCCAACAGTTGAGGGGCTTGATAATTTTTCAAAGGCTTTCTCTGTCTGAATATTCTCATGCTTCCTTCCAGCTCCACATGTTTATCAGCAGTGTTGATGGTGACGCTTCTGGTGATGCCATTCCCATCACAACTGCTGGCTCTAAAGGATGACAAAAGCAGCAACTATTCTACTCTATCACTGCAACAGCAACAGCAGCTTTTTTCACCATCTGTAAGGAGGGTTTATTACATATTTAAAGCATATTTTCACTGCTCTGTGAAAAGCTTTCATAAATTTGGCTCCAAAATTCTCCAGCTCCTATCATCTACACCAAGGAGAATTTATTTAGGTGTGCTGGACATCTTTATAATTTCAATACCTGATATACTGATGATACTTGTAAGATCTCCATCACACAGGAGCTTCAAGAACTGATAAATCATATCCTATATAAAGAAATCACATAATACCACACCACTTTGTTAAAGGTGTAAACAAGCTTAAAATAGAAACCTTTTTTTACAAATAGAATTTTAAGTAGCTGTGCACATTTATTCCAGAAAAATGCTAGGCATTGTAGTTATTTAAATGGGTAATATGCAAGTTCACATTTAAAGTAGATTGTCAGCTGTTGTTCCTGATCAGAAGAATGCATACAGCAAGAGTTCTACAAATAGCGACTTCTACAAATAGAGGGTTCTGCAAATAGTCACAATTCATGCCTTTTCCATTCATTTGCAAAACTTGACTTCTAAACATACTTAGACAGGTATGCAGGAACTACTAGAATTAAATGAAATTTCAGTTTGAAAAGTCAGTATCCACTGGGCTGGTAGCTTTTTCACTCTCAATTTGTTTTTCAGCCTCTGTTTTCTAAATCAAAGAGCAATATCATGGAGTCATTCTGTCTTAAAGACAGCATGGAGACAAATACCAGGGTACCAAAAGGTTGCTTAGACATTAAATAGAAGGCTTTATCCCAGGTCTATGCTTCAACGGCATATTTATCCCTGCTGGAAATCAAAACCCACAAACAGGTGTGTCTAGCAAGGCTGGCTGAAAGGGCTCCCACTGACCACTTTGCTCATCATATGCAGGGAGGGAATTATGATACGGAGGCATAAAAGCAGCAAAGCAGCGCTGGTGATGTTACAAGGACTGTAGCTATACATAGGAAACTAACACTTCATGGGATAGAATCATAGAATCATAGAATAATTAGGGTTGGAAAGGACCTTAAGGTCATCTAGTTCCAACCCCCCTGCCATGGGCAGGGACACTTCCCACTAAACCATGCCACCCAAGGCTATGTCCAACCCAGCCTTGAACACTGCCAGCAATGGAGCATTCACAACTTCCCTGGGCAACTCATTCCAGTGCCCTCTTTCTGTTAAGGCCAGCTTCAACACAAGGAAGTGAGAATGCCCTCACTCAGCTTAGATGACAGCGCAGTAATTACGGTATTCTGCTGGAAATGTAAATGCTGGACCTGCATGGACATCATTCATTAATTGTAAGAAACAAAACACTAAGGAGCTACACTAGACTCCAAGGCTGATATAGCGATTGAGGTAGATTGTCTGTGGGTTTTTTTGTGTTTGGTTTGGTTTGGTTTTTTTCCGCATTACACTGGATAGATTACTATGGATCACTAGTTAAAGCCAAACTGTATCTTTTGGTAGAATCACAGAATGGTTAGGGTTAGAAAGGACCTTAAAGACCATCTAGTTCCAAAACCCTTGCCGGGGCAGAGACACCCTCAACCAGACAAGGCTGCTCAAAGCCCTGTCCAACCTGGCCTTGTTGAATGCCACATTTGTTTACCCCAACCCTAATGTTGACCCTAGATGAATTTATCCCTGACAACTTCATCGAAGGACCAAAACTGATATGAGTATGTTTTTCCTATGAGGACAGTCAGCACTTTTCTGAGGAATTATGGAATATCATGATGCAGTACTTAATATACAGCTTGCTTTTATACCTTAAATAAAAAGCACTTGTAGTACTAGTAGTAGAATAGTGGGGGGAAGTTCAGTCGGGAAGTCTAGGTCTGCATTTTCCTATAGTTTTGGTGGAAAGCAATGGGAGGTAAAGAGAAGAACATTCAAGTGTGTATTTTCTATGCAATTTTATTAAGGCTGTTGTTTGAAGAGGGGAGAAGATCAGTTTCTGTCCCTATCTTCACTGAACCTGAGCTATTGCACAGTGATCAGCTCAAGAATCCTCAGAGCAAGGACAGCAATCATAAGAAGAATCTTAATAGAAACATACTGTCTTGAGCACTTGCTTGGTTGAAAGATTCCTTATTTCCAGATTCTGCCTCTGTCTTGTAGTCTGTGGTTTTTTACTCAGATATTGTGTTCCCTGAGCACTGGCAGCACTTGAGTGCTCATGATTCTCCCCTGGTAGACTTGAAAATACACGTCTTGAAAATACCACTGAGCAAAGTTAACCCCTGCAGAAATGCTTCTGCATCTGCTGCATGAAAATGCAGAACAGCACCAGCAGTAGGCTTTAAAAACAGATCCTGCTTATTCCCAGGCAACTGAAGTAGAAGAGATAGCTGCCATAGTAGAAGTTCTGCAACAGTTTGGTTTTGGTGTTAATTCACAAGTTGCTTGTAAGGCATGCTGACTTTTTGATTCTACTCAGACGCATAAACTTCCCCAGTTCTGACCAGGGAATCCAAGGTCCCTGATTCACCACCAGATACAGTGGCAGCCATGCACAAAATTACTTCCGTTTCAGGAGTCATGCATTTAAAAGTAGAGTGGCTGCACCTCTTATTAGGTACACCTCCTTGCTGGCTATAACAGTGAGAGACAGGAAACGTACTGGAGGGAACAGAAGTTCACTCTGACAGTTCATTCGGGTTAGGCTTTCATCAGCCTCTGGCAATGAATTTGAAAAATGGCAGAAAATACAAGAGCAATCATTACCAAGGACTTCAGGTATAAAAGCATTTACAGTTCAAATTTCAAAGAACTAAGTTACTATTCATAATTATCTTATATTCACCTAGTTTTTTGGGGGATTTTGTCCTGTTTTCTGCAAAATCTTTTAAATTACATATTACAGAACTTGTTTCATCAGAGAGTGAAATAAAATATTTAACATCCTGCTGTGATTTATGAGAAGAATTCAGTAGCACCGTAATATCTTTACAAATAGAATGGCTGAGATACATGGCTACAGTATTAAGATGTTTTAGGACAATGACAGGACACTTGGCTTTTCAGGTAAAAAAGGTCAGAATTATAATTAGGCCACTAGTTTTACGCCTTACCTAAGCATGAATTCTGCATTTAAAATTAAAGCCTAGGCTGCTACTAATCCCTGGAAGAACAGATTCAAACAACAGAAAGCAACACAGAGCAGGATGAATACTGTGACTAGAGTGCAGCTGTTGATGGATACTGGCTGTTCAGAAGGGACAGACAAGGAAGGGACGGTGCTCAATATTGAGAAATGGAGTGTGAAGACTTGTCTCTGAAGAATAGCCATGAGCAGGTTGAAAGCTAATGGGCAAGAATCAGAGACCGAGGCAACAAAGGGAACCTTGTGGTTAGTGTCTACTACAGGTCGCCCAATCAGGGGGAACCTACTAAGCCTTCTCACTCAGCTACAGGAGCCACAACACTTGCAGGCTCTTATCCTGCTGTGGGACTTCAACTACCCTGGCATAAGCTGGAAATGTAGTGCAGCGAGCTGTAGCCAATCCAAGAGACTCCTGGAGTGTGTTGAGGATAACTTTTTAAGCCAGGTAATAGCTCTACCAGGGAGGATGCGATACTGGACCTGAAGGTCATGAACACAAGTGTGCTAATTGGTGATGTCAAGATTGAAGGCAGCCTCGGCTGCAGTGATCACACGCTGGTGGAGTTCACAGTCCTGAGGGAGGCGGGACAGGCAAAGAATAAAGTCAGGACCCTGAAAGAAAATTTACAGATATTCAAGGAATTAATCAATAGGACCACCTGGGAAACTGCCCTCAGGTACAAGGGAGCAGAGCAAAGCTGACAAACATTTTAAGGAGGTTTTCCATAAAGCAAGAGCTCTCAACCCCCTGGTTTAAGAAATAAAGGAAGGCCAGAGACCCACAGGGCAGAGTTGAGAGTTGCTGGTCAAACTAAAGGTCAAGAAGGAAATTCCTATGCACCATAAGCAGGGACACATACAGAAAGAAAAAAACAATAAACATTACTGTAGCTGCTACTTGAGCAAAGGATAAAAAGAGCGATGAGAAGCAACAAAGTCCCTGGCAGGTTCTGTCATTAAGTAAGGAATCTGGATTCAGTTCCTAGGAGGCTGATACATTTTCGTTTTCAGAAATATGCAAAGGGCATTCAAAAAGACCAGATTAATGTAACTGTCTTGAAAATATGATAGATACAGCTCTTTGAACTCAAGAGCTTGTGAAGAGAAAGAGAAGGCTGTTGCCAGAATATGTATCTCAGTTGATTGGTAGCTCTAATAATGACCAAGAATTAAAATATTAATCTAAAGGCCTTGACAATTAAAAAGAAAGATGTGGTGTTTCAACAATCAATGGGAAACAAAATGTCTTAGAGAAACAGAGCATGACAGTAGCAGTCTCTCTCATATAGAATATTATCCATAGTGTTTCTATTTGTCACCAGAATGTAGAGTTATTCAAGATCTGTTCTAAATGCACCTTCTCCAAAACAAAAATATACATATATGGAATTTTAGTTGATACTGCATTTTAATAATTAATATTATAAGATAGCTTTTTAGCACTGGGCAAAAGAAAAGCTTTCTGATTGCATGCCAGCAATGCCATAACCTTGGTAATTCATTTGAAATGTGTCTAGGTAACTTTGCTTGACAAAAATCCACTGTGCATTTGTAATAAGCTCTCTCCACATCTGTTCAGACGCACTAGTGACCTGGTGACTTTACTTGTGTGTAGGTAGCCAGGGCTTGGCGGTCGGAAGATGTCGCACTGTAAGGGAAAGACAGAGGTCTTAGCTTGTGACGTAAGCAGACGGAAGTGACGTTGTAAACCTAAGCTATATAATGTTGTGTCACTTTTCAATAAACGCCATTTGCCGTCCACCACATTGGTGTCTGCGTGCTGATGGTCCGCGCAACCACGCTTATGTGGTCGCCTGTGCTGTTCCTGAACCAGGTCACCGCGCCTCCTAGAGGCAACACTTGTGAAACATCCAGATCTTTCCTCGTGACCACTCCAGAAACCACAGATCCTCACACAAAAACCCACCACCCCTCTAAATTTCCTCTGTCAATCAAATCTTTTATAAACACAAAGGAAACCATAAAGGAACACAGATATTTCTCTATGTATTTCCTATTGAATTCTCTATTTCTGATAGAATTTCGTATGGAGGTTAAAGACCAATGGGGAAAGTTCGGTCTGTAATAATGGACATGATAAGAACTTTTATGAAGTTCTTGTCACAGTAAATGCTCAAAAAATCTATTAGTGTCAGTATGTCTACTTTTCATCTCCTATCTTGGAAAGGACATTGGTTTTTTTTCCCCAGCAAATCAAAAGCTTGTTTTAGATCTGGCTCTGAGTTTCTAAGTATTAGTTATTAGATTAACAACTGGTGTCCTAAAAAGATAACACTTGCTGCACTGATTGCCAAACAGCAAAGAAAAAACACAAACCATATCAGAATCTAAGAAAACAAACCCTGTCAGAAAAACTAAGAAAAAAGAAATCCAATGAAAAAAATCCTTGTGCTAGTATAGATATCAAATGTGTCCAATGATCTGAGCAGTCATAAATTGATATGGCTGTCAAGTTGAGAACAAGTGAATTTACTGTGTTAAGATGGCTTCATTTTTATTTCATGGATTTTCCATAGACTTCTGAATATTGGACAGTCATTTCCCATAGCGAAGGAACTCTCATACTGGGCTCTGAGAAGTTCTGTTTTAATTTTGCTTCGTTAACCAGTTAATGAACTATGAGAATAACGGGGGGAAAATCAGAAATTACAGTTCTTTCAATACAAGACAAAGATTTTTTTCTTTATCTCAGGAGAACTGCAATTGAGTGATTTTTCCATTTATAGTTTTGTCTGGAACACAGTTAAAAGTCAGCTGCCTATAGTTCAAAGAGAAAATAGAGGTGGGGCTGATGGGCAAAACAGAGAGGTTGCAAAGTCTCCTCTCTTAAGTATATTAAAAAATGTCTGGACACTGTCCTAGGCAGCTGGCTCTAAGAGTCACTGCACGATCCAGGGGGTTGGACCAGATAACCTCCAGAGGTCCCTTTACAACCTCAACCATTCTGTGATAAAGCAACAGAAATATATCACAAAAGTTAAATGCATCCAGCTGATTCCCCCTCTTTCATCAGTAATATCTGCAAATAAGATTTCTGATAGTCTTCACAATTATTGTTGAAAAATAGCTGTGGCAGCTTTAAATACTTGTATTTGGCTATATTGATGTGGCCTCTTCTCTGAAGTTCTTTCCTTGGTACT
The DNA here is from genome assembly GCA_039720435.1 of Amazona ochrocephala. Classification (NCBI taxonomy): domain Eukaryota; kingdom Metazoa; phylum Chordata; class Aves; order Psittaciformes; family Psittacidae; genus Amazona; species Amazona ochrocephala. The sequence continues at coordinate 44,743,923 of CM077878.1, read as the reverse complement.
GCATTTCTTGCTTTCGTCATCTGCCATGATTATTATTGTGTCCCCTTACTTGAGTTTACACACTGAGTAATTTGGAAAATAAAGCCTATGTGAAATGCAGCAATTTGCTTACCAAGGAAGATATACACATATGCGCATACCACATGCGGCATGCTTTTTATTCTTTCTTTTTTTATTACCTTAAAGTGATGCAGTTACCTATGGACCAATGGGTAAGACTGATGTTATTTTTACTGTGTAAAGCTCTACATAACTTTGGTGCTAGTAAAAAAACCAGAACTCGCACAAAGTCCTTGGTAAATTGACAGCATACTTCTAATAGCATTTTAGTCTGACACTAGTACTCTCCTCCCTGCTCCATGTTTGCGGTAACTTGGATCTGCACCTAAGTAAAGAAGCTTTAGAGAAAAGTAAACGGGTTTTTTTTGTAAATGCAGTTTATGGCTTAGGTAATATGAAGCATCTGCTGTTACAGTTTCTCCTTTTGCTGTAAGTCCTGCTTTTTGCACAAAGCTGACATGACTCATGGTTTATCTTCAAGTGAAGAAAAATATTAATTTGAAGAGAATGAAGCAATTTAAACAACATTTCTAAAACTTCCTTCAAAATTTTAGGACTGATGGCTTCAATGTTACAATGTTAGACTTGTCTGATCACCAAGCTGCTTCTATGAGTCTTCTCTCACTTCTACATAGATGCAATGGACCCACTGCCCTGTACAGAGCCTATTAATGTAGCAGGGAAAAAGCCAGAATTGAAGCATAGTGGCTGGGATTAGAACCAGGCCATTCACTTGGCGACAGATAGGGATCACACTGAAAGAAATGAAGAAAGAGAAAAAAAAGAAACAAATTAGGGCTGTGAGGTGGAGAATGTAAGAAAAAAATTACACACACCCCAAATAAACCCCAAAACTCAAACCTAAGTAAGTTTTGGGGATTTTTTCTGATATAACTTTGAACACTGTCATGATACTTCACATTAAATGCATTGACTAATTTATTTTTGCATGCAAGCAATTCTCCTATAGTTTAGATACAGCTATGGAACACTGAATTGTTTGCATCTTTTACATTTATGCTTGATTAAAGAGGTTCCTGTAATTAAAATCTAATAGTATTCAACTGATGAAATTTGAAATGTTAAATATAAGCAGTGTATGACTGCACAATGAAATAGCTTTGAAAAGCAAAATCAGTAAATTTTCAAGCAAGGATGGATAATTCTGGTTTACAATTTTTCTGCACAGACACTGATGATTTTAGCTCCATTTGCTGTAATTAGTGTCCAAGATATCTACCTTGTTAAATCAGGGTGAAGCTTATCTGATTTAGCTCCTGCATTGGTACATCATTACTTGAGACAATGTGTTGCTGTTCTGCTTTGTTGTTTCTTATACAAAAAAGAAAATATGGATTTTAGAAGATATCTGTTGATACAAATCACAATTAATTATGAAATATGCAGCAGATGGCAAAACTTATAATCATTCTATCAGACTAATAGTATACTGTCTGCATTTCAGAATCTGCTTTTCCCAAAAGATGCTGTTGGGCTGAAGCCATATTGACAGCTGGTATGTTCCTAATGTAGTTAGCTTGATATACCTCATCTATTAAATTCTGTGCGTTTTCTAGAATAACAGATGACAAGTGCAATTGACCACCAGGGAAAAGCTATCCTAATAAAAAACTTAAAATGATCTTTTTTGTGACTGTAGAGATACATACTGCTTTTCTATTTTGAGTGACATCATAAACTACTAGAATTCTATTTGCTTTCCAAACGTACAGTATTTTTTGTACACATATAATGAGCAAAAATGATCTTGGGACAACTAACAGATGCTGTAACTATCATGCTTCTAGAAAACCATGGCATGCTTATCAGCTTCTCTCTTCAAATGTGGTATTTAGGAATCACATTGAAGAGACTCTGAATACTCAGTCTCAGGCAGTATTGCTATAAATCAAGTACAGAATGTATCCCACAGAAAGCTGTGAGAGATTCAGGGCAGCTCTGCGGAGAAGGACTTGGGGGTGTTGGTCGATGAAAAAATGAGCTTGAGCCAGCAGTGCGCTCTTGCAGCCCAGAAAGCCAACCGTATCCTGAGCTGCATCAAAAGGAGTGTGACCAGCAGGTCGAGGGAGGTGGTCCTGCCCCTCTACTCTGCTCTCGTGGGACCTCACTTGGAGTATTGTGTGCAATTCTGGTGTCCTCAACATAAAAAGGACATAGAACTGTTGGAATAAGTGCAGAGGAGGTCCACGAGGATGATCAGAGGACTGGAGCACCTCCCATATGAAGATAGGCTGAGAAAGTTGGGGCTGTTCATCCTGGAGAAGAGAAGGCTGCGTGGAGACCTCATAGCAGTCTTCTGGCATCTGAAGGGGGCCTATAGGGATGCTGGAGAGGGACTCTTCATGAGGGACTGTGGTGAGAGGACAAGGGATAAAGGGTTCAAACTTAAACAAGGGAAGTTTAGATTAGGTATGAGGAAGAAATTCTTTACTGTAAGGGCAGTGAGGCACTGTAATGGGTTGCGCAGGGAAGTTGTGAATGCTCCATCGCTGGCGGTGTTGAAGGCTGGGCTGGACAGAGCCTTGGGTGGCATGGTGTAGTGTGAGGTGTCCCTGTCCATGGCAGGGGAGTTGGAACTAAATGATCTAAGGTCCTTTCCAACCCTAACTATTCTATGATTCTATACACTCATTTAAAAGAATTAACATTTTTCTCTTGTGTTGTGTACAGTGATATATTTAGTGGAGAACTTTTTTTTCCTGAAAAAGAGCACCACTGCATGTTATTAATGACCCCATTATTAAAACAAGGAATCAGAATTGCTTAGTTTTGAACACATGCAAAATAAGTTTGTCTACATTGTATATCATTTATATTTATTTTCATAGAATTTTGAAAATAAGGGTTTTTTTTACCCCAAATATTGGTCCAGTCAACTTTGAAGTATGAACTCTAGTGATGATTATTTATAAAGCATGATATCCTTTTGTCTTTATTCACAGCTACAATAATCCTATGTAATTATTCATTCCTAAGGCTATTCCACAAACTCTGCTTTTTTTTTTTTTTTTTTTTTTTTTTTAGCTATCTCCACTAAGAGGCCAGCAAATTTTTTTTTTGCAGAAGGATTTGAGAATTTAGAATTTCAGACAAGGCATTGGACTGGTGTAATACATTTGGGAAAAATAAAAACAACCAAATAATTGTTTCACCAAAGCAATGCCTGGTAAGTTTTTGTATGTGATGGCGGACCTAAGACTAAGGCACACACATCCCTTTCTGAGCGCCAGTGCCAAAGTAAGCTGCTGACCCTACTCACTCTTCAGGGATCCACTTGAAGAGGCAGAGAAGGATGCTGGGGACGCCAGTGGTAAGGCATACTGCCAGGGGCAGGATAGTGAGTTGTAGCAGGACATGGGTGGGGAAAGATCATCTGGAATTATAGGAGTGGAAGTAGCTAGTGTTTTTTGAAGTGGAAAAGCTACTTGATTAACTGGGAATTGGTCTCAGGATACATAACAAATAAGGAGGAAAAGAACAGTTCTGCATGAATTCATTTTTTACTCCTGTTTTGGGCTGCTCATTTTGATTCTGGAGGGTCAGTCAGAGTTGGTGTTGGTGAAATAGAAAGATTGCCTGGTGAATGCCACCTGAATTTTAGAACCAGATGTTATGCTAAGGAAGAACCAAGTCTGTTAGGAAAGAGTTCAAGGTTCTCTGTGTAGAAGGGTTGTTTTCTTTCTTAGAGCTCATTTCCATTATTGTATCTCACGATGGATTTTGTAGCAGAGAGTAGAAGAACAGAGGGGGGAAAAGAAGGAAGATGAATACTTAAAAAAAGTCCAGTAACAGAAAATAAAGGGAACAATCAGTAAACTCATAGAATTAGACCTTTTACATAGCTAAAGTGCTAAGAAGGCATTTAAGGGTATTATTCTTATTAAAATTCCTGTCAGAAAATCAACATTTTTATAAAATTACTCTCCTGAAGCCTTTGCTTTGCCAGAATCTGTAGGTGCAACACTAAGTGGTGAAGACTTCTGTTTTGGGCAGAGGCTGAGCATAGTTTGCACAAGAGCACTGAGACCTACTCAATAATCCTGTTTCGAATAAATATAATGAAGTTTTATCTATTGCTGTTTACAGAAGATCAATTAACTGCTTTGCGTCATTCTCTATATTGTGAATGTTCCCCATATTGTGGATGTATGTTAGGTTGTCTTGGGTTATTTTTTCATTCCTTTTTTTTCCAGTAAGATAGGAAACAGAAACAAAACACTTCAAATGTTATATTGAGTAAGCAAATGCTACATCTATCTTTGCCTTTTAACTACGTGTTGGTGCCTACAACCTTCAACAGAGAGAGAATAGAAAAAGAAAACTACTTTGCTGAAACCATTTCCTCTCCAAATAGTGATGGCTTGTGACAGAGGGATAGAAGTGGTTAATAAGTAACTTTCAGCTTTGTCTCTCTCCCACAGTTCGTCCTCAAAAAGGATTACAGTTATGAGGTTGATGTATTAAATATTTATGTTTTAAGTGAGTTGGACCTTCTACAGTAAGAAAAACTAGTCTGAGAACCCAGAGGATAAGCAATTCCCAAATAAGTGAGAAGGCTAAGTTAAATTGAATCGTCTCAACTAGAGTGAAGAAGTCATTAGTGGTGATGACCTTTCTCTGAACTGCTTCAGAACTGTTTCTTGTACTTGAGAAATCTTGTCAAAACCAAAACAATCAAACCCAAATAGATCTTTTTTTGGTTTTACATTTATCTGTGCAGGCTGTTCTATTATTTATATCCCAGATACTGTCAAGGACCAGGCAGTGCTCTCAAACTGGTCTTTTGGTAATGTTACTATGGAATTACCGCCAAATATAGCTTAAGAGCTTGCTAATTAAGCTCTCCTTCTATCAAAAGTTTACCCAGGAAAATAGTCCTATTTTTCTAAGAGGATGTCAATAACAGTAAGAACTGTATGATGGGGTCCTGTGTAAGTCTGCATATTATTTTTTAAAAAACAGTGACTGTTGCCTTTTGTGAATATTTCCTTAACCTTCTGTTCAAGCTATATCGACATGGACCCAGAACTCATATGGCACTCTCATTATTCCATGGATATTGAGCAGATATGCCCAATTGTTTTACATTTTCCGTGACAAAAGCTGTGGCAAAACTGTATGGCTCGTTCCTCATTGTCATGCTTTCTTCTCTCCTTTCTCTGCAGCACTATGCAATACTCTTACACTAAAGCAGTGGTTTGAAATAGCATATTTCTCCCAAAGGATACCTTTGTGAAAGGGCAGAAATCTATTTTACTACTTCCTACCATTATCTGAATTGACTAATATAACAAAACTTATTATAGAAGGTGGGGATGAGGTGGGTACTTTAGGTGTAATGTTGAATAAATATCTCCTTTAATTGCAGTCCTTCATTGCAAAATTTTGTTACAAAAAGGTAAAAAATACCCAACAAACATCTGCAAATATGTTTGGAATATTATAGAGCTGTCATACATAAACTTCTTACTATGACTGTTGTCTTCTGAACAAAGGATAATTCTGTCCTTAAGATGTACTTTATTAACTAATATTAAAAAATAATTAACAAAATGTACTTTTTTTCTTCCTGCCTTTTACTATCCACTGTCCTTGTAGGACACATGTGCCCACAGATTTTATTTATATAAGACAATATTTTTATTTGTTAATTTAGCACTTTTTATGTATCATTTTCTAGATAAGTAAAAAGAAAAAAAATCAGAGTGCAATACTACATGAGAGTCATTAAAAAGATACTGAGTAGTTTGGTCCTGCTCTCTCTTGTATCCTTGCAGTATTAAGAGCTTATTCCAGTGAAGGCAAGCGTAAACTTGGAACAATTCCACTGAAGTAGAACTGTAAAAATAAACACACCTAAAAAATGGAGTGAGGCTGGATTCCAACCTGCAGACACCTAGGATTAATAGCCTAATATAGTAAGGAGTACTTGGGCATTATGAAGGCACTCAGATAATATGATGAAGACTGCCAATATGTGAACTTACGTGGATGGATGATGAAAAACATTTACGCATTAGTTATGCCACCTCCCCAGGTATAAATAGCATTCAGCAGTTTTATGAGTAAAGGCTCTAATAAGTTCTTTGGTTTGTATCATCCGATATTCCGAACCATCCAACAAAATGAATCATAACTACATAGCCGTTACTGATATTGCAATGAAGTCGGTATGGAAAAAGACAGAATGAGGAAACATAATAGTTGTACTTTTATGTCTGGCAAGAGGCTTTCGGATACTTTAATGAGGAATTTAGGACACAAACTTGGATGGATGGATTGTTAGATAGATCAACTGTTATTTCTCTCTGAAACTGCTTATTGTGATGAAGATTAAAGTTAAAATGTACGTGCTCTCCCACTGGGTGAATTTTAGCAAGATGTAAGTATTCAACCAAGCAGAAATAAAGAAAAAAGGCTTCTTTTCCTATCTAAAATCTGTTTCTTTTCCCTCTAGCATAACACCACCACTGCAAAGTGGACACAATAGAAATCTGCATAAATTAAAGAAGCACATTTGGAATATTTATTTAAATCTCAATGATTCTGTTTCCCTATGAACAAACAAATTGGGCCTACCATTCCACTGCATTGCTCCAGGTTGTCTGATTTTGCTTTGCACATGTCCTACAGCGTGTTTCAAATGTGTGTTTTGGTTACTAGGTGGCATTTTTTGTTGTCTCCTTTCCATAAGAAGGGCTCACAAGTGCTATTCACTGCTCTTAATATGATTGCATCGGTTTTGAAGCCAGAGCACTGCAATATGATGTTGAGTATTTCCAATGTCCTTTCTAATAGAAGCAGAAAGTATAAGGGTATTGGACTTCCCTTATTAAGGCACATCTAAGCTCTCCACATATAGTAGAAAAAAATCTGATGGGCAGTTTTAATCACAGAACTACTTAAGGAAATAACCAAATAGACTTTTCTGCCTCCTAGTCTTTGCCTAGGCTTCTATCCCTGACCATTGTCCATGATTGATTTCAATACACCACAGCAAGGGAATTCCTCTACCACAAATGAAACCCCAATTCAGTATCAGGTGGTCTGTGTGCAATTAAGTACTAGGCTCCTCATGACACAAAATGAGTTTCATAAATTCCACCTGTCTTCACTCCTTACTGATTATCAGATGTGGCTAATATCAGACACAATGCCAGATAGGAGTAATCCTTAATTTGAGACTGGAATCAACCAACAGGGAAGTACCCTCTGGGTACATGAAGGGGAAATTTAAATTGTAACTGTCCAGCAGTGATAACTTCTGATGAAGAAATCATCTGGCAGGGAGAGAAAGAAGTCTCAACTGTAAAAGAAATTAAACAAGCTAGAAGCAGAAAAGCCAGAGATAGAATTATTCCCTGTAACAAAGTGAAGTTTCCTTTGGTGATAAGAAATGGGCACAACATATTCTTGTAGCCATTCTGGAATGCAAGAGTTCAGAGGCCACCTTTATGCATCAGAAATGGTAATGGGGTATGGACACAAGGCCAAGCTGAGACACCCTATGCCAACACTCTCAGGACTGACACTAATGAAAGTGTTGGAATGGATTCTGACATATCTTTCCAGATTCCTTCTAGACTCTGTCCAATGCATCATTCACTCATACTTGTCAAATATGAGCATTTAAGCAAAAAAGTGTGTTTAATTTATCTCAAGGAATACAAAAAAAATTCCTGAACATACTCTTAGCCATCAGGGTACTTTGATCCATTTTCCCTAAAAAGACAACTAGAAGCTTTGTTTTCTCCATCTTTACTGCTACTTATTATGTCTTTTCTGCCAGATGTTGCCCTGAACCAAGTCAACAGAGCTGGATTAGGGGCTTCCTATTCAACCACTTCAGTTTAGTTCAAACACACCTTCACCAGAGTGACCTACCATTTGATCACAGAGCTGTAGAGTGGTTAGGGTTTCAAGGGACCTTAAAGATTATCTAGTTCAAATGCCAGTGCCATGGCCAGGGACCAGGTTGCTCAAAGCCCCATTCAGTCTGGTAATGGGTTCAAACTCAAACAGGGGAGATTAAGGTTAAACATTAAGAAAAAATTCTTTACTGTAAGGGTGGTGAGGCACTGGAATAGGTTGCCCAAGGAAGTTGTGGATGTCCTATCCCTGGCAGTGTTCAAGGCCAAGTTGGATGGGACCTTGAGCAACCTGGTCAAGTGGAAGGTGCCCCCTGGCAGGGGGTTTGGAAACTGAATGGTCCTTTCCAACCCAAACCATTCCATGATTCCCACCAAAAAAAAAAAAAAAACAGTTTCTTTAGATCTCCTAACCAATATCAAACCTCATATATATTATCTACCTGCTATATATATATACCCTCCACAGCTTATTATTTTTCTTCCATTTATTGCAAAGCCTAGGCCTCTGCCAGTTTTAAAGCAAGGAAATAATAGAATCATAGAATCACAGAATCATAGAATAGTTAGGGTTGGAAAGGACCTCAAGATCATCTAGTTCCAACCCCCCTGCCATGGGCAGGGACACCTCACGCTAAAATGTGTCATCCAAGGCTACGTCCAACCCGGCCTTGAGCAAGCCAGGGATGAAGCATTCACAACTTCCCTAGGCAACCCATTCCAGGGCCTCACCACCTGCATAGTAAAGAATTTCTTCCTCATATCCAATCTAAACTTCCCCTGGTTAAGTTTGAACCCATTACCCCTTGTCCTCTCACTACAGCCCTTAATGAAGAGTCCCTCCCCAGCACCCCTATAGGCCCCCTTCAGATATTGGAAGGCTGCTATGAGGTCTCCACGAAGTCTTCTCTTCTGCAGGCTGAGCAGCCCCAATTTTATCAGCCTATATTCATACAGCAGGTGCTCCAGTCCCTTGCTTGTCCTCGCGGCCCCCCTTTGGACTTGCTCTAACAGTTTCATGTTCTTTTTATGTTGAGGACACCAGAACTGCACACAATACTCCAAATACCATAACTTGAATGGAAATAAATATTTGGATGGGGGGAAAAAAAAAAAAAGAAAAAAAAAGGAAAAGGTCTGTCTACGTTTGAAAGGCATTTTTCATTTGCTAAACACATGCACAATTCACATATACACAAATAGAGAGGAACTATTTAAAGATACGAAGCAGGCTTGACATATGCACAAAGAAAACAAGAAATCAGTATCAGCAGATCTATGAACTGAATTTTCAATGTTAACATGATAAATGGAAGTGCAGTATTTCTTAATGATTATAATGTGGGATTTTAAGACAGAAAACTGTCTACATCCAGCACAATATTAAGATTTATCAAATCATACACAGAAAATAAATCAAAAAAATATCTAAAACAATATCAGAAGAGCACAAGCAGTCATGTCAAAATCTTTAAATACCAGCATTTAGTTTCACTTTCTATTCCTTGTTTTGAGCCCTGGGTGCAGTCTAAGAATAGCATGCAAGTGCTACTCAGTCTGGACATTTGGATAGTGAAGTGTCAGAAAGGACAGTGTTTCATTTGGCATTGTGAGAATCTTAGCACTACCAATTTACCATGCTCAGAAGTGACTGAAAGAAAAATTTCTTATCTTCTTATTTTTATTCTACCTCTCTCTCTTCTCTAATCCCCTCTAATCCACTCAAAAAATTATCAGCTAGGATTCTGCCCGTGTGAAATTTTTGAACTGAGGGTGGTTTTGCTCTAGCTTTGCTCTCAGAAGCATGACAGCCCTTGGATCACTTTTGCAATGGGAATTGAATTTTTTCCCCACATATAACTCAGAGAATTGCAAAAGGATTTTGGGTTAAACCCACAAAAGGATTTTATCTCCCATATCTTACCTTACCATTTCAGGAAAGTTTCCTACTCAGGTTCTGTCTATCCCATAGAAGTCTTCATGCATACAAGACTTTACATTACCTTCATGGTTTAAAGGCTTGCTGTAGGGTACAAAAACTTAAACCCCAAGCAGACAATTGGGAGCTTCTCCAATAACAGAAAATGACCCTTAGATCTCATAAGAAGACATACTGCAGCTTTTGGCACTGTGGAGATCATACCTAAAAATCCCACGGATATTGAATTTATGATTTGAATAAATTTCTTAAAATACTAAATCCTGTTTTGTCCTGTCATATTCAATTATTTGATTTATAAACATAACTTTAAATAAGCTAGTTTCTTCCTGCAGTTCCTCAGACCTCACTTGCTGATGATTAGGAGCCGCTTTTTAATTTCCTGGGTAAGTTTCCTCTTGGTAATTTTATACCTACTTATTCATTTGCCATCATGAATTAGCTCTTTGGTGTACTTATGCATTTGCAAATAGTAACCTTATCTCAGCCTTGTTCTTCTTTTAAAGTGAGCTGTTCCTAGACTGTGTATTTGACTGAGGCCTAAGCCCAAGAGCTTTGTGCCTCTACCATTATCTGAAATGCTCCCTAACATGAAATCCTTGCAGGTCAGAGGAACTGTGTTGTAGCCTCCTCTGAGCAGTGTTGAGGACTGTGTTGATAAACACTGTAGCCACAATAGTGAATAATTAATAAAACTATGATTGAGGGCTGTTCAAAGAACCGTTGTTCTTTAGCCATCTGTTTAAGCAGCTGTTCATTAACCCAGCATCATGCCATTCACAGTCTGATACAAGCTCCAGTGAAAGGCAGTGCTGTTCATTGCTCCTCACCAGACAAGGAAAAGAGGAACATTTCCATGGGGTTTTATTTCAGAAGGTTCTGTTAATCTTCCAGGTTGAGACTGCTGACCACCAGTATAATCAGCTTTTCTACACTCAGGCAGAATTTGATGTTGATACATGTCTCGCTGCAACAGTATCTATCAGCTGGAAGGGAATAGGTAGTGATCTCAGCTGTGGGAAGCAGCTGAGAACAACTCCTACCTGTAAACAGGCAGCCTTTAATTGCACACAGACTAGAGAAAAACCCCCACACTCTCACAGGTGTTCACTGCTTTCAGGTGGGAGGTGAGAGGCCTCAAGGCTAGTATTTGTCATGAGTGCTTCTCCCCTGCAGTTAGCCCATCTGCCTGCAGACGCAAGAGGCTGTGCCTTTCAGGCAACAGCTAACTACCAGCACATCTGGGTACTCAATAGTGTTCCCATGCAGATTCATAGGTGGTTTTACAGCAACTTCACCAAGCCAACATGTTGAGCTCAGTCTCTGATCCCAAGATCAAGCTCTGTCCCATCCGCTCTGCAGGTTGGGAGGAGGTGATTTTTTACTGCACACTGCGGGAGAAATCACGGGCTCTCAACAGTCAAAACATAAAAAAAAACAATTTTATTGTAAACTTCCCTAAAACTGCTCAGGGGGAAGAAAAGTCTTGGCAAGTTCTTGTTCTTATAAAAAGTCCAAAATAGAGGAAGAAAAGGAGAAAGGAAAGAAAGAAGGAAAGAAAACAATGAAATAGGCTTACCGACTCGTGGATTCAGTGGTGTCTTCTCAGTCATCAAGTGGAAATTCTTTCCGTTGAAACTCTGTTGTAGTCCTCTGAGGTATTTAACAATCCTTAATAACATCCTTAAGGCCAGTGAATATAACAAGACAGACAAACACCCAACACCTTCAGGACGTCTTTGCCTTTTGATAGGGTCAGGCTTTCTTGGAACCCTCCCCAAGGTGAGACTCGTTTCCATTTCTGCACATGCCTCATAAGCTGTTCTGGAACTTTCTGGCTGGTGGCTGAGGGATCTGGTGAGCCCCAGACCCACTTAACTCAGTGCCTGGAAGGCACTGCAGTGTTTGTACTGTTGTCTCCGGGCACTTTGTTGCCGGGGCAGTTGATTTTCACGGCCTCAGGGCAGACAACACAGGAAACCATCCCCCGCTTGGTGAGCAGGATCCTGCTCTGGCCCCAGCCATATGCCCAAGTGGGAGCACAGGGTGAGTTCCTTCTAGCGTTTGAATTGTTTAGAGATGCACACAAAAAGGGTCTCTTGACTGTCACAAGCTCCTGCTGCAACCGTGAGGTGTTTTTACCCGTGTTCCAATTTGCAGTAATCTCCCCAAACTACTTAGCAGGTCAAAAACTCTGTATGGTATTGTGGAAAAGATTCATGCTACAGACAATGAAATTAATGATTCCTCATTTCAGTAAGAAAAACCTAGTCTGACAAATTGCAGGATCATTTTTTCACTTTTGTTATGTCACACTGGCATCTTGTAGATTTCCAATGACCATTACAAGCAGACTTTTCTGTTTCTCAGCAGTTTCCAACTAATGAGATCACAACTTACTGAAAAAACTCCTTTCATTAGTTCCTAAATGAAAGACACTGGTGTCTTCAGTGTTTGTTTCTATTCTATTGCTTCAGTTCTCGGCTATAACAGATTCTTCTTCCTAATGTAATCTATCAGGAAATTTTATCAATACATATCTAAACTTTGTGCCAAGAAAATTAAAAAGAAACCTGAATATAATTATATTGTGGCTATTTCTCAAGGAGTTCCATGGCTAGGAGATACGGGTTTGCCATTACCAATAAAATAATATGTCTTTAACACAGCAGTGCCAGTATTCAGCTTCTCTGTGGCCTGAGCTGGGCTTGCTGATTCAATCCCTGCCCTGAGGTGAAGAGACTGCTGCCTCCCCTGCTCCAGCTTCAGCTTTGGGGGATGGTCCCTCTGGGGAGGGCGTGACACACAGCCCTCCCCACCATCCCCAGTCCCTGCTGGACAAACAGTGGTCCTTGGGGAAGGGGGTGTGGGAGACATTGCGGGCTGCAGTGGGAGAGGGAAGTGGGCTGTGATGAAGAAAGAACCTTAGAAAACTACAGCCAGGGAAAATGGATGAGCCAGGGAATTACAGACCAGTCAGTCTCACCTCTGTGCCTGGCAAAATCTTGGGGCGGATTATCCTGGAAGGCATGCTAAGGCACATGAGAAACAACAAGGTGCTTGGTGACAGCCAGCATGGCTTCACTAAGGGCAAATCCTGCCTGACCAATCTGGTGACCTTCTATGAAGGGGCTACGGAACTGACGGACAGGGGCAGAGCAGTTGATGTCATCTACCTGGACTTGTGTAAAGCCTTTGACACTGTCTCACATGACATCCGTCTCTCTAAGTTGGAGAGACATCAATTTGATAGTTGGACCACTCGGTGGCTAAAGAACTGGCTGGATGACCGCACGCAAAGAGTAGTGCTCAGTGGCTCAATGTCCAGCTGGAGACCAGTAACGAGTGGTGTCCCCCAGGGATCGGTGTTGGGACCGGTCTTGTTCAACATCTTTGTGGGTGACATGGACAGTGGGATTGAGTGCGCCCTCAGCAAGTTTGCCGGTGACACCAAGCTATGTGGTTCGGTTGATAAGTTGGAGGGAAGGAATGCCATCCAGAGGGACCTTGACACGCTTGTGAGGTGGGCTGATGCCAACCTAATGAAGTTTAACCATGCTAAGTACAAAGTCCTCCACCTGGGTCGGAGCAATGCCAGGCACAGCTAAAGGTTGGGCGGGGAGGAGATTGAGAGCAGCCCTGCGGAGAAGGACTTGGGGGTGTTGGTTGATGAAAAAATGAACATGAGCCGGCAGTGTGCGCTTGCAGCCCAGAAGGCCAACCGTATCCTGGGCTGCATCAAAAGGAGTGTGACCAGCAGGTCGAGGGAGGTGCTCCTGCCCCTTTACTCTGCTCTCGTGAGACCTCACTTGGAGTATTGTGTGCAGTTCTGGTGTCCTCAACATAAAAAGGACATGGAAGTGTTAGAACAAGTGCAGAGGAGGGCCACGAGGATGATCAGGGGACTGGAGCACCTCTCGTATGAAGATAGGCTGAGAAAGTTGGGGCTGTTCATCCTGGAGAAGAGAAGGCTGTATGGAGACCTCCTAGCAGCCTTCCAATACCTGAAGGGGGCCTCTAGGGATGCTGGGGAGGGACTCTTCATGAGGAACTGTGGTGAGAGGACAAGGGGTAATGGGTTTAAACTTAAACAGGGGAAGTTTAGATTGGATGTGAGGAAGAAATTCTTTACTGTGAGGGTGGTGAGGCCCTGGAATGGGTTGCCCAGGGAGGTTGTGGATGCTTCATCCCTGGCGGCGTTCAAGGTGGGGTTGGACATAGCCTTGGATGGCATGGTTTAGTGTGAGGTGTCCCTGCCCATGGCAGGGGGGTTGGAACTCGATGGTCTTGAGGTCCTTTCCAACCCTTACTATTCTATGATTCTACAAGCCCAAGTGTGGGCAGGGGGAAACTGCACCCTGACTATCATAGGCCTCCCTGAAAAGACCAGGATAGTGAAAACTTGCTACATGCCTCCTCCCCCAGCTAAATATCTTTAGGACATAGAGGAATATTGGACAGGTGAGCACAATACCAGAGGAAAGAGTCAGATAGCGGGAAGATTGTCATGTATAGCAGCTTCTGCCTTTAGTATTGCTAATAAGATCTGGTTTGTATTGATCACATAATTTGGACAATAAGTGTCAGTATCATTATAACTGGACTAAGTATTTGTTGCATTTTGGCTACACTGTTAAAACTTTTAAGCAGACTAAAAATGAATTCTCATCTTTACTCATAAGTTGTATTTCTCCATAACAAAATTTTAACTATCAAAACTTCACTTATCTGTCCATGTCAGTAGCTCTCTTTCAGTATGATATATCCATGCATATTCTTTAGTTAATTCTTTCCTTATACTCTGTTTCCCTTTCAGTCCTTTTCTTCAGCTTCACTTAGTTCTTCCTGCTTGCACCATAGAAAGTATTTACCTGAAATCCAGACAGATAAGATCTGCTGCCTCCTTTTATCTAAAAAAAGGTCACTGGTATCATTCAAAGATGAATTAAATTGGCCAGTTGTGATCCACATTCACTAATATACATGACAGTTTTCATTTATGTCTTCAACCTTTAGTTCAAACCTTTTCTAAAGCTGGAGCCTACAGCTCAGGTAAGTGGTCAAGGCACAAAGAACTTTGACTTACTATCACTGAGTATACCCCTGTTCCTTGTCAGTTGTTTCCTTCAACCTCTCCTAGATACAGTCATGCCTTTACATGTCAGCTCCCTTCTGCAGTCGCTTTCCTTGCCCTTCGTACTTACTTTTGTTCCTGAAAGACAGCAAAGAGAGGGAAATGGAAAGCGGAGAAGTAAAGGCAAACAGTATACGCAACTTTTTTTCCTGAAATTTGCTTCTCACAGAAAAAATGCTTAGTCAATATAGCTCAGTCCAGTCAGTATAGAGGTAATTTGTTGTGTGATTCACAACATGTAATGAACTTTCAATCACTGAATTATATTTTTAGGACAAATAACAGCAGTACAAAGGATACACCGCAATACTTGACACATAAAATGTTAGACACCTTCAGCTTTATAACAACCCTTCTATAACTCATTCTCAAAAGCTATAACCACATGCACACACAGAGACTGATGCAACCCACCTAGTGTGTGGGTGAGCATCCACTACATGCAAATAAGTCTGTGGAGATCAGGGTGCTACAGCTAAGCATGCACCCCTGCCACTGCTGCCACCCCACTAAGGCACTTACTGTGGGCAGGAGCTCCATGTGGACCCACAAACACTATTCCCATGCTGTGGGTCACTGGCAAGGTACAAGCTGCTTCTGTGTCCTGAGAGGCGCTGGGTCTGGCCCCGGCAGGGATGGGGATGCCACAGGGTGATGCCCAGCAATGCCTAACCAGGATCACTGCTCCTCATCCTGCCCCAAGGCATTTCCCCCCACCTCTTGCAAATTTCTTTGTTTCTCTTATACTTGTTTTCAGGCTGAATCCTTTGTATCTTTTTTTGTAATTCCCTGTTTAATACTGAATATGGCTGTTGGTCAACTTTCTTTTTAAATCTAAGAGTTGGGGGCAAATGTCTTCTCATACAGCTTTGCATTTTTGATTTACACACACGCTCTTACCCTGACATTTCTGTCATACCAGTTGCTGTTATGAAAGCCATCTTCCAAGGGTGGGCTCTTGTGTTCTTGCCATACACAACTGTACAATACATAGCCCTGGCCAAATAGCAAATGCTATCCCTCAGCCTCTTTCATTAAAAGTGGTGGACTTAAGGCTACATCTAACCTATTTTACTACTAAAGGCAGACTGAATTGTCTGATGCTTCTTAAATGTAGGTGGCATATATATTATTCTACTATCATACAGCACTACCCCTGGTTCAGCAGACACATTAAAGATCATTGCTTGCTAAACCTGTGGTTGTGTTTGCCAATTCTTACAATATCATAGGAATGAGATTGTCAGGTCCCTCAAATGAAATATATTAAAACCCTTTAAATTCTATTCTCATTACATATAATATTTATTTTATTTTTTATATGGACTCAGTGGCCCACTTGTCTTTGCTGTGTTATTCTCCTTACTAAAATCTGAGACAAAGTTGTTGCACTGTCTTCAGACAGCTTAGAGGCAGAGTATCATTACTACCTGGTTTATTCTCACAACATTCCACTTTCCAAAAAAGCAAACCCAATTCTCTTCTCTTTATTTTCTTAGAAAAATAAATGACAAAAGATGCAGTGTTATAATTTCTTTTGCAAAGAGTTATTTCCATTCTTGTCAAGTGTGTCCTTATATCTGTTTTTTTTTTTTGTTAAGTCTTTTTTGTTAAGTATTTTTTGTTAAGTCTTTTTTTCCAGTTCCTTGCAGTCTTTCATCTTACTCCTGACACTTCTGTTAACTTGGCATCCTACTAATATTTTGTGTCTTTAAGAAAAGATTAAGCATAGAAAACATTTTAGAAGTCCTTTAAAAGTTTGTGAATTTTTGTATTTTTGTGAAGTGTTTAATGTAAAAAATGGCTTTCATAGTTATATTATTTACAGCTTAATACATTTTAATATATCCAGTCTTCTGATAGTTGAGATATTAATGTTATTACAAAGAACATTATTCTGTATGTGTTTATGACATGTAGCTATCCAATTGAACTGTCCTATATTGCTGCATGTTAGAAAACAGAAAAGCAAACGGTCATCTAGAACCTCAGTGAATATCAAGATTCTTATTTTTTTTTTTTACAGAGAAACTCGAACATGCAAAATGTCTCACCAAAAGACAACACAAAGTTATGCAACAAATCTGCATCAAAACAAACAACAGAGATCCAAACTCTTGAGCTTCTCGATTATTCATTTCTCTTGCAGGAATGAAGCTTCCTTTTCCTTTGTTAAGGTCACTGGTAGTGATAGGAAATAGGATTAACTATTGGTGGATTTAGTAAAGGTTGTGGTGACAAGTGTCATAGCCAGAGGAAAGCAATTCCAAAGCAAAGTTTCAGACACTGAGAATGGGTTTCAGACTGAAATAAGAGATTAAAGAGGAACATTCCCTCTGGTCTAAAAGCATTTGTATGCATCTGTAACAACAACAAAGCTAAGACTCAGAAAAAAAAGAAGATACTTGGGCTGATGTAATTAATTTGTACCAAGAGTGAAATTCCAGGGGAAAAAAAAAAAAAAAAAAAAACAAAAAAACAAACAAAACAAAACAAACCTGTATTATTTCTGTATGTGATTTTTCTTCATTTCCCTTCCCTAAGAGAAAGAGCAGAAAGGAAATCAGCTGTTTATGAGACAAAAAGAAATCAGCTCAGGAAAGCAAGTAATCTAATGGAAGTACAGGGAAATTATGGCTGAAGTGAGAAGTACATGTAGGCTTCTGCTGCTGCAGAAAAGAAGGTAAGGGGTTGAGGGTAAATATGCTGTAATGCATTGATTTTTCTACAGGTTTAAGGTAGGTGTTAGATCAGAAGAGATAATCCCCAAAGTCCTTTCTAGTCTAATTCCCTATGAAACGCTGGGAGTCTGGTGCATTTTTTCTGCAGCATCCACAAGAGCTGGCTGGAAATGCAGCCCTCCCCTTAGGGCTCTGCTGAGTAGAATTTCCTCCCATCTTTCCTGTGAGTCACTGTGAGCTCACTGAGTCATTGCTTTTATGTGAGTCACTGTGAGCTCACTGAGTCATTGCTTTTATGTGAGTCACTGTGAAGCCACTGTGACATGGGGAGGGGCAGGGGCTGCAGGAGAGTAAGCCCCATCAGGAGAGTCTGATGGAAATGGGCTTCTCTGGGTGGCAGAGTGGTTGTGGGAGTGAAACGGGCAGGTACTTAGTCCATGCTTTGAGATGCAGGTGTGAGGTGATAGCATAAATAGGTTCAAAAATCAAATACGGCTGAAAAACTGGCAAAAGACAAAGATAAATAGTAAGAGACTGGAGGAAGGTGAAATGTGTTAAAAGATAGCAGCAGACCTCTTTGTGATCTTTAGTTCTCCTGGATTATCAAAGCTTTGTGTCATTCCCTTTCTGCCCCACTTCACAATTACCCCAAATACTTACAAATTATATCGAAGAATCAAATCATATTACTGAATGCTTGTAACTTAATGCTTAAGAAAAAGAAGATACACATATAAACCAACTGGCATTGCAATCCACAGCTCTGAAGGATATTTAAAATTAATATCTTACTTCTAGCCTGAAATCAAACAAAACAGTAAGTAGAAATAAATGCAATGTAATTTACTTCCTGACAGTTTTACAAACTTAGTTTATTAGAAGCTGTGTTATCATTGTATAATGTTATCAAATCTAATGTGTGTGTCATTTTTTTTTTCAAAGCACTTTGGTTAGATTTCTTTAAAAAGTCTCATATACATCAAAGTGACAGTAACTGAGTTAATTGCAAAAGAAGTGTTGGGCTTGTTGTAACACTCTGATCTCTCTTTCTTGGGTTTCAGAGTGGTTTCAATAGGAAGGAGGAATCAAAGAATTAAAATGTCACTGTATTGGATCTGGCTGGGATGGAGTTAACATTCCCCATCACAGCCCATATAGTGCTTTGCTTTGTATCTATAGCTAGAATCCTGCTGAGTATACGCTAGTGTTTAGGCTGTTGTTGAGCAGTGCTCACACAAGCATAAAGTTGCCTCTCCAACCTTCCCCCTACAGGCTACTATGTTGAAGTGGGCAAAAGGTTAGTAGCCACGACAGCAGATCCAAACTGACCAAAGGGATATTCCATACCATATGAAGTTAGGCTTAACAATAAAAGCTAAGAGAAAGGAGGAGGGTGGTGGTTGTGAGGCTTTCATTCAAGCCATTCTGTGGTTCTGTGTTTGTCTTCTGAAACAACTGCTGTAATGAGGCCCTACTTCCCTGGAGGTGGCTAGACATCACCTGCTGATGGGAAGTAAAGAATAAATATTTTGTATTGTGAAGTAAAGAATAAATATTTTGTATTTGCTTTGCTTCCACATGTGGCCTTTGCTTTCTTCCCTTAAATTACCTTTACCTCAGCCCATGAGTTTTTTTATCTTATTCTCTCCCCCTGTGCTGCTGAGGAGGGGAAGTAAGAAAATGGCACCTGGCAGCAAGCCAGTGTCAATAGAATCCTTCTTGTGGATCCCAGCCTGGGGCTCTGGAGGAGTTAGAGATATTGGTACTGACTCATAAGCACAAGCAGTAAAGTACATGAAAAATTTGTGGCCTCTTGAAAACCTTGTGGTTCTGGTCAGTCAGATGAGGGAAATGAAAAAAAAAGGATGCTGAACACCACACATTGGCTTCCTACTGTTTTAATGTTTATATTTTTAATACAGAATGGTTTTGCAAGATATTTCCTGCCACCTCTCCATGTAAATAGAGGAGTTTCTTCTGGGCAATGATTTCAGTACAGTGATTTTTCTGCTAATCTTTCTATTGAGTTCATTTAAAATCCTAAACTCCTGTCAACCTTTTCCTTGTCAGTTCTATTTCTAATTTCTTCTTTCTCAAGAATTTTATGCTGTTATCTTGTATTTCCAGACTTGTGCATATACTGAATGCCACGTTTTTCCCTTCTCTTCCAAGTTCCTACTACTTTTCTTATCTACCACCGTACCGTATGTTGCAATTGGATGTTTAAACCATACTAGTCTATAGAAATCAACAGCAGACATATTTTGTTCTTAGAAATTAATGTTTAAGTTATGAGTAATACATGAAAATAAAGTCAAAACAGTTGCATCTCTTTTCTGCAAATTCACACCTGATTGAGAAATAATTACTAGATGTCTAATGTTAATTAGATATGTGGAATAATTGCCCGACATAATCTAAGTCTTCAGCCTGAACTTCTGAATTTAGTGCTCATTCAAGTCAATGGGAAAAGGTCTGCTAACTGTAGTGCAAAATATACTGATATGTGTTGGTTTGTTGATGCCTCAACTAAAGAAGATCAGTATTGTAGCAGTAGAAATAATGGATTTAAGGTACGCCCCACAGGTACCTCTTCTCTGAGATGTAACTGTTACAGCTTTTTACAAGACGCTAAATGTTTCTGTGCTTTTGTTCAGCCATCTCTTTTGTCTCTGCTTTTCAAAATAGTGGCATGACTCCAGCTACCTCTTCTGTTCCCTGTATCTTCACTCAAAAATAAACTCATGCTGTCCTTTCACACCCAGAGACTTAAAACAGGATTTTCTAAACCAGAATGATAGTCTCTCAAACTGCATGCATGCATAAAATTAATACCTACTTATTCAGAACCTCTTTTAAAGTAGCTTCTATTAGAACTTCATGACTCTTCATCTTTAGATGTTAGGCCATATTAAAATTCAAGCAAAAAGCTTCAGAACACTTCTGCTAAATCTTATCTGGTTAAGATTCCCATTTTATAATTTCTTGTAGCCTATAATTGTTATTGTTGCCATCCATCACGACTTGTTTGAAAAATGTATCTAGTTTCAGGTTACCTGCAACAGATGTCTTTAGAGGTGCGTCACTGTTTTTATCTTTTAGTATCTGATGTTTTCTTTTTTCATTTGGATGATGGGTTTCTATCCCATCATGAACTATGTCTATAATGTCATGGTAGCTTAAAGATCAGGCTTGTTCTCCAGCTCACGCTTCTTGGCAGTTTCTGTGCTGACATTCATTAAGGTAGCAGGATGGAACTGGCCAACTGGAGAAATTAAGCAGAGATTTTAAGGCAAAGGCAAACAGCTCACATTTGAGCTGTGCTGATAAGGTGAATGCAAGTGGTCTGAGACACTGTAACCCAGAAAATATGATATGATTGCTTGTATAAGGCTTCCAGCTGTGTGCAGGCCCAGCAGTGCAGTGGTTACACCTTGCCTTGGCCTGAGCTGGGTGTCAGTGATTTAACTCCTGCTGGTAGCCAGTGATTGCTGCCTCCACTGCTCCAGCTTCAGCACTGGAGTTCTAGGGACGGACCCTCTGGGAAGGGGGTGACACCTGTTCGCCAGCTCCTCCTTATGAGTGAATGTTTGTGTAACCGAACTAACACTTTTAGTGTTACTAGACTGTAAAACATCAATTGGGCTAATAATAAATTCTTAGCTCTATGTGTGTGATTTGTGCCCTTTTGTTTATTACAAACCCATGATGGTGTCATCATCTAGTTCTGATAATTTCAGCCTGGTCTTGAGCACAGCTGCTAATCCAGTCTAAACCTAATCTAGGTAGGTGTAGATGAACATTAGGATAGGATGGCAGGATGGGGTTTTCTTCACTGAATTGTATGTCCTTCTGTATGAGGTGTTATACATATAAAATTCAGGCAGTATCAGAAGCTTAGTTGACCAAATAACTCGGTTAGGATTTCTGCCCTGTTTTTTCTGTTGATATTTCAAAGAGGTTTGTTGGGTTTTTTATTTTCCCCTTGCTCATGTGCATTCATGTATTATATTATGCATGTAAGTCACAGACTGAAGCTATTTTTATCTATTATTTATCTTTTCTTTTCTTTGTTGTATTACTCCATCCCATGCTTTTAAAGTTAAAAGTGTATGTTTTTGCAGCAAACATAAAAGCATGTATTTCACGCTTCAGTGCAGTGAACAATAGTTAATGGCATTCTGATTTAGTCTTACATTTGAATAAGCTTAATTATATTCTTATTTTATTTAACCAAGTTGCAGTATTAAGCAAACTCATTAAGGTTGTACTTGTTTCTTCCTCAGGGAAGGCTCAGCCATATTTCTCCAATTACATTAATCAGCATGACAGAAATACTAAAGGTCTACTAACATGGTGTTATTGTCTTCCCATAAAATGGGTCACAGAAACTAAAATATGTAGGGAAGTTATTCTTTGGATACCTCTTATTTGCAGCAGTACTGACTTTTATTTTTAATTAGATAATTTAATGCTTGAGAGCTGTCAGTGTGGCACCTCCCACCGTCTGAAGTGTTCTCTTTATGAATATTAAATATATAATGCTTGAAATAGGTACTTAACATTTCATAGCATGTGAATCTCAGCCATGGAAAAATCAACTTTAGATCTCAGAACTGTATGTCAGAACTTTATGTCTTATGGTAAACCTGTAAATTATATTGAGTATCTAATTTATTCCAAATTTTAATTAGTAAAGCTTTAAATTAGAATGTGGGTTTTGGTCTGTCCAAAGCAGTCTGGTATTTAGGCCCTTCTGTTCTCAGTGTGACAAAACCTAAGACTCTTTTCCCCATCTAAATGGAGAACTGTAGTATTCTTTGAGGATGACTGTTTAAGCTTTTGTAAATTCTTATTTCCCAACATCATAGTATTTTATAACTTAAAGCCAGCTGTAAACGCCTTCCTTCAAGTATGCAGGCACCTGTATTATCTGAATGACAGGACACAGGAAAACTAAAAGCTGACATTAACAGCACTATTTATACAGAATGCTTACCCCACTGCACAAAGAGAAACATTTTCCTCTGCTTTATGCTCTTGCAGCAGACACTGACTGTCAAAATGTCAAAAGCAGAGACTGAATTAATTTCTGTTCATGACCTGTTTTGAGATTCTCAATTGAAAAGTTCAGCACAGGGGAGAGTTTATGCTTCTTTCAAGGGAGCAATATGGCCTGTTCTGGTTTTATGTGAATTATAGGCATCACTGCAAGTACTTCATTGGATGAGAGTCCTGCTGTTTACTTCGTAAAGTATGGGATCTTCTCCATGATCTTCATGAAACACACTTTATTTTGCCAAACCTTTTTTTTTGTCTTTGTCTGGTAATAAGCAGAGAAATAGGAAAGCTTTGTAAAAGAATTAAACTGAAAGTTAAGCTCCTAAACACCATTACACAGAGCCACACTTAATTTCTTTTTTTTTAATTACTTTGTAACTTTGGCAAAAAAACATATTCTTCTTCTTATTATTATTATTATTTTAGGACAGTAAAATCCATAAAGAAGAGACCATATATCTTGTTGCTTGTGTCACTGGACTCCTTAATCTCATCTGTCAATAGAATTCTTTCAATTGAACAAGGTAAAAGAGGTGGTGATGCAGGGGAAATGCATGGGGAAACATTGTCATGGGCATAAAAGCTAGCCTACTAAGCTTGTTCTAAAATGGATGTGTGCTTGATTAAGGAAGCTGGCTATAAACATTATTATTACTTGATTCAACAACCATAATATGTAAGTGAATTTTATCTCAAAGATAGAAAAGGAAATCAAAAACATATTCTACTGTGACTATATACTAATCACAGTGTTCTCAGATGAATTCTTAAATTTGTATAAGGTCACAATTAAAATAGCCTGAAGATTTTGTGCAGTTCCGGTGTTCTCAACATAAAAATGACATGGAACTGTTGGAGCAAGTCCAAAGGAGGGCCACGAGAACGATCAGGGGACTGGAGCACCTCCCCTATGAAGATAGGCTGAGAAAATTGAGGCTGTGCAGCCTGGAGAAGAGAAAGCTGCATGGAGACCTCATAGCAGCCTTCCAATATCTGAAGGGGGCCTACAGGGATGCTGGGGAGGGACTCTGCATGAGGGACTGTGGTGAGAGGACAAGGGGTAAAGGGTTTAAACTTAAACAAGGGAAGTTTAGATTGGATATGAGGAAGAAATTCCTTATTGTGCAGGCAGTGAGGCCCTGGAATGGGTTGCCCAAGGAAGTTGTGAATGCTTCATCCCTGGCGGCATTCAAGGTGGGGTTGGACATAGCCTTGGATGGCATGGTTTAGTGGGAGGTGTCCCTGCCCATGGCGGGGGGGTTGGAACTCGATGATCTTGAGGTCCTTTCCAACCCTAACTATTCTATGATTCTATGATTTTAGATAAATGTAGGCATATTTCCATAATAAGCTGTTATTATTTTCCTGTTAGTATTTTGCTTTTCCTTAGAAGCATTGGTAATCCAGGTTTGTATTGCTGTTTTTTAAATAAAGAATAAAATCAAATTAAATCATTCCTGTTGGGTAGAAATTGCTGGAAAACGAAATAATGCTACTTATTTCCCTCAACTTTTGCATGTATTGGTTCAATTTTGTAGTCATCTGAATCATAATTATTGATTTGAGATCAACATATATATTCATGTGCATGTCTCAATTTTTTTAAGGAAAATTATCAAAAAGGACGTTAAAAAGGGCAACTTGTGGCAAAGCAAAGATACTTTGTATTGTATTTATCCCTTTGATTTTTTAATGAAGGGTTGTGGTGGTTTAAGCCCCTCACACAGTTCGTTCACTCACTCCCCCCTCTTTCTTCCCTCCGCTCCTGGAGGGATGGGAAGGAGAATCAAAAGAATGCAACTCCCACAGGTTGAGATAAGAACAGTTTAGTAACTAAGGTATAACGCAAATCACTACTGCTGCCACCAATAATAATAATGACAAGGGAAATACAAGGGAAGAGAATAAAACTGCTCACCACCTGACACCAAGCCTGACCCAACAGCGAAACCTCCAACCTTCTGGGTATCTGCCCTACTTTTTTACATCCTGGGCATGATGTGCTTGGCATGGAATACCTCTTTGGTCAGTTTGGGTCAGGTGTCCTGTCTCTGCTTCCTCCCAGCTTCCCCTCCTCCCTGGCAGAGCATGAGACTCACAAAGTCCTTGGTCAGACCAAAACATTACCAAGCAGTAACTGAAAACACTGGTGTTATCAGTGCTGTTCCCAGGCCCAAAATCAAAAACACAGTGCTGCACCAGCTACCAAGAAGGAGAAAAATGACTTCTACCACTGAACTCATGACAAGGGTTTAGCTTGTTTTTTATATAATCTTGAGATTGCTGTTATTGACTGATGATCTTATGGTGAAGATTTATGTGTGCACCTCAATATATTTAGATATTCCAGAGGCACTTACATTCTCATTTTCACCAACCTTTTCACTAATATTCACTTCAAAGCTTCAGCTGATACTAAAGATAGCTACATGCCCATCTATGAATATTTTAATTGTAGTCAAAAACTACTATAACCTTCAGTTGACTGCCTAACAATATTTAACATTTCTAATAAATTAAATTTCACTATGTATTTAAAATTTCATTGTATATATAAATTATAAATTCCATTATATGTACATATTTTCCCAGTCAGGATACCACCAGGCTTTTTCCCCCTGTCCTACACTACTGGCATGGGCTTCATTCAAGGTATGACATAGGCGTCTTATGAAACCACCTGCTTTTGTTTGCTTCTATTTTCACCACAGAATCATAGAATCACAGAATAGTTAGGATTGGAAAGGACCTTAAGATATCTACCTCCAACCCCTCTGCCATGTTTAAGGACACCTCACACTAGACCATGTTGCCAAAGACATTGTCCAACCTGGCCTAGATCTATCAGTTGAGTTCCTGTTTTTGTTACATTGCCTGACTGTCTCACAGCTGTACCATACAATATTCACTCCTTTCTTTGTGCACAAAGCAGCATACTTGAGCAATGCCCAGTATGTTCCATGTATAAATTCATTCTACAAAAAATGCTGACCACTGAACAGAGGAAGCAGAGGCAAATTACAATATTTTTGTCTTGTGAGAAATAATGGTTCCAAACTCCAGAGATATTTGCCTATATACTTTGCTTTATCAGTGTTTGACCAGAATCTTGTTTTTACATGCAATCTGATTGTATTCTGCATGTTAGGAAAATCCCAGCGTGGTTCTAGAAGGGAGTTATAGTGTGCTTTAATGAATAAACATGACACACATATGCCATGAAGTGGGGGCTAGGTCACCATCTAGGGCTGATTGCTGAATAACTTACCTGTGTTTATTTTTTAACAATGCACAACATGAGGCATGTTTTTGTGATCTTTTTACCATTGTATTAATTAATTTTCCTTTAACTTTTTAATAAAAGGATATCAATAAACCGCATCTTAATTAATCTTATTTAATTTTTAAGCTTTGTACTGTCTTTTTACAGAAGCTGTAATGAGTATGTGAGCATTTTCTGATGAGTATGCTTTTGTGTTTTATTTTCGAATACTGCCACCCTATCTTCCTTCGCTGTTGGCATATGAATCCTATTTGATTAGTATGGTAAATATTTAATACCTTTTTTTCTGACAACAACTGAGGCTTGATTATACTAATGTTGAACTCATTAGTGAAAGTACTTGATTGTATTTTACATTTTTGTCTTCATTCTATGACTCCTAGACTTCAAACACTGAAGCAATTCAGGTCAAGTCAAGGAGAAACTGGCTATGTTAGCTGGGCATTTTGTACATTGTGCATCTAAAGTGCATGCTTTGGTTCTGTGCGTGAAGATCAAGTCAAGCAGATAGGAAGGTCAATTTTTCCAACCATTAGACTCCTTTGCACCGTAAGGACTATATTGCATACGATGGATTCTTGCGTTAAACTGTGTCTGTCTTAAAGACAACACAGGACCTTAAACTTACATAGCTAAAGGAAGGTGCTTTTAATTCCAGTTAGCAGGATAACCATTGCCTCTTTAATTATTTATGTAAATAAGTACATCACTTATTTAGTGATTAGTATAGTATACTAATATTCTCTGCTAGAAATGAAGGGTGAAAGTTTAACACTTCAGCTTACTTCTAGCAGGTTAGGTTGGGGAGTTTTTTACTTTTGGAAAATTCATTTCTCTGACACTGTCTTTTTCTCATTTTACTGAGTATAGAACCTAAGTTCCTAACATGTAGGAAAATAAAGTTGAATGTTAAAATATTGTTATAGATCTAGAAGTTCAGGAATGATTAGCAAATGGAAAGAGAGTGGTAGTTAAAGTATTTCCTTGAGCAAAAATTGGTGATCCTGTATGCTTCTTTCCAACATTTCTTTTACTGTATAAATGATTCAGGATCCTTTTCTTCATTCTATGTGGCATGGTTTCGTGGTGGTCTTGGCAGTCCTGGGGTAATGGCTGGACTTGATGATCTTCAAGGTCTTTTACAACCTAGTAGATTTTTTGATTCTATGATTCTATGATCCTCATCTTTCTTTTGTTTTGAGTATTTAAAAAAAATTATTTGTAGGATATTGAACTAAGCAAATTCTAGACATTTTTCTTACTGAAATGATTTGGCTCACTGTCTTTCAGTTTTAAATATACTTTTCAGCCATTAAATGTTATTGCATTCTTCTTTGAACTTTCTCCTGTTTATTAACACATTCTTGAACTATGAACACTGGAACAGCATTCCAGTAATGGTTATTCCATAGCCAAAACCAAAGCTAATGTCTAGGCTTGCTAATATTTTAGAGTTTGCACATCCCATGATCATTTTATCTCTGAGCTTACACCTTACTGTAGGAGTTAATTCACATTCATCTCATTATTCACTACAAGTGCCAAATCTTTATCAGAACCAAGGTCACAGTTCTGCGTTCTCTACTTTTGTTCAATGTTGTTGTTCCTGGTTAATTAACTCTTTGTCTTATATTTCAGTCCATTAGTTGAACTATTTAAAAGTCCAGAGTAAAATCTCCATTATGAAGTAATATCTCCATTATAAATAATTTTGTTTGCAGTGACTTTTGAGGCCTAGAACTTCACTGGGCTTTTAGTCAATTTCTGTGTGTTTTGCTGGTTTCATATCTTCCTATTTTAAAAGTTATGTTTTGCAAAAATAAGTATATTATATGTTGCGGTTTAAGTCTCTCAGCCACGCAGTTTTGCTCCCTCACTCACTTCCCCCTCTTTCTTCCCTCCGCTCCTGGAGGGATGGGAAGGAGAATCGAAAGAATGCAACTCCCACAGGTTGAGATAAGAACAGTTTAGTAACTAAGGTATAACACAAATCACTACTGCTGCCACCAATAATAATAACGACAAGGCAAATGCAAGGAAAGAATACAATAGCTCACCATCAATCCCAACCTGATATCAAGCTGTGCTCCCCCACTGTGCACTCCCACCCTTCCAGCTCTCTGCCCTCTGTTTTTACATCCTGGGCATGACGTGCTGTGGTATGGAATACCTCTTTGGTCAGTTTGGGTCAGGTATCCTGTCTCTGCTTCCTCCTGGCTTCCCCTCCTCCCTGGCAGAGCATGAGACTCACAAAGTCCTTGGCCAGCCTAAACATTATCAGGAAGTAACTGAAAACACTGGTGTTATCAGCACTGTTCCCAGGCCAAAAATCAAAAACACAGTGCTTCACCAGCTACCAAGAAGGAGAAAAATGACTGCTACTGCTGAACCCAGGACATTATACTATTCAGCCTACATAATGCTGTATTACACCAACTGTTAATGAATAATTGCATCCTAGTCAATACGTGTTCTGGTTGGTACCTTACACTGTACAAAATACACAGAAAAAAACAGGGCTACAGAGGAGGTGCCACCTGATTAGTATGCTTTTTGCATAAAGGGGGAAAGTGCAATCTTTAAAGTGTCCTAGAAAGGTATGTCTACTGTAAGGTGTGAAAGAGAAACAGTACTGTACAGTGCTGCTAAAGAAATCTTTTCAAGATACTAGCCTGTAATTTAGAACCTTTGAAAAAATTAAGAAAGAAGTATCATTTTAATGTTTTTACATGTAGGATTGTTAATGTAGTTTTCATGAAGGATTACAAAAAAAAGGCAATTAAAAACACACATAATCCATTTTTTAGGATTTAATTTTTGCAAAGGAGCAATCTAGGTAGTTTTGGTTAACTATGCAGCAGGGTAAACGTATGAAATACATGATACATTCCCTCTCCCTTTTAAATGTTGTGCTTCCACATTGTTGAGCTACAGTTTACATTTTTGGTCTCAAACAAGCCTAGATAAGAAAATGAGAATTTGATCATGCTTTGTATTTTATTTTCCAGTGACCATTAGGAAAGTGTGGATCTTAATGATCTGTACACTTCCATGTCAATCAACAGAATGAATTTGTTGACATTTATGTCTTAAACAGTATGCATATATTTGCTGTCAAGTGTTATTTGGCTGTACAAATATTTATCTGCCTTAGCATTGACTGTATTAGCACAATCTGACAAATAATCAATATTTGTCTGAAACTTTGGAGTCCTGACAGCTAATCCTAAAGAGCATAATTGGATGAAGAACCATGAAAAAGATTATATGATATTTGACCTACTTCCAAAGTTTTGCATATATTCTACAGTTTCAAAGACTGACAATTTCAGATTAACTGTTAGGATCCCAGATTAACTGTTAGAATCCTGACCAAGTGCAAGGCCTTCCTTAACCTTGGTCAGGGCAACCCCTGATATCAATACAGACTGGGGATGAAGGGATTGAGAGTACCCCTGAGGGGAAGGACTTGGGGGTGCTGATGGATGAAAGGTTGAATATGAGCTGGCAATGTGCACCTGAAGCCCAGAAGGCAAATCATATCTTGGGCTGCATCCAAAGGAGCGTGGCCAGCAAGCCGAGGGAGGTGATTCAGCTACTCCTCTCTGGTGAGACCCCAGCTGGAGTACTGCATCCAGCTCTGGAGCCCTTAGTACAGGAAAGATACAGACCTGTGGCAGTCGGTACAGAGGAGGACCACAAAAACATCAGAGGGATGGAACACATTTCCTATGAAGAAAGGCTGAGAAATTTGGGGTTGTTCAGCCTGGAGAAGAGTGAAGGGACCTCATTACAGCCTTTCAGTTCTTAAAAGGAGCCTATGAAAAGGATGGGGAGAGACTTTTCAGCAGGGCCTGCTGTGATAGGATGAGGGATTTGAAATTCACATCTCAGGGCCTTCCTTGCTGGAAATATGTATATAGTTTGCTATTGTAGATTAAATCTGATCCAGTAGTAATTTTCTTCTTTTTTTATAACTACTGGAAATGTTTAATTAAAAAAATCCCCCTAAATCTCAACCTAGAAAATAGTTAAAATTAAGCTAGAATGAATCTTTCTTATTATGCATATGTATGATACTGCTAGGCCCAAAGGCTGTTCCATAAATTATTTCTGGATATCTTGTAAAAGTAAATGTCAGAGATTTCAAATTGAATAACAAACATATGCACATGTATACACTTGTAGCTATTTGTCAGATTTAACAGAGGCACAGCAAGACCAGAATTTGTATAACCTTAAGTTCACTGCTTCACTACTGAACTTAATCCAGTTTTCATTAACTTGAATACTCATATCAAATATTTGGTTTGATCAAGAGGAACCCAAACAGCATCAAGACTTCTATCAGATATTTTCTTAAATCCTTACTGCAAAAGCCCAGTTGTTTGCATATAGTTGTAGCTTTTAACACAAGAAGCAAAATAAAGTCTGTCAGCTATCAATTAAAAGCTATCAATTTAAACTACTTCATCATGTCAGATAAACTCACTTAAATGAAAAAATTACCAGTATGTTCAGCAGTACCCAATAGTTCTTATTCTTAAAGTAAAAATTCCTATTAGATTACTTCCTGTCAGAGTGATATTAGCACAATGTCTTAGAGATGGATATGAACCACATCTTCAGGTCCTGCCACCTTCCATTCTGAAAACTGTTGCCACAAGTAATCATTAAC
The DNA here is from genome assembly GCA_039720435.1 of Amazona ochrocephala. Classification (NCBI taxonomy): domain Eukaryota; kingdom Metazoa; phylum Chordata; class Aves; order Psittaciformes; family Psittacidae; genus Amazona; species Amazona ochrocephala. The sequence goes on along the minus strand of CM077878.1, from coordinate 44,713,198 downwards.
TCTTAATTTTGCACCTGAGTTCTAGTTTTACTTTTTGTAAACTTAGAGGAAGATAAAAAGACCTAAACAAAACTCCATGACAATGTAGCACTCTCTCAGTGGATTACAGCTCAAAACTCATCTCCAACTTGAATTTAGCATGTGTTGGCGAAGGGAAGAGCGGACACCATTTGGTCGTCAGCAAACTTCAAACTTTATTGACAAAGATACTTGGTTATATACACTAAATAATGAGCTTCATATATATTGCAAAGCTGAGCTCCTAATTGGTTAACCTTTAAAATGTTACTCTTATCTTATTTCTGCATACTTGCAGTTTACAGTTAGCATGGTTAGCTTAAAAGACGCTTTGTTACCACAGGGCCCTATTGTCCACAGGGACCTTGTGGTCCAGTAGGACCAAGGGAGTCAGTGGGAGTCTGATTATCAACAGAACCAGGGGAGTCAGCAGGACCTTGCTAACTTTTCCCAAGACTTCTGCACGTACACGAACTTTAGTAACCCTCAGGCGAGGCCTCAATGCCTTTGGGTTACTACCTTACAATTGTCAAGCAATTGTCTGGATTACTCATAGGCCTAGTTCTGTTGCTAATGAGACACCAAATTCATCTGGCTGTGACCTTTGTCCACTAGCCATTCGTCAATAAAACTCTCCACATTTCCCCCGTTTTCTTTTTGGGTTAAAAGCACATTATGCATAGCCTTTATGGTCATAGTTTTCAGACAAGAAATAAGACATCCAATAATCAATAATCTTACTATGAGCACAATCAAAATCACAAATCCTTGTTTCACTAGCTTTTTTAGCCAACCCGATAAACCCCAGCAGCTCAACAATGTGTCTAACGGGCTCTGCCATTCTTGCAATTTCTTCATGTTGAAATTTAACTGTCTGATCTTATCATGAATGGACTGGGATTTATCAGTAAGGTTAAAACAACACATTCCGTCAAATTCTTCACAACCATGACCATGAGCAAGTAATAAAAAATCAATAGCGGCGCGATTTTGCAAGGTAGCTTTTCTTATACTATCAGCTTCTGTAGCAAGATCATACAAAATTTTAGAAGTTATATTAATTTGTTTTCCTGCCCAACATGTTAAAGTTTTGATTGTTAAAGCATTATGTACAGAGCTAAGAGATGGCAAAAATATAGCAGATGCAACTGTTGTTGCAGTGTCCCATAAGGTTACTATATCAGAGCAATTACCATCCAGAGCCTGCAATGCTCTTTTTGATCGGTGTTGCTTTTGAGGTAGCTGTTGCTTTTGAGGTAGCTGATAAAGTTGCAACAGTTGATGTTTTCTTGGTGTTATCAGTGTTAACTTTTCAAAATAACATGGTCCTCTAAATGGTTTACAAGGGATACCGGGCCAAGCTCTATCCTCACATATTAAAAAATATCCTGAAGGTAGAGCTTTGGCTCTGGTTTCTGGATATTTAATTTCATGTATTGGACAATAAGATTGATTATTATATCTCACATCCAAGGGTGATACACGAGTTTCAATTGGTCCTTCCATACTAGATATAGAACTAAACTTAACACATCCTTCTGCCGGTTCTGAACCCAATAAACTTAATTCTTGTGGATGTAAGATCACCTTTGTTAAATTCCTGATTAGTAAAGCATTCAAAGTAGACATAAAATTCCAAGAGGTAAGGTTAGCAGCTTGTCTAATGACCGTAGTATTTAAGGGGATTGACAAATTTACCCATTCATCTGTAAAATCGGAGGGATTAACAACCGGACTTCCAATCAAACAGGTTTTAAATGGATTACCAACTTGATGCAACGATAAACAAAAGTCGTTTGTTCCTGCTTCGTGAGCCCATTTTGTCCAAACATTGTCCATATAATAACTATCAATCAGCTTCTCTGAAAGATATTGACTTGAGGCTGTCTGTAGGGTGAATATCATCAGAAATGCAGATAAATACGATTCGCAAACCCAACAATTAAGACTACACATTACATTCTAAGCAGTCCAAATTATCAATAACATAATTGTCTTTAAACAGTTCATGTTCAGTTCTTCTCTTGTGATCTTATTCTGTTGGCTCTTCTTCTGGTCGGGTGTCGTTGCTGTCTCCCGAGTTTACCGATGTGACATCTGGAGCAGGCTTAGTCCATTTTGCCGGCACCCACAAGGGTCCTGTATGAGCAGAAACACACAGGTAGCCCCGTCCCCAATACAGAACTTTAGCAGGGTTCTGCCATATACCAGTTTTAGGGTCTTCATACCTGACCCATATCTCCTCCTTTTTGTTTTTTGAGCAATCCAGATCCGATTCACAGCACGAAATAGCATACTGACAATACACTTCCATAAATAACAAAAGATTAAAATAATAACAATCAATACTGTTGAAACTGTTAAACCTTGTTTGATTATTATTCCTAGCTAACTACTAATACTCCAACCCTGTAACAACTTTTAAAACCAATCCTATTCTGAGAGTACTTGTAACTTTTGCACTCGTGAGAACTTAAAGTGTGTTTTTTGTAAGCAAGCGAAATTTACAGTCCAGCTCAGCAACCTTCTTATTTTAGCTCCTTCTTATCTTCCAGGCCTGCATTCTTGTTTCATTAACTGTCCGGGAGTTGCTTCTTTTCCACGGTCGGCTGCACAGTGGTAACCAGGAGTTATCCCTGCTACATGGCCAGCTGCACATACTTGCTTTCATTCAGAGCAGGCATATGTCCATTCTCTAACAAGAAATTATCCACATTTTCGCTTTTTCTTTTCTTGAGTAAGCTAAAGCTGTTTTACCAGGTTTTCAATCATACCACGAATACATTGCAAAATACAAGGTACAATCATAACTATGGTCAAGATTATTACCAAAATCATTCCAATACCTTTAAGCAGAGATGTGAACCAACCATTAAAGTCCCAAGATGTAAGAAGGGCATCTAACCAAGGAATTTTATCGTTCTGACAGACATCATGAAGTACCTTCTCATGCTTCCAAATTTCTTTAACATCTTTCAAGGTCTTTCTAGACTGATCAAGGTAAATACAACAAGATTCATTAATTAAAGTACATACTCTATTTACTTAAGCTGTTAATATATCTAAAGCCTTGCAATTCTGCAAAACTATATTTTTAAATAATTTACTTCTACTTGTATTAACATAGTCACATACGTATTGCCATTAAAAACAGTATAACAAACTTACACTGGAATCATTTTGCACACTTTGCTTTAGTCATGCAGTCACATTACATCCTTTGTTACATTCTATAACTTGATATGGTTCTGGTCCTTTCCACTCATTGTTATGTAGGTCTTTATATGGAACTGGTGGTTTGGGCTAGGAATCATCTGTTAGATGTCACAAATGCTGTATTGCAGAAAGAGAATCAAAACTAGACAAATTCAAAAGCTTTTGTACAAATTGTGCTTTGCAAACTGTTTGAAGAAAATCCTTACATTTCTCTTGGGTGTTTTTATATATAATACCTGCTTTAGACGACCCTAATTTGAGTAGAGGATTTGGACTAGATCATATCTCCAACATATGCCAACCACAGGCTGCTTGGCCTGCCTTTCTCTCCTGTATAGTTCTCTGATAACAGGAGAGGCCATCCCTCACATCAAGGTCTGGCATGGCATGTGTCCCCACCACTCAACGCCTGCTGGGTTGCAGCCAGCAGCGGAGCTAAAGGTTCTTCTTGGTGGCAAACACAGAGGCCAACCCAGTCTTGCCCTTGACTGTGATAGAAGGTATTTGGCCAACCTCAGTCGTGGCACTTTGTTGTCAGTGCAGAGGTTAACCTGCTTCATCCAGTAACAAATCACTACTATGGCAAAGCACATACAGATTTACATTAACAGTATATATACTACAGGGTGCAGCAGCATGGTGAAGATGCTAGTGGCAGTGAGGGACTAGCCAAAGAAAATTTTCCACCAGTGATGTACTTCTACCTCCTTAATTCGTTCTATTACCTGCTTTATAACACTATCATTGTATTAGAATCTTTTTAGTTTTTTGCCTTAACATTTTCTAGCAGTTGCTGCAAATTTGCATACTCTGACATCTCTTTTACAAGTGACAAATCCATATAATACAAGGTGTAGTTTCTTATTAGCAACTGGCTAGTAAGTACAGATGGTTTTATACACAAAATTACATCCTCTAAGAAGAGCTACTTTACATGCACATATATTTAAGCTCCTGTAGCTAAGGCATTGGATTTTTCCACTTGTCCATCCGGCTCCTGACAAGGCTTGAGAAACTTTGCAGGCAGCTTCCATGGACCTGTAGGTAGAACATAGATATATCCCTTCCCCCATGCCATCAGTTACTGAGAAGTAAGTCAAGCGAAAAATGATTCCTTAAAGCAAAGGCATTCTGATGAAACAGGAATGTGAAGCAGGTGCAGAAGCAAACTGCACAGTTAACAGTCAACGAGTTTGCAGTGTCATTAACCATTTTTTCTCTTTCTCTGCCACCCCAATGCTGTTTGGGTGGAGGTTAGCAAAGCTTGTAGTTATACTACCCCTCTCGCTTTTTCAGCTAGCAGTTCATGTTTCAAGTCTTGGAGTCACCCCCTAGGTTACCTTAAACACACTAAGCCGGACTGAACTGCCCAGCAGCAGCTACAGCTACTAGCCTGCTGAGCAGCAGCCATAAATCTCTACAGGCAGCAGCACTTTTCTATTAACCCTTTCTTGCCCAAAATGTTAATCTGCTACCCATTAAAAACTTTTATATTAACCCAATAATAAAAAATATACAGAACACTGTCTGCCTTCAACAGACACACACATACACACACATTCATGGGATCCCACAAACACACTCCACACAACTACAATATGTGAAACACAAAATGCAGACAATCATTACTCCCACTACATGGTCACACGTACAAAATGTAGTTACAATGACCCTGTGAAGACAATCAAGAAACCAGCTCTGAGCAACATTATCACAGTGCAGGGTGGCAGGCTCAATCTCAGCGGGCGTCCCCGCAGAGGCTCTGCCTCCCTCACATCGCATGAGGCTTGGGCTTTTATACTGACCAAAATGCACACTCATTCCAATGCAGGTGGCCAGCCTACATCGGGAGAAGTGGCTAACAGTATCTATAAAGGTCTGCAAGGGTCAATAGGAACACAGGCGTAGTTACATTTGCTAACTTTTAGTACATGAATATCACAGAGAGACTATAAACACACAATACATCTGTATTCCTCACCCATCTTACTTTTCCCTTTATAACTGTCCATTTATCATGGGGATCTGGGGGATCTAAATCAGGCTTCTTTTCCGGATCAACAGGTCTCAGGTCAAAAGGACTATCCAGATCAGCATCAGAATTATCAGGCGTCAAAATCGCAGGAGCAGCAACAACAGTTTGATGACAATGCACAGGCTCCTCATTGACGTGTTCTGGAGTTTCAGTGTTATCAAGTGCTGTGCTGGCGGCTCCTTCCATTATACCCGGACTACTACCCCGTTCCTCCTCCTCAATCGGAGGGGCAGTGGGCTCCACTTCTTCTACTTTCTCTTCTTCTTGCATTTCCCGCGCACGAGGAATCCTAATACTAGTCACAGCAGGTGCAAGGGGCTCACCCTCTGGTGGCCCTGTATGCTCATAATCCCTATTTTTCCTATGTACCTCAGCTGCTTTTTCTGCCGCTTTTCTCTCGGCTGCATACTGCAACAGTGCATTATGCACCGTTCGCCACACCTTTCCCAGTTTTCTCGCTGTCTTATCATCCTCTAATACAGCTTCCCATAACACATCCCCAAATTTACGCCATTCATTTAAGTCATGTACTGTATGAGGATTAATAAATAGTCCTTTCGCATATCAATAAGCTAACAACTCTGGCACCTCCTTTTTCAAATTAATATCCCTGAGATTACACTTTTCTAAAAAGCTTATAAATAAATGATATGCCACTTGCCTATCCATGTTTAGAAGTCAGCGCGCTGTGTTGCAGCTCTCTCAGGCTTCAGTGGCATGTACGACCCAGACCGCCGATTACGATCCTGGGGGTGCTTTCGGCCTCTCTTCCAGCTTTTGCACCGTCCTGGGCTGCAGACAGGACTCGTGTATCTACACACCGCGTCTCACCGCGTTAGGCATCTACACATCGAGCGTACGCTTCTTTGGCATCTACACATACTTCGCTCAACCGTGGTGCAACATCATAGTGTCCGCCGCGATTGGCGTGTCTCCGCTTTTTCTTGATCCTGTCGGGGAGTTTTGTTTTGGATCACGTCGGGGTCACCATTTTGTTGGCGAAGGGAAGAGCGGACACCATTTGGTCGTCAGCAAACTTCAAACTTTATTGACAAAGATACTTGGTTATATACACTAAATAATGAGCTTCATATATATTGCAAAGCTGAGCTCCTAATTGGTTAACCTTTAAAATGTTACTCTTATCTTATTTCTGCATACTTGCAGTTTACAGTTAGCATGGTTAGCTTAAAAGACGCTTTGTTACCACAGGGCCCTATTGTCCACAGGGACCTTGTGGTCCAGTAGGACCAAGGGAGTCAGTGGGAGTCTGATTATCAACAGAACCAGGGGAGTCAGCAGGACCTTGCTAACTTTTCCCAAGACTTCTGCACGTACACGAACTTTAGTAACCCTCAGGCGAGGCCTCAATGCCTTTGGGTTACTACCTTACAATTGTCAAGCAATTGTCTGGATTACTCATAGGCCTAGTTCTGTTGCTAATGAGACACCAAATTCATCTGGCTGTGACCTTTGTCCACTAGCCATTCGTCAATAAAACTCTCCACAAGCATGCACTTTACTTTCTGTAAAGATGACACAGTAACTTCAAGGGTAGTAACTTCAGACAAATTTATTAAAACTCATCATTATGGACAATATTGTACTAAGCTTTATGTCATATATAGCCACATAAATACGGTTGGGTAATATGTCTTTCAAGCTAGGGCAGTATTTCCTATTTTCTGCCTATTTTTGTACATGTTAAAATGATTTTATGATAGTTTTCTTTTTAATTTGGCTATAAATATAATTAAATAGGGTAAATGTATGCTAACAGTGTTTCTTGTCAGTGTGAAAGCATGTCTTTCCCAAGGTATACAATGAAATTAAGTTAAGTCTCTCAATTGTATAGAAATAAGGTACTATTAGTATTTTTTCTTCATTTAGGTATCATTTCCAAACACTTGCTATCTCAGGAAAGATCCTTGATGCACCCTTTGAGTTAGATGATGTGATGACAATTACGTTGCTATTTACTGTCAAGCTTTAAAGAAATTAACTTTGTATTTCAAGGCATAAAATACGTCAGAAGAAAATTAGCTAGGAAACTGAGTCAGTGTCCATTTGCATATTAAGAAGGGATTTTTCTTCAAAGATATATCAAAAGAGAGTCTTGATATTTCTCTGACCTATCATAGAATCATAGAATCAGAGAATAGTTAGGGTTGGAAAGGACCTTAAGGTCATCGAGTTCCAACACCCCCTGCCATGGGCAGGGACACCTCACACTAAACCATGCCACCCAAGCCTCTGTCCAACCCAGCCTTGAACACCACCAATGATGGAGCATTCACAGCTTCCCTGGGCAGCCCATTCCAGGGCCTCACCACCCACACAGTAAAGAATTTCTTCCTCATATCCAATCTAAACTTCGCCTGGTTAAGTTTGAACCCATTAGCCTTGTCCTATCACTACAGTTTCTAATGAAGAGCCCATCCCCAGCATCCCTGTAGCCCCCCTTCAGATACTGGAAGGCTGCTATGAGGTCTCCACGCAGCCTTCTCTTCTCCAGGCTCAGCAGCCCCAACTTTCTCAGTCTATCTTCATAGGGGAGGTGTTCCAGTCCCCTGATCATCCTCGTGGCCCTCCTTTGGATGTGCTCCAGCAGTTCCATGTCCTTCTTCTGTTGAGGACACCAGCACTTCACACAATACTCCAAGTGAGGTCTCACAAGAGCAGAATAGAGGGGAAATCACCTCCCTCGACCTGCTGGTCACGCTCCTTTTGATGCAGCCCAGGATACAGTTGGCTTTCTGGGCTGCAAGCGCACACTGCCGGCTCATGTTCATTTTCTCATCGACCAACACCCCCGAGTCCTTCTCCGTAGGGCTGCTCTGAATCTCTTCTCTGCCCAGCCTGTAGCTGTGCCTGGGATGGCTCCGACCCAGGTGCAGGACCTTGCACTTGGAATAGTTAAACTTCATCAGGTTGGCATCACCCCACCTCACAAGCATGTCAAGGTCCCTCTGGATGGCACCCCTTCCCTCCAAAGTATCAACCGAACCACACAGCTTGGTGTCATCGGCAAACTTGCTGAGGGCACATTCAATCCCACTGTCCATATCACTGACAAAGATATATCAGATGCCTGCTACCCTTCTTTGAGAAAAATTGATAATTAATAGATTATTTAATTTGAATATTAAAAAAAGAAATAATCTGTACAACAAATCTATGTGTCTGTTCATGAATATAACATTCTGTAAAATGGTGGAGGAAGTCTAGTTTGTAACTAGGCTTTCCTGTCAAGAAAAGTGTTGAAGTACATACCCAAGAATATGTAGAACAGTTTTTTTGAATTCCAAGGCACAGAAAATCATTCCCCAGTCTGCTGAAAAGGTCTATAAGACACATGTTCTCACCTAAGAATCAACCCAGTATGGAAGACAATAGCTGCTACTCACAGTAGTTACGTTGTAGCTGTTTTATGAATTTATTTTAAATTTTGTTGGGTGAGAAAATTTGTTTCCTTATACAAACAGGTAGAAAGATAGTAAATAATGTTGTGTCTTGGTACAATGTGTAAGTATCACCCTTCTAAGTGAAAGTATGAGAAAATTGAATTTATATATGCTCACAGGGAGCTAAATATGTTTCTGCAGTGATTTCTCCCAATGGAAATGAAAATGTCAGTGAGCTGTTTACAGTCTGTACAAGATAAAGATGACTGAATTGTAGCAATAATCTACAAATGATAATATGAAATATTGAGAAGGTATCAAATGTAATGTTCAAAATTTAATTCAAAATCCCCAAATGAATCCAGTTCCTTACTGTGATTGTAGGCATAATTTATCAGCATCAAGCAGTTTTTTGACTTTACATTCACAGTCTTCTACAAATTCATCCAAAATAGCACTGAATGTGTGGCATTTTTCAGTTACAGGTAATATAACTGATAAATGGTTTTACTGAATAACTCTTCCTGCCTTTGGCTAACACGGAAAGCCTATCTGGCAGGTTTAGCTGTTACTCTAACTAATCACCCTTAAAACTTCCCAAGACCAAATTAAAAGCCTGTATTCTTACTTTGATGCAAAGCAGATTCATCCACCTGGCTGTGAGAATATACAACTCATCACTCAGGACATGTTAGCAATATAAGCTTAGCCCTGAATATATAGAGTAATTTATCTTCCTGAAGCCTTTGAAAGCAGCTGATACCTAAACTTCAGTTTTATTTTTCTACATGTATCCTCTGCTAATTCATACAGTGGGTGGCAGGTCTTACTGGCAGAGAAAGCTCCTATGATATAATCTTGCATGATCTCCCAAGTAATCAAACCATCAGGCAGTAGTTTCAGTGTCAAATGTTGTCAGTATCAGAACTTAGGTTTCAGTTGTAGCATATCTTTTCTGAGGTGTATGACTTTTCTCTAAAGTCTTTGACTAATGGTATGTCTGTTTCTTTCTCCACACAGGATTTTTAGGTACTGATTCCACTGAATGTTTAAAAGTTTCTAATTTCCAGTCAAGGATCAATTTTTTACCTGGAGCATACAGCTATTTGGCTATATAATGGCCTTTTATTCTAAACCAAAAACCTGTCTAGCAGCAAAAAATTATTTTATAAGATCACAATTGCCATCATCTCTTGGAAAAACTAAAAGTAAAAATCTTAAATTTTAATTTTTACTACTCACAGGTCCCTTTCCAATTGTTTTACCTCCATTGCAAGATAAAGGCACTAGAACAAAGCAAAATATTCCAGCAGTAAATGCACTATGTCACGCAGAGAGTTAATATTAGTGTCTTATTCCTGCTTAATATTTCTTGTTTATACATCCAAGCATCCACTCAAACTGAAAATAAGTCTAATTATACCTTACACAATTATGTGCTGCCATACAATAATGTTATTTCATTTGTTGACAAAGGAACTATTTTATATTGAACTGTAAATTTTGCAAGTTCTGTGATTCACCGAGTTTATTTTGTTGCTGATTTTGGCAAGACATTATCTCTGTTACCCATTTACCTTTGGGAGTGGCTGGGTTATTACACTATGCCTTAGATAGCTGTTACATTACCTACTTTAGTTCACTCAAAGTACTTGAAGTGTATGACCAATGTGCAACTAAGGATATTGGGTTAGAAACTGTAAAGCCACATCAGGCTTCAAGCTTCAGAATCTGAAGCTGCAAATCTAAAAATAACCTGACTCTTCCAGCCTCTCAGAAAAATAATCTTTCTTTTAAATTGCAGGAATTTGCATTACACACTAAATTCTGAAGTTTTACTTACTATCTATGAATCACAGATTTCATTCCTCATTAAAAACTTTGTGTAAAACAAATGCAGTTAAAAAGCAAGTATATAACAAGAATGAATATTTTTGTAGCTGACATCATGTTAGTTTAATAAATCTACAGTTCCACAGTAACTAGCTGGGGATGTACTCTTGGTAGTTTTTACTCATGGATAAGTTGAGGTCAATCACCATAACATAAGTCACTGTGGCTAAAAAAGCATATTTTGTATTTGCTTATTTTTACATTTTATTTGGGGACACGGTCAGACCACTGCCATGTTTAGTTTATAGTTATAATGAACAGTAAGCAATAACATTGTATCACAGCAGAGGAGCTGAAAAATATATTTAATGGATATGGAAGTACTAATAAATTCAATTCCTAATTTCTGTGAAGATATATTTCCATAATTTAAAATTAATCTTACTACAGTTTCAATTATAATTTTATTTTGGGGCTGGGATCATTGTCCCAGTTTTAATATCTAGGCACAGGAATCTCAGTTTTTCTCCAGAAAACTCTTCTCAGCCATTTCTTTCTTTAGTCAACAGATATCGGATTCTGTCAACACTAATTTGTACCTTGATACAGTGTTTGGTGCAAATACGTAGTAAAGGGAAGACTTTTGCATACTTTGGGTCATGAATTTAAACCAGGTGGTTTCTGATTACAGTTTACTGAGTCATACGTCATGGTTAGCTGAGAGAGCTCTTCCACAAGAAGACTTAACCATGTTCTGGTTTCTAAGGCACTAATATATCCAGTTAAATCTTCAGTTTTCTGCATTGCTTTTAAGAAAAAAAAATCCAGTGGTTCTTTGTTTCAATTTATTAGGAGGAACACTACCAAAAACTCAAAACTGTTTCTTAGTATACACACCTCAAGCTTATTCACTGTCAAATCTGTGTTTGATTCTTTCACTGCTCTGCTTTTTTTTTTTTGTTTGTTTGTTTGTTTGATTTACCCCTTCATTTTAATTTCCCAAACACGCAGTCATAACAGAACAAAGTTTGTGAAATATTCCTGTCCCATTGTGCTTTACAAGATTTTTCTTGGCACTGATACGTATCTCTATCTTGCACCTCTTCCTGGGGTTTTTGCCAGTGATGCACTATTTATGATGAAACTGATCACTATTATCCTCTGCTGAATTCTGAACACTCATTTGGCTCTTTCAATTCCAAGTAACTTAGAATCATAGAATCATAGAATAGTTAGGGTTGGAAAGGACCTCAAGATCATCGAGTTCCAACCCCCCTGCCATGGGCAGGGACACCTCCCACTAAACCGTGCCATACAAGGCTATGTCCAACCCCACCTTGAACGCCGCCAGGGATGAAGCATTCACAACTTCCCTGGGCAACCCATTCCAGGGCCTCACCACCCTCACAGTAAAGAATTTCTTCCTCATATCCAATCTAAACTTCCCCTGTTTAAGTTTAAACCCATTACCCCTTGTCCTCTCACCACAGTCCCTCATGAAGAGTCCCTCCCCAGCATCCCTGTAGTCCCCCTTCAGGTATTGGAAGGCTGCTATGAGGTCTCCATGCAACCTTCTCTTCCCCAGGCTGAACACCCCTGCCATGGGCAGGGACACTTCCCACTAAACCATGCCATCCAAGGCTATGTCCAACCCCACCTTAAACACCGCCAGGGATGGAGCATTCACAACCTCCCTGGGCAACCCATTCCAGGGCCTCACCACCCTTACAGTAAAGAATTTCTTCCTCATATCCAATCTAAACTTCCCCTGGTTAAGTTTGAACCCTTTACCCCTTGTCCTATCACTACAGTCCCTCATGTAGAGTTCCTCCCCAGCATCCCTATAGGCCCCCTTCAGGTATTGGAAGGCTGCTATGAGGTTTCCATGCAGCCTTCTCTTCTCCAGGCTCAACAGCCCCAATTTTCTCAGCCTGTCTTCATACAGGAGGTGCTCCAGTCCCCTGGTCGTTCTCGTGGCCCTCCTTTGGACTTGTCCCAAGACACGACAGTAACAAAATAGTGTTGTTTAGAGAAGGGCATGTTTGCCTGCTTTTCAAAGTCGCTGTAAATGTAAGTATGCCAGATATTTTAATATTTGAATAAATTTGTGGGGAAAAAAAGTCCTCTGAGGATTTACCCAACCATAATAAAACCTTCCAACAGCTTTTTTGAAGTCACCAGTGTATGAGTGATTACTTTTTTATAACGTGAAATGAGTAACTTATGTACAAGCACTGAAAGAACCCAGGGCGTTGTAACCACCCAATCTGTTCAATATCTTGTGCTAGATTCACAAGTTTTCTGGTAGAAACCTGCCTGGAACTGTGTTTGTTTAAAATGCAACTCCAGTCCTTTCCACACGCTATCACAACATTACATTTTTTATTTATCTTCCCTGAACCAGAGCTGATTTTCTACATTAAAACATGCCAAACACATGACTACTTTGCCTATTTAGCCATGCCTTTTGAACCTGGAAGGGTTTTCAAAGGGACTAAAGTGCAAGAGCTTGCTTACTTGAAACTATGTAAGGATTAAACAGGGGAAGTTTAGATTGGATATGAGGAGGAAGTTCTTTAATGTAAGGGTGGTGAGGCACTGGAATGGGTTGCCCGAGGAAGTTGTGAATGCTCCATGGCTGGCGATGTTCAAGGCGGGGTTGGACATAGCCTTGGATGGCATGGTTTAGTGGGAAGTGTCCCTGTCCATGACAGGGGGGTTGGAACTTGATGATGTTAAGGTCCTTTTCAACCCTAACTATTCTATGATTCTATGATTAGTAATAATGGCTCTTCATCCAAAGAAGAGATAACCTCTGTGTTCTCTGAGTTTGGAAGCGGTAAAGGCATGTTTGCATACCCTGATGCCTCCTCTCCCACCAACCTAAAAAAAGAGAAGAGAATTTACATGCCGGGAGAAAACTTGGCCTTACAGAACAAATCTGAGTGGAAAGAATTTAACTACCACACTGATAACATTCTTGTTAATGGCAGGGAGGAATGGTGATTTCCGCCCTCGTTTTACTCCAAAGGCAGAAAAGCTTTAAAGCTGTAGTTTTCAATTTTACAGTCAACTCCTATGTTACCTTCTACTGGATATTCCAAAAGATGTAGAGAGTAAAGTTTTTCGCCTTTTTTAAAGAATATAAGGCCAGTAACAGGATCAGTTAATAGGTCAGTATATGATTTGAGTGGGAAGAGAGTAGCTTTTATTTATGATTTTCATGAGACTGGTCAGAACTGGTATTATGGTTGTAATCTTAAGTGTTTGCGCTTGGCACCCCAGCCACGGCCGTGAGAATCATGTTTTGGTAAGGAAATTCATAGTAGTGTATGACTAAGGCAACCACTATTGGTATTTCCCTGGCTATTTATAGTGAAGCTTATATTCATAGCAAAGTTCTTAACTTCCCAGGGAAACTGTGGATCTCTAACAGTCACTGCTATTTCCAAAAAGATTAAAAATATCATCCAAGATAAGGTGGATATTGCCAGTGATGCACTATTTATGATGAAACTGATCACTAGTATCCTCCACTGATACTCACTGTGGAGACTCACTGTGCTCAGTGCGGATACTGGTTGCTCAGTGTGGAGACTGGTTTGTACTAGGTTTGAAAGGAAAGAAAACAAAAATCTCATGCCACAATACCAGGCAAACAGTTTTCCTTGTTAGGAAAACCTAGTGCTACATGGAATCGGCTGCACAGGTCACAGACCCAGTGTTTCTAGGTACAGTGTTAAAGTTTCCTCTTCTAACCTGTGAGGAGGGTGGTTGGCTGCTGCACTGAGCCCTTCAAACAGTCTGCTTAATCTCAGTGTAACCCAGAGGTTTTTTAAAGTTTAAAGTATAACTATAAATATAGAATTCTGTATATGTAGTGGCAGATATTCATAATCTGAAATAAAGTCACTATTTCTGGACTGAAATTAAAATCTGCGTAAAAAATAATGACCTAATTGATTATTGGATTGTACAAAACAGCTATGAATTTCCTACTCTTTTCTCTGCCAAACTCCACTTAAGAAACTTTTTTGCAAGGGATGTAGAGTATGTCAGTTTATTGTGACAGTTTACATTGGAAGGGGGCTGCATAGGGTTGGGGGCTATCCATGGAGGGTCCATCAGGGTAGGGCTTTGCATCACGGCCCATCCCACTGCCCCAGCCAGGAGCAGGGCAGCCAGGAGCACTGGGACAGCCCCAGTCCTGGGCATTGGGGAGCTCTCTGGGATGAGTCTGGACCAGGCATGAGCCTACAGGTGGGCTCAGCTCAGCTTGGCCCATGACTACTGAGGGCAGGGCTGTGGGGAGCGGTAGACAGGCTCTCCTGTGGTATCACTGGGGCAGGGACTGATGGCCCAGAGAGGGTCTGACATGGAGTCCTGGCCAGGCGGGCAAGCCCTGAGACAGGAGCCAGGCAGGGACATGATGTTCTAGTAGTGTCCTCAGGGCCCTGGCAGTTATTCTGTATTTTAGAAACAGCTTGTTAGGAAGTCTCTCCATAATGGTAAACTTTAATAGCTGATAAAAAGATGGCATTTTATTGTGATATTCTATTTTACATCCTCGAAGTCTCCCATACTCACTTCAAAATCATTAGTATTCTACATCTTACCTAGTGATAAGATTTGTTTGTGTGAATAGAGGTAAAAGCGCAGTTATGTTGCTCGGAATACATAGGGCAGATCCCAAAATGTAATTTTTAAGTGGGAAAACATCAGTTATCGAAACGAAATCGAACATCATTAGAAGCAGCATTACTCTAGGGAGAGTTCTTTCTTAGCACAGTTAAATGCAATTGTAATAAAAATTTTAGGTGATTGTAGAAAATACTTGCTTTTAAAGCTAAGCCAGTGGGATAGTAAACATTGAAAAGAACAGATTATCGGTATGAGTATGGTTTGAATCACCTGGTAATTTGATCACAGTCTTAGATAATGTTTTTAATGCAGCCACATGCAAAGCTGTCTATGTAAGAATTTTTATGGGAAGTCTGATATCTTCCTCAGACTGAGTGATGTGCGATGGCACCAAACACTAATGAAATTGCTGGGAAAAGAGAAGCAGGTAATGAATGGAGATAGCAATTTTGCTTTTCCTTCTGTAGTACTTGAATGGACAGCCACTAGGATACTGGCCCTGCTTCTGGTGCTAGCTCACTGAAATGAATGGGAAACTCCTGGAAAATATTTATTATAGAAACATAGTTGCAGTTCAGTATGCACAGTGGGAAAAGCTGTATTATGTGAGACTTTGGGAATGTGACATATCTGCTCTTCTAATTAGGCCTTAGAAAATTTCTCTGGTCACTTTGTATTTGTTTATAGACTTCTGAGGTGATGTGAAAGACTTAATTTTGAAGTCAAGGAAATTTAAGCTTGAAATTAATGTGATTTCCTAAGAAGCAGCATAATTCAGTATCAAATTGGATTAAATGGGAAGAGAATAAACTCTTGGCTGCGCTTGGGAGTTCACAGGCATCTGAGAGGTTAGTTTTGTCAGGACTGCAGTGAGAGTTACTAACCTAAGCCCAGCATCAGTGTGTTGGCTCCTTCAGTACTACTCAGATAATACAAAATAATTAATCATCTCATAACTGTATAAGCTCCATTGCAGTAGATCTAGACCCCAGCAGCCTGTGGAGGACGACGATGGAACATATCCACACTGCAGCCTATAGAAGAGCCCAAACTGGAGCAGATGGTTATATCCTGAAGGAAGTGGCAGCCTTTGGAAAGCCCACACAAGAGCAAGCTCTTGGCAGGAGCTGCAGTCCACAGACAACTCACACTGTACAAGTCTTATCCTGAAGGACTGCAGTCCATGGAGAGAACACATGCTGAAGTAGTTCTTGAAAGACTGTATCCTGTGAGAAGGACCCAGAAAGGAACAGGGGAAATGTGTGAAAAATAAGAAATGGTAAAGAGCTGTTAGGGTCTGACTGCTCACCCCTGCATTTCTGGGAGTGAAGGAGGTAGAGGAGTCAGGAGCGAAGGAGTGAAGCTGAGCCTTGGAAAAAGGTGTGGAGGTGGAGGGAAGGTGCTTTAGTTTGCCATCATTTCTCACCTTCCTACTCTATTTTTATAAGCAATAAATGTAATTAATCTTCCCCAAGTTGAGTCTGTTTTCCCTGTGACAGTAACTGGTGGATGATCTCTGTCTTTATCTCTACCCAGGAGCATTTCTATCCTATTTTCTCCCTCTGTTCTGCTGAGGAAGGGGAGTGAGGGAGGAGCTCGGTGGGCTTCTGACAGATAGTCAAGGTTAAGCTACCATAAATATCTACCTGGATGGTCTAGAAAGGAAAAATTCTGAAGTATATTGGTCTGCTAATAATGTAAGTGGTTATTTTAACTTTCCTTTTCATGTCACTGTAATCACAGAACATACCAATGGTATTGGACAATTTTTCTCTTTTGTGTGTCTCTTCTTTATCAAAACATGGTAAAGATGGGAGTTCTGGCCTTCCAGAATGTCATAAATAAGATTAACTTCCTACTTTGGTCAGCTTTTTGTAGCTTTGAAAACAAGAAGAGTGTCACTGGCCATCATAAAGCGATAGAAATCTTTCATTAATACCTGTATAGAAAAAAGATAATTATTTGAACTGATTGAACAATTTTTCAGTTTCTTTGTAAATTCTATAATCTTGAAAGGACCAGTAGCTGACAACTTTACTTGAAAAAGTTTGACATCCAAACTTATTGGTGTCCATGCTGAATTTGTGAGGATGCTGATAACTTACTCAAAAGACTCCTTTTTTGAATCATTATATAAGGTTTGCACAAAGAATATAAATAAAGAGATTTTATAAAGAGGGAACTTAATGAATTTAATTATGTTGTGGAATATCAGGCTGCTATACAGGTCATTAAAAAAACTGAAATAAGACAAATGCAAACAAAATACTGCACTCATTAAATAGGCCACAGTTTTCTGGAGAAGGTTCAACAAAAAGGCCACAAGAAGAGATGCACTGGAGCATCTCTTCTGTGAGGAAAGGCTAAGAGAGCTGGGACTGTTCAGCCTAGAGAGGAGAAGACTCAGAGTGGATCTTACTGATGGAAATAAATACCTGAAGAAAGCATGCAAAGATAATGCAAGCAGGCTCTTTTCAATGAAGCCCAGTAACAGAACCATAGGCACAGGGCACAAACTGAAACACAGCAGACTCCTTTTGAACATCAGGAAACACTTTTTTGCGATGAGGATGACTGATCACACTTAAAATTTATCGATATTCAAACATTTCAACATATTCTTAAGAAATGTATGAAGAAAATCTATGACACTGGATTAAGAAAATCAACTTGTTCTGTCAGAAACAGCAGATGAATTTTAATCAAGTGTTTAAAGTCAGCCCATACTTGAATTCTTCCAGAAAATTAGTATATTTACCTTTAGATACTCACTGTGCAGATGTTCTGGACTGAGCTAATAATTACCTATAGTTGTTAGAAGCTTGCATTTTTAGGCTGTGATGAGTATGACCAATTTTGGACACTGCTATCAGCAGAATTGCTCTCATTTAATTGTTTTTTGATTTAAACCAGGCATCATTGACCATTGACAGTCAATTGCTGAGGTGAGTAGCTCGAGAAACGACGCCTTCAACACCTGAGCGGGTGGAAGCTCAGCATCCAGGAGCCTCAACTCAGAGCGGCAAGAGCCACCTAGAGAGCCTCAAGCCCTAAACAGGGCTTGCCAAGGAGCCAGCAGCTCAGCTGACGCGAGCAGCTGACTCAGAGGGGGCAGAGCCAGGAGAACCATCACCGGCCCTGACTGGTTAAAAACCTGCCCCAGGGAGTGCGAGTGACCAGGGAGGGTCGAGATAGTTGGTGCAGGCAGACGAGCGGGATGGTGAGCGCTCAACTTCTGACCAGGGCCCGCTCTGGGAGCTCTGCTCTGGCTGCCCTGGCAGTGGCCAGCGTAGGCACTCAGAGCCGATGAGAGGAGAGGCTGCAGTACAGAGCTCGGGTAGTGAGTGCCTGCACTGGTCTTGTGAGGGGAGGGTGCACAATGGGCAGGGCTGCACTCAGTGCTCCGTGGTGGAGGTCCTCCTGCAGCAGGTGGCTGAACTGCGGGACGCTGTCAGTAGGCTGAAAGATGTCAGGGAAGCTGAGAGGAAGCAGCACTGCTTACTCCGGGACCAGAATGTGCAGGGGCCTCATGTAGCTCATAGAGGAAAGCAGGAGGTCACTAACCCAGGAAGCTGGGAAACAGTAACAAAAAAAAAAAAAAAAAAATGGAGGAAGAGGACAATTAAAAGCAAGGGGCTTCCTCCTAAATCTGTGTCCCCACCTTGAACCGCTTTGCTGTCCTGCACGGGGCTGATGAGGAAACACACTTGCACCAGAAACAACCAGCTGATTCACTGCTAAGGAGTATCACTACTGGTGCTGCCAGGAAAAAGCAGCGGGTCATAGTAGTAGGGGTCTGTACTTTGAAAAGAACAGAGGTACCCATCTGCGTGCCTGACCCAATCTCGAGCGAGGTGTGTTGCCTACCATGCGCACGGATCAGGGATGTTGCAGAGAGGCTGTCTGCTCTAGTCAGTCCCACTGACTATTAAGCACTTCTAGTCATCCACATGTGTGCTAGTGATATAGATAGCAGTAGCCCAGAGAACATAAAGAAGGACTATAGAGCCCTGGGAGAGGTGGTTAGGGGCTCTGGAGCTCAGATTGTCTTTTCGTCAATTCTCCAGGATACAGGGGAGGACCTTAAAAAGGCAAGGAAGATTGGCCAGGTTAATAAATGGTTAAAGGGTGGTGCCATAGTCAGAGGCTTGGGTACCTTGAACAGGGGACTCATTTTAGTAGGCCAACTCTACTGGGGGCTGGTGGAGCTGGTCTGACAAGGGCAGAGAAGAGCGGTTTTCATAGGAGGCTTGCCAGACTGGTCAAGGATGTTTTAAACTAGATGTATTGGGGGAGGGGGGGATCATTCCATCCCAACACACCAGTCAGCTGCCAGCACCTATAATAAATGCTCAGAGCAATGTAGAGATATTCCAGTCGCTTCAAGCAATGAGCCGACTCCATCTGGGGCTCGGCTCAGATGCCTCTATACAAATGCCTGTAGCATGGGGAACAAACAAGAGGAATTAGAGATGTGTGCACGTCTGCGGGGGTATGATATCATAGGCATCACAGAAACATGGTGGGATGGCTCCTATGGCTGGTGTGCTGGAATGGAAGGTTACCGGCTCTTTAGAAAAGGCAGGCCCAGTATCTGGGGAGGGAGAGTTGCTATTTATGTTAGGGATAGGCTGGAGAGTATGGAACTCTGTCTGGGGACAGGTGAGCAGTCGACAGAGAGTTTGTGGGTCAGGGTTAAAGGGAGAACAGCAATGGGTGACATTATTGTGGGGATCTGTTACAGACCGCCTGACCAGGAGGGCTCAGTGGATGAAGCGCTCTATACACAGATAGCAACGGCCTCACGCTCACAGGCCCTTATTCTCATGGAGGACTTCAACACCCTGATATCTGTTGGAGGGATGGTACGGCCCAGCACAAACAATCCAGGAAGTTCCTCGATTGTGTGGAAGACAACTTCCTTCTGCAAGTAATAGAGGAGCCGACAAGGAGAGGTGCCATGCTTGACCTCGTCCTCACCAGCAGGGAAGGGCTGGTTGGAAATGTGATGCTCCAGGGCACCCTTGGTTGCAGCGATCAAGAGCTGATCGAATTCAAGATCTCAGGACAGTGAGAAGAGCATGCAGCAAGCTCACTGCCCTGGACTTCAAGAGAGCAGACTTTGGCCTCTTCAGGAACCTGCTCAGTAAGGTTCCATGGGATACAGCCCTAGAGGGCAGGGGGGCCCAAGACTGTTGGTTGATATTCAAGGCTCACCTGCTGCAAGCTCAGGAGCGATGCATCCCAACTAGAAGGAAGTTGAGCAGGAGGGCCAGGAGACCTCCTTGGATGGAAAAGGAACTGCTGAGAAAACTTCAAAGGAAAAAAGAGGCTTATGAAAGGTGGAAGCAAGGTCAGGCGACCTGGGAAGAATACTGGGATGTTGTCCGGGAAGCTAGGGACCAGGTTAGGAAAGCTAAGGTCCACTTAGAATTAAACTTGGCTAGGGATGTGAAAGATAACAGGAAGGGAATCTATAGGTACATTACAAATAAAAGACAGGTTAGGGACACTGTGGGTCCTCTCCAGAAGCTATCGGGAGAACAGGATACCCTGGATTTGGAGAAAGCTGAGGTTCTTAATGCCTTCTTAGCCTCAGTCTTCATCGGCAAATGCTCTGACCGCACCACCCAAGTCTTGGAAGGCAGACACAGGGACTGTGAGAATGAAGACCTTGGGCCCACTGTAGGAGAGGATGATGGTTCGAAACCATCTTAGGAACTTGAACGTACACAAGTCCATGGGACCGGATGAAATCCATCCGTGGGTCCTGAAGGAGCTGGCAAATGAAGTTGCTAAGCCACTATCCATCATATTTGAAAAATCATGGCAGTCAGGTGAAGTTCCTGATGACTGGAAAAAGGGAAATATAACCCCCATTTTTAAGAAGGGGAAAATGGATGAGCCAGGGAATTACAGACCAGTCAGTCTCACCTCTGTGCCTGGCAAAATCTTGGAGCGGATTCTCCTGGAAGGCATGCTAAGGCACATGAAAACAAACAAGGTGCTTGGTGACAGCCAGCATGGCTTCACTAAGGGGAAATCCTACCAGGCTAATTTGGTGGCCTTCTATGAAGGGGCTACGGAACTGATGGACAGGGGTAGAGCAGTTGACGTCATCTACCTGGACTTGTACAAAGCATTCACCACTGCCCCACGCCACATCCTTGTCTCTAAATTAGAGAGATATCAATATGATAGTTGGACCACTTGATGGATTAAGAACTGGCTGGATGGCTACATGTAAGAGTTGTGCTCAATGGCTCAATGTCCAGCTGGTGACAGGTAACGAGTGGTGTCCCCCAGGGATCAGTGTTGGGACCGGTCTTGCTCTTTTTCAGTGACATGGACAGTGGGATTGAGTGTGCCCTCAGCAAGTTTGCCAATGACCCCAAGCTGTGTGGTTTGGTTGATACATTGGAGGAAAGGAATGCCGTTTAGAGGGACCTTGACACGTTTGTGAGGTGGGCTGATGCCAACCTGATGAAGTTTAACTATTCCAAGTGCAAGGTCCTCCACCTGGGTCGGAGCAATGCCAGGCACAGCTACAGGTTGGGCAGAGAAGAGATTCAGAGCAGCCCTACGGAGAAGGACTCGGGGGTGCTGGTCGATGAGAAAATGAACATGAGCCGGCAGTGTGCGCTTGCAGCCCAGAAAGCCAACCGTATCCTGGGCTGCATCAAAAGGAGTGTGACCAGCATGTTGAGGGAGGTGATCCTGCCCCTTTACTCTGCCCTCGTGAGCCCTCACTTGGAGTATTGTGTGAAGTGCTGGTGTCCTCAACATAAAAAGGACATGGAACTGTTGGAACAAGTGCAGAGGAGGTCCACGACGATGATAATGGGACTGGAGCACCTCCCGTATGAAGATAGGCTGAGAAAGTTGTGGCTGTTCAGCCTGGAGAAAAGAAGGCTGCATGGAGACCTCATAGAAGCCTTCCAATATCTGAAGGAGGCCTATAGGGATGCTGGGGAGGGACTCTTCATTAGAGACTGTAGTGATAGGACAAGGGGTAATGGATTCAAACTTTACCAGGGGAAGTTTAGATTGGATATGAGGAAGAAATTCTTTACTGTGTGGGTGGTGAGGCACTGGAATGGGTTGCCCAAGGAAATTGTGAATGCTCCATCGCTGGCAGTGCTCAAGGCCGGGTTGAAGAGAGCCTTGGTTGGCATGGTTTAGTGGGCGGTGTCCATCCCCATGGCAGGGGTGTTGGAACTAGATGATGTTAAAGTCCTTTCCAGCCCTAACTATTCTCTGATTCTATGATTCTATGTCAAGAATACCGTTAGTGTTCTAATGTAAATGTCTTTCATTCCTGGAACCCATATGTACCCAGGAGAAATAAGTATAAAATATAATCATCTATTTTTGAGAAATGATATTTTAATTGTGACTGTAAACATGATGAGTCTCTTTGAAGTCTTTGTTTGTTTGTTTTCTTTTTTTTTTTTTTGTATGTTTTCTCATTCACAGTGGGCAAACTAAACTCATGACCTATCTGATACACTGAAAACATGCTTAAGCAGCGATTTTAAGTTGCAAGTCACTAAACCTGTGCCTGTGTGGCATGTGGATATAGTTCTAATAAGAGTGAAGTTAAGATATAAAAGTAACCTCTTAGAAAAGGAATAAATGCATTTTAATTAGAATGAATGTAAGAATAACAAATCAAATGCACTGGGTCATGTCTGTTATACAGAAACTGTTGAGTTCTTAAAAAAGTTTCAGTTAATTAAGTGAATCACGTCAGTGCTTGAATAGAAGTAGGAGGTATTAGCATGGACAGAAAACAAAAATGAGAGAATGGCCTGCTATATCTGCCTGTACAAAGAGGTTTCAGATAATCGCATACAGTTCACCAAAGTCTTAATTGTTCTAATGGTACACCACTCAATTCTGTGGTTAAAAAAAAAGGGGAAAAGAAAAAAAGTTTAATGAACTGTTCCAGCAGTACGAGTAATTGCTTTCATTCTCATTAAAACTAATGCATGTTAGGTTCTGCTGGATACAGAAGACTAAGGAGTGCACTGTATCAGCTACAAATACATAGTTAAAGAGGAACTGCAGCTGAAGCTCGTCTGACATCATTGATAGTGTTTAGGCTTTTTTATTATTATTATTTCTGGGAAAGAGGGGACATCATTATTGAATTTGTAAGAAAAAAGAAATCTTCATTAACCAGCTCTGTCTGTAGTTGACTGTATTCTTCTTTTGTTACTTTTTCTTTTTCACTTTAGTGTTAGATTTACATATTTCTCATTAACTTTCTACCTCTGTTAAATGCTGTAACTGATTTCTCATCTCTTTAATCCACATGATTTGGAATTAATAGAAGAGCATTATTTAAAATGGTTTATGTGACAGTAAGCATATGATTATGTTAAGATAACACTTTCTGACACATATTCTGAAATGGGATTTCAGAACAATTTGTTTTACTTTCTTGCTTGAAAGCTGGAAACAGCATATATGGGCAGTTGTTCCTAGCAGGTAGAATCAGTCCCAGACCTGTCAGTACTGGGGTTAGCTGATGCCATATGTGAGTACACTGCTGGAAATCAACACAATTTTTAAAAAGTGAAGAAATATCTGTAAAGATAGTTTGAAATAAATTTAAAAAGTGTAGTGTAGTGCAGTTCAGAATAATCACTTCCATGAAGACAGGGACAAAGAAAAGTGACTTGATAGCTTTCTCTATAAAAGGATTGGAAGTTGCACAATGTCTGCGATCTTGCATCACTAAAGCGATCCTGTCCTGAAGCAGTGAAATGGTCAACATATGATTACTATGTATTAATTTTTCTATTTTAACACTGGTATGATATCATCCATGCTACCAAGTCCAGTTTTCTGCATTGCATATGTGGCCAAATTGAGAAATTGAGAGAAATGAATGTCTGAGAATTAAGCCTTACAACATACAGTTTCCAAACCCATTTTTATAGGAAATTAATATGAATAATTGATTAAAATTACCTGAGTAGCCTCAAGAGAAAACATTATAAAATTAAGTAAAATAAGTAAGAAACAGATGGAAAATATGATCCTGTTTAGAGATGGAATTAGAATCCATGATTTTTACAGGTTTAATTTGAGGGATAAACTTCTGCTGTGATTCAATGACTTGGACGTGTGAATTCTTTATTTTTATGTGCAGTGTTATAATTCTGTCTATTCTGATGATATATTTTTAAATCACAGTATGTTAAGAGAGTTTTTGAATCTGTATCTGCTATGTATTCATTGCCATTTCTAGCTGAAAAGACCTCAGCTTGAATTTCCATTGTATTACCTCACTGATACTGTGGAAAAATTAGTATGTGATTTTAACTTGCAGTCTACCCTTGCAGTGAAACAGATGGCTATAGCTGAATACACTATCTCATAAACACAGTAGAATGAAAGCCATCACTGGTTTAGTGATACTGAGTGGCCAAGACTGAACCTTATGACTAGACACTGCTAGATGTCACCCTGTGGCACCCCCGCACTCTGTGGTCAGGGTATGTTTAACCCACATCTATTGGGTTTGTATATAAATGTGTGTGTTTGTGGTGTATGACTGTAAGCTGGGATTAGTTATATAAAGGTATTTAGCAAACAGTGGTGTTTATTATCATTTTTTAAGTGAAGGTACTGCTGATTATCTGCTGTATCCTGAATATATAGTTCATTGATTGCCATTTAATAACATGTCATTAATAAATGGATGAATCAATCCTGATGAGATTTAAACTCTGTAAAATGAGTTTAAGTAGAACTGTTGAGCAGTTTTTCCCAGCAACAGCTTACTACTGGTCTTTTGGTAAAGCTTATGTTCAGATGCACAAAGCATTATAGGTGCCATACTGTTCACAGAAATGACACTTAA
Organism: Amazona ochrocephala; assembly: GCA_039720435.1. Taxonomy (NCBI): domain Eukaryota; kingdom Metazoa; phylum Chordata; class Aves; order Psittaciformes; family Psittacidae; genus Amazona; species Amazona ochrocephala. The sequence continues at coordinate 44,688,177 of CM077878.1, read as the reverse complement.
TTGTTAAGTATTTTCCCCAAGATTTCCTTACACACCAATTTTTTATTTTAGCGAATGTGTCTATTAGGGTGAAATTTTATTGCCTAAATATAAGTTTTTACTGGCAGGTTTTGATGTCATCCTATTGGCTGTAAGCTTCTCTTGTAGTCAATAGGATCTAATCAATATAGTCAACAGTGACTAAATTTCTAAAAAGAAATTAATCTGACTAACTACCAGGGATTTGACTATATGAGCATACTAATAGGATTTGAAGTGACCTATGGTTTCCCAACTGTTTTTCAGCTGTCATTCCAGAAACGTATATTTTCACATAGGTTCTGTATCATACCTACCAGAACTTTATTAATGCCTTAACTATCTTACTGAATTTTAATTTGGGAATAGATGTTTCTCTTTTAGGAGCTGAGTGAAGTTCCAGGTGTTGATTTTAGAGTGAGTTAATTTTTTTGTTAACTGAGCTTCTACTGATTCCATTAAAAGCATGGCTATTTAGAACATGCATAGATACTTGTACATAGACTCCTAAAATTAGGTATTATAATTTGTAACAAACCCCACCCTGTGTGTTAGGTACTTAACAGCCATCTCAGACAAAGACAATTTAGTAATCTGTAAAATAAACGCATGTAAGTTTTGTCTTCAGTCTTCTTGTAAACAGGACCTTCGAAATCACAGCTCTTCATGTAGGACTGTCTCAAATCCCACAATTTCAACTTTGTAGGAGCTAGCTAAACTAATCTGACATCCAAGCAAAAAATCATCCTCATTGCTGGACTTACTTAAGTATAAGAATGTCTGTTATTAGTCACTTTCAACTGCTATGAATTTCGCATTTCTGGTTGCAGAGTGCTACATATCAATTAAGGGGAAGGAGCTTTGTTTTATTCTAGTTTTGGCTTGCATTAGAGCACACTGCTGGCCATCAGTCCAAATCTCTTCAGACTAAGATTTACTTATATTTCCACTTCCCAGTTAAATTCTGTAATCAAGAGGCTGTATTGCAAAATGGGGCAGCCACTCCTTGCAGGAATATGGTTCAGTAACATCAGACACTCCCTTTTCCCCTTATGTTCTGTTCCTGTTTTGCATGTTCTCACTTTTCATTCTGGGTTCTGTGAATCTCACTCCAACTTTTCCCTACAGGTTTTTACTTATGACTGTGAACTGCCCTTCCAGAACCAGATGGCTGTTTTTAATATGCTGTAGTGTTGCTTGTCATAGTTCCTATAGCCCATTGACAGTAGTGCTCTCAATCTTTTCTGCCCAAATTCAGCTTTGTGCAGGTTACTGCAGATTAGCAAATTAAGTTACTTGACTCCAAGTCTTCTTTCTGTACATCTGGAATGAAGAAATCAATTGCTGATTCCTGGGATTACTTAGAAGATTAATTAGTTATTGTTGTTGCAATCCGCTTGTCCTGGTTCAGCAGTAGCAGTCATTTTTTCCCCTTCTTAGTGGCTGCTGCAGTGCTGTGTTTTTGACTTTTAGCCTGGGAACAGTGCTGATGACACCAATGTTTTTAGTTGCTGCTCAGTAATGCTTACTCTGACCAAGGACTTTCTGAGTCTCATGCTCTGCCAGGGAGGAGGGGAAGCCGGGAGGAAGCAGAGACAGGACGCCTGACCCAAACTAACCAAAGAGGTATTCCATACCACAGCGCATCATGCTCAGTATATAAACTGGGGGCAGTTACCCAGAAGGGTTAGATCACTGCTCGGTCGGGCTTGGTATCGGTCAGCAGGTGGTGAGCAGTTGTATTTTCTTCCCCTGTTGCTTCCCTTATCATTATCATTATTGGTGACAGCAGTAGTGGTTTGTGTTATACCTTAGTTACTGGACTGCTCTTAACTCAACCCGTGGGAGTTACATTCTTTCGATTCTCCTCCCCATCCCTCCGGAACTGGAGGGGAGAAAAAGGGAGGAATGAGCAAATGGCTGCATGGTACTGAGTTACCAGCTGGGCTTAAAACACAACAGTACTTTTTGGCACCGAACGTGGGGTTCGAAGGGTTGAGATAACAACAGATCTGACCAGGAGTGTGTCTAATTGTATTTGTGATAAGCATTCATTATTTCAGATTAATAGTCACTTGTCACAATGCTGATTTATTGGCTCTCAAAGTTGTTGCTCTTGATCTCACAGTTTCACCACGTCATACCTTATTTACAGCTGGAATTTGCTGTGTTAGTGTTTATTGGCTGTGGGCCTTGGGCTATGGTTCTTGTTTCTTTGTACTTTATGGTAATGACTTGTAATACAGTCGAGTAATTGATCATGAAACTGATTTGGCTTGCGTTCCCAGTGTGGTCACCACCTCTATACTTTGGGAAGTATATAATGGAAGTGTTTAACAATTACGCATCTTTTTTCCCCTCCTCGGGTGGTCAACCTGTGAAGGAGACATTCCCTTAAGTTCTCACCCCCCCCACCAGACTATTTAGAGCATCGTTCGAGAGTTCTGCAGATTTTGAATGGCCTTTAGGTACCCTTGAGTCCTACCTCCTGATTGTGATGGAGATGAGCATGCTGTCACACATACAGAGTGTGTTTTATCCATGACCATTTCATCTGATCTCAAGAGTTAAGCAGAGTCATGTTTGGGTCTTGTCTATGGTTAGACGCCGATATAGGAGGACCAAGAGATTTTCCATGAGGCTGGACAGTCATGAGTGGCAGGGTGTGTGGGATAGTATGGGTAAGTACCTAGGCCAATGAAACCCTCCAGTGCTTTGGAACTTCACCACTGAACAAGTGCAAAATCCAGAAAAATTAGTAAAACATTTCAATGAGGTGCGTTGTCATTCTGGTCATACCAGAGAGGGACAAATCATGGCAACATGCTGGGTCTTGGCCTATGCTTACAGGGCCTTGTTCAACACTATCCAGCACCTTCAAAAAGAAAAAAATGTCCATGGATCTGAGGGCAATGCAACAGACAGCGCAGCTACTCCAGCTCCAAGCACAACAGCTGCACCAGCCCCAGCAACAAGTACAATAGCTACTCAAACTTCAACCACAACAGAGAGCACAGCTAATCCAACTCCAAGTACAGCAGCTACACCAGAGAACCAATTCGTGCCAATATTCGTTGCCCCTGTACACAAAAGGAAAAGCAAAAAAGAGGCAAGAAGAATGAAGCAAGATGAAGAAACAATGTACTCACTACCCTTGACAGCATCTGACCAGGAGTTATTAGTACGTGAAGCAGAGGAAGAAGAGGAAGAAGAGGTGATGTCTCCACCGTGGACCTCAACAGAGCTATGGAATATGTAAAAAGATTTTACCCGTCAAGCCGGGGAGCACATCATCACCTGGTTGCTCTGATGCTGGGACAATAGGGCTGATGGTCACAAACTAGAAGGTAGAGAAGCCAAGCAGCTGGGATCACTCGCTAGGGAAGGGGGAATTGACAAAGCAATTGCAAGAGAGAAAAAGCCCCTCAGCCTTTGGAAGTGGCTCTTGGCAGCTATGAAAGAGAGGTTTCCATACAAGGAGGATGTTATGAGTTGTTTGGCCTAGTGGACTACTCTAGAGAAAGGCATCCAGTCTCTGAGGGAATCAGCCGTTGCAGAGACAATCTATTACATCAAACTGAATAATGGGGATATACCCATAGATCCAGATGAAGTCAAATGTACACAACCCATGTGGCAGAAATTTGCATTGAATGCACCGTCATCATATGTCCATTCATTGGCAACAGTAACCTGGAATGACATAGTACCATTAACAGTGGATGAAATGATTCATAAACTCTGAAAGTTCGAAGACAATCTCACCCCTTCCATCATTCAGCTATGGAAAAACTGTCCCATGAGCTCAAACAATTGAGAGACGATATGTCTGATCTATCCAGATCCCCATGTGTATCAACACACATCTCAGCTATTAACAAAAGGCATCCTATGGTTTTACCTGCAGGATCACGGAGAAGACATGACGAAGTGGGATGGAAAACCTATCTCAGCTCTGCAGGAATGGGTGTGTGAATTGAAGAGGAGAACAAAGGTCAAGGATGATCATCCCATGAAAGCTGCGGCTTCAGTCTCTGGTGTGCAGGTTCCCAGATGGAGTGGAAGAGCTGATTTTACTCCAGCTCCAGTGATAAAGAAAAATAATCCCTTTCTACAAGACTTAAGTGTCCAACATTATGATGACTATTAGAGGGGCCCTGCCTCCATCCAGACAGAGGTAGGGGACAATCAGGTTTACTGGACTGTGTGGATCAGATGGCCTAGCACATCTGTCTCATAGAAGTATAAGGCTCTAGGAGATACTGGTGCAGAGTATGCCCTGATGCCATCAAGCTGTCAAGGGGTGGGACCCATTTCTATTTCTGGAGTGACAGGAGGATCCCAAGAGTTGGCTGTACTGGCGGCTGAAATCAGCCTGACTGGGAGGAAATGGCAAAAGCACCCCATTGTGTCTGATCCAGAGGCTCCATGTATCCTTGGCACTGACTACCTCAGGAGAGGGTACTTCAAAGCTGCAAAAGGGTACCAATGCTGGTATTGCACGACACCTCTGAAGATTAAAGTGCTGCATGAAGGAAAGCATTATCATATAAGTGTTCTTCCTGAAAGCATAAGCTATGTTTTGTTGGATGAATGTGGATACTTCCTTTTTTCTTTTTCTTTCTTTTTTTTTTTTTTTTTTAACCTGTTTCAATTTGTGGTTCGTGGGCCTTTTCCTCTTCCTTTTTTTTTTCCTGAGAGGAGAAAGTGTGTCACAGCATATTTGAATTTGCCATTATAGGGAACATAAAGGCTTTTAAGTAAACATAAGCAAATGTTGTTTTGTTGCTTTTTTTTCCCTTAAGCCATATTGAATACATCACTGGAATTTATCTTGTTACAGTGTTACAGTGGTTTTTATTGTACATAGGTAGAGGTAACCCACTGTCTTTTATCCACTATAGGTCAAACTTGTTTGAGGCAACTTTCCTGAGAGTTTCATTTGCATGCAGAAGCTATTTCCTTGTCACTTTGTGGAATGAATTTTCAAACAAACATGGTTCTCACCAGATAAATGTCATTTCATGAAATCACAAAATGTGCCTTAAACAGTGTAATGGCTTTAAAGCATTTTAATTAGCTATTTGGCAAATCAACAGATGTAGGGTATCATCGAGCATGTATAATTTATCTACTAAGACTAGTGTCTGTACTTTTTAAGAGCTTGTAACACTGCCTTGTGCGGGTGCTTTAATATACCATTGATTGTAATCCACAGTTTGTAAAAGTTTTAAAGAAAAAATTCTCAAAACAATGGAATTTTGAATAAAACAATGTATAGTTTTATTCCAACCATATAATGTCATTCACTATTACTAGCTACAATTTAAGAAGCTTCGAAAGAACTATATAATATCAGATTTGTTTATTATTTAATATATTGAATATTTAAAAATTAATATTACTAACTTAAACAGGGGAAATTTAGATTGGATGTAAGGGAGCAGTTCTTTATTATAAGGGTGGTGAGGCACTGGAATGGGTTGCCCAGGGAAGTTGTGAGTGCTCCATCACTGGCGGTGCTCAAGGCCAGTTTGGACAGAGCCTTGGGTGGCATGGTTTAGTGGGAGGTGTGACTGCCCATGGCAGGGGGGTTGGAACTAGATGATCTTAAGGTCCTTTCCAACCCTAACTATTCTATGATTCTATGATAATAAAATTAATAAGATTCAAAATACTGAAAATATGTAAAGCATTTAAATATTCTGATTACTGCATAACATCTTTTATCTGAGAGCATGAAACACAAAAGGAACTTCACAAATCCTTCTAGAGGACTTCCTGGAAGTACTAGAATATCTAACACAATGATGTTAGGTATCATTACCGTTTTCATTTTACACCATTTTACTTTTCTTATTTATTTGTTACCAGAATTTGCTCTAGAGCAATCTGTAACTTCTTTTCTTGAATTTGCTTTTTCTGTTTTCTTCACATAAGCGGTTAAAGACACAGTGATATGGTGGCATCTGTCTCCTAACTATCCAGTACCTTTGATACATTTAAAGGTATCTGAGAGCCATGAAACAATGACATATGTGACACAGGTCATGATCAGATAGATTTTCCTTTGAAGTGGCAATTGGGAGCTAGACGGGATACTGAAATGGCACTACGTGTCTGTCTTTGGGCAGGTGAATCACAGCCATTTTGGATTTGGTTCAAAATTGCAGCATCCACATTTATATTTCCAATTTTCTAAAGCTTCTATGTGATATGTAAACCCCATTACAATCATTGCACATCTCCTTAGTACAGTCCATGGAACTCGGAAAGTAATTGAGTTTGTCCGAAAATAGTACCCTAATGCCTGAATCAGTTGTACAGAATCTGGCATTTGATGTTGCTTGAAATGTGCTAGGGTGTCCCACCTGACTGTCAGCTGCCGTTCCAGAAGACCCATGCCCCACGTATGTCTTGCATGCTCTAGAGTGCCTCAGCTGGCACTAGGTCGCTATCTTTGGGCAACTAATCTGATGGATGATTAGTGAAGTAGTTCTGGCTTATTAGTGGAATACATTTACTGTATTGACTAGATTTACATTGACTTGTTCATTCACAAGTAGACACATACAGGGAGACATCATGTTGTATGTCCTAATTTGGAGATGGAGCCATCATGTAAAGGCTTTGATTGGGTTGAAAGAGCCCTCTACTTAGTAGCTTATAACTCACACGGGTGTTGTATCTACAGAGGAACAGTCATACGAGAAAGAAAAATCTGTTACCTGCTATCTGTTACCTATTTGTATCACTCTTCATCAGATGGTCAGCAGTGACTGACATGAACTACTTAAGCTGTTTCTGTCTATTCAGAAGTCTGTTACCTCAGTATGTGAATAAAGGAAATCACCGAGTTGCTTCTGCGTCTTGTCAATTCTGTCTTGTAGCTTCTGTTTTTTGGAACAATTTGGACATTTGAATTGCTGCCACTATCAGTTACTTCCTTACCCACATGAACCTGAAACTAAATCCTAGATATTTCTACTCTCCAATTCCCATCACCTTGTACAGATCAAATAAATTCCCAGAAAGGATTGATATACTGTTAGTGAGCAAAAAGTATTACCTGTTGATAGAGGTATGAATAACCAGTGTTTAAAGCCCCCTTGACCTTATATATTTCCATTCATTTTAGACCTCCCCATATTCCCCAGGCAAAATTTCTTTTGGAATTAAAGCTGTAAGAATTTGCACAATGACCTCATAGGCAAATTATGCAAAGCGCATATAAAAACCAATGCCTTGAATGCGATCTTTCACTCAGTAGTTTAGCTTCTGATTACCCTTAAGAGACATTTTGACTTTCAGGCCTTTCTTTCAATCACAAACATTAGTATTTCTCTCCTACATGTCCTCCTGAGTTGTGTTTTTTTTTTTTTTTTTTTTTTCAGGGAGAAGTCAGTAATAGCGGAAACTGTGAAACTTGTGCATATTTATGCTGACTTCATATCACCTTTGAATGGGAAGCTGATTTTTTTTTTCTTCTTGGCCATGATTCTGATATTCAGCAATGACTCTGAGATATTTTTCTGCAGGACCTTTCAGAAATGTGCTGTTCATTGTTGAACAATAGCATAAAATTTAATGCAAAGCATGTCGCACACTGATTATATGATGAAAAAAAGGTGGAATGAAGCATCATTTGTACAACACTGTGTTGTATTATAAACCATCATGAGATACTTCATTATTTATTGAATATAAAAAAGTGGATAGGTTGTTTTATATCTTTCTGTGTAAGTTTTTTTAGATACATTTGCATTTTGAAAAGCTCATATTTTATGAATTTCACTAATTGCTGTATGGCGTTTATGACATTTTTAAGCATACATTCGTGTAGCCAGTCTTGCCACTCCAATATCTGAAGGGGGCCTATAGAGATGCTGGGGAGGCACTCCTCATGAGGGACAGTAGTGAGAGGACAAGGGGTAATGGGTTCAAACTTAAACAGGGGAAGTTTAGATTGGATATGAGGAAGAAATTCTTTACTGTAAGAGTGGTGAGGCACTGTAATGGGTTGCCCAGGGAAGTTGTGAATCACAGAATCACAGAATAGTAAGGGCTGGAAAGGACCTTCAGATCATCGAGTTCCAACCCCCCCGCCATGGGCAGGGACACCTCCCACTAAACCATGCCATCTAAGGCTATGTCCAACCCCACCTTGAACGCCGCCAGGGATGAAGCATTCACAACTTCCCTGGGCAACCCATTCCAGGGCCCCACCACCCTCACAGTAAAGAATTTCTTCCTCAGATCCAATCTAAACCTCCCCTGTTTAAGTTTAAACCCATTACCCCTTGTCCTCTCACCACAGTCCCTCGTGAAGAGTCCCTCCCCAGCATCCCTAGAGGCCCCCTTCAGGTATTGGAAGGCTGCTATGAGGTCTCCACGCAGCCTTCTCTTCTCCAGGCTGAACAGCCCCAACTTTCTCAGCCTATCTTCATACGAGAGGTGCTCCAGTCCCCTGATCATTTTCGTGGCCCTCCTCTGGACTTGTTCTAACACTTCCATGTCCTTTTTATGTTGAGGACACCAGAACTGCACACAATACTCCAAGTGAGGTCTCACGAGAGCAGAGTAGAGGGGCAGGAGCACCTCCCTCGACCTGCTGGTCACACTCCTTTTGATGCAGCCCAGGATACGGTTGGCCTTCTGGGCTGCAAGCGCACACTGCCGGCTCATGTTCATTTTTTCATCAACCCACACCCCCAAGTCCTTCTCTGCAGGGCTGCTTTCAATCTCCTCCCCACCCAACCTGTAGCTGTGCCTGGCATTGCTCCGACCCAGGTGGAGGACTTTGCACTTAGCATGGTTGAACTTCATTAGGTTGGCATCAGCCCACCTCACAAGCGTGTCAAGGTCCCTCTGGATGGCATTCCTTCCCTCCAATGTATCAACCGAACCACACAGCTTGGTGTCATCGGCAAACTTGCTGAGGGCGCACTCAATCCCACTGTCCATGTCACCCACAAAGATGTTGAACAAGACCGGTCCCAACACCGATCCCTGGGGGACACCACTCGTTACCGGACTCCAGCTGGACACTGAGCCACTGAGCACTACTCTTTGCATGCGGCCATCCAGCCAGTTCTTTATCCACCCAGTGGTCCACCTATCAAATTGATGTCTCTCCAACTTAGAGAGAAGGATGTCATGGGAGACAGTGTCAAAGGCTTTACACAAGTCCAGGTAGATGACATCAACTGCTTTACCCCTGTCCATCAGTTCCGTAGCCCCTTCATAGAAGGTCACCAGACTGCTCCATCGCTGGAGGTGTTCAAGGCCGGGTTGGACATAGCCTTGGGTGGCATGGTTTAGTGTGAGGTGTCCCTGTCCATGGGAGGGGGATTGGAACTAGATGATCTTAAGGTCCTTTCCAACCCTAACTATTCTATGATTCCACGATTCTATATGAGATGATATTGCAAGTCTCTGGCTTACCCTGAAGTAAACCAGAAAATATAGTGCAAATTAAAAATCTGTGACTTGCTCATAATTACCTGCAATTGCATATAGGCATGAACAGAATCCATTTTTTGCAAGTTTTCTAAATTCCTGTTGTAAAAGTTAAAGAAAAAAATTAAATGGATATCTAATAAAATGCATTCTCCATTACTTTATTCTCTTTCTTTATAGTCTTTTAAGTGTCAGTACCTTCTGAATATGGAACTTCTGAAAGTGCTCTTCAGGATAATTCTCAAGTGCTCACCTGGAATTTATGATGATCTGTAAGACATGTTAAATTATGTACTTTAAGGAGAATTTTATGCTTGGATGCAACTTCCCCCCTTCTACTGCTTCCCCACCCCCTCTCCCTCTAAATCCCTCCCCCCTTCCTCCAGCCCCTATAGTGATAACCTTCGAAAAGAAATGTACTTGAAATGAGAAAGAATAAGAATGAAAATTCAGTAAGGGAAACCAGATTGGGAAATACACGAAGTTTGCATGTTCCATGTTTTATTCAGTGGAACATGATAATATGGTGGATCTGTAATAAGGGGAAAGGGGCAGTTGTTAATTAGTTATCACAGATAGAATGTTATTTTGAATGGCTTTAAACAGGTATTAGGTGATACAGACATAGCTGGCTTTGTATGAAGCAGATCAGTGAAGATACCACTAGTCACCAAATAACAGGTCATGTATCACCCACCTGTCCTGGGTTCAGCAGTAGCAGTCATTTTATTCTGTCTTGGTAGCTGGTGCAGTGCTGTGGTTTTGTCTTTCGACCTGGGAACAGCGCTGATAACACCAATGTTTTCAGTTACTGCTTAGAACATTTTGATCTGACCAAGGACTCTCTGAGTCTCATGCTCTGCCAGGGTGGAGGGGAAGCCTGGAGGAAGCAGAGACAGGATACCTGACCCAAACTGACCAAAGAGGTATTCCATACCACAGCACGTCATGCCCAGGATTTAAAAACAGAAGGCAGAGAGCCGGAAGGGTGGGGGTACACTGCTGGGTCGGGCTTGGTATCAGGTGGTGAGCAGTTGTATTTTCTTCCCTTGTATTTCCCTGGTCATTATTGTTGTTGGTGGTAGCAGTAGTGATTTGTGTTACACTTTAGTTACTAGACTGTCCTTATCTCAACCTGTGGGAGTTGTTACGTTCTTTTGATTCTCCTCTCCACACCCCCCCCACCCCCCCCAGGAACTGGGGGAAAGAAAGAGGGGGCAGGGAGTGAGTGAACTGGGTGAGTTATACCCGCTTAAAGCACACAGTTCTTTTTGGCGCCCAACGTGGGGCTCGAAGGTTTGAGATAATGGCAGAACTAGTAGTCACTCATCACTATGCTGATTTATTGGTTCTCAAAGTTGTTGCTCTGGATCTCACAGGTTCAGCATGTGGTACTTTACTTACAGCCGGTATTTGTTATCTTAGGATTCTTCAGGTACGGGGTTTGGGTAAAGGTTCTTGTTTCATTGTACTTTATTGAAATGGCTTGTAATACGGGCTGGCTCAAGAAGCAGGGGGGGGTGGACATAGGCGTGGACTTGTACCTGACCATCTGGCTGCTCTTCACCATCCTGGCCCTCATCCTCGCCTCCATCTTCGTGAGGCTGTGGGGAGCCGAGGAGGGGCAGCCCCAGGAGCCGCTGGCGGCTGAACTGGCCAGGGAACGTGGCTCCGGGGACCAGGAGGCCAGGAACGAGGTGGCAGAGGAGCTGAGCCCCCCCGCCAGGCCCAGCCCAGCAGCTGCCGAGCAGCGGGAGGAGATTACAGAGGAGCCGAGCCCTGCAGCCGAGCTCATCCCCACAGCTGCAGAGAGCATCCCCAGCAGCTGCCCGCCGAGCCCCGCTAGCCCAAGCCCCAGGAGGATGCAGGAGACCACACAGCACTTCCCAGCAAGGCAGAGGAGGAGGATCTGGACTCAGACAAAGAGAAGGTGGTGGTAAGAGAGCCGGCAAGCATAGCAGCTACACTAGCCCCAGTGACAAGTACGTCAGTGACTTTTGAGAGTTCTGAAGGTTTTGAATGGCCTTTGGGTACCCTTGAGACCTGCCTGCTGATTGTGATGGGGGTCATCATGTTGGCACACATACAGAGTGTGTTTTACCTATGACCATTCTGTCTGGTCCCAGGAGTTAAGCAGAGTGGGGTGTGGGCCTCGTCTGGGGGTAGACAACGATGTAGGATGACCAAGAGGTTTTCCCCAAGGCTAGACAGTCATGAGTGGCAGCGTGTGTGGGATATTATGGGCGAGTATCTAGTCCACTGGGCCCCTCCAGTCCTTTGGAGGTGTAGGAGATGGAAGGCAGCTCTATGGAGTCCCCAACAACTGGCTGCAGAAACTGCTGAAGGGGAGGCTGAATTACTTTGAGCCTGGTGGGCCCATGACACTTCAGGCCATCGGGGCAGAGATGCAACATACAGATGGACTCATGATTGAGGGGTGGACTTAACACCGAACGTTATTGCCCAGATTTTTCACAAGTGTGAACACTGCACACAGCCTCCCCTGCTCTGAAAGACTGTTACAAAAGGTGGAGCCCGATATCATTGACTGGATGGACTCAGCAGCTTTATAGGGATTGGTCCATGCACTAAGGGGTTGATCTCTCTCCCTCTGTGTGTGTGTGTGGATGCATATATATATATATACATGTGATGGTACATTGAAAATGTGGGATCTGAGCATGACGTGAATGGTGTGGAATAAAGGGTGGATACTGTCATGGGTTCAGCAGTAGCAGTCATTTTTCTCCTTCTTGGTAGCGGCTGCAGCGCTGTGTTTTTGTCTTTCAGCCTATTATTATTGGTGGTAGCAGTAGTGATCTGTGTTATACTTTAGTTACTAGACTGTTCTTGTCTCAACCTGTGGGAGTTGTTACATTCTTTCGATTCTCCTCTTCATCCCCCCCCCCCCCCCCCGAAGCTGGGGGGAAGAAAGAGAGGGGAGTGAGTGAGTGAGCTGGGTGAGTTATAGTGGCTTAAACCACGACACCACCAGAACTGTGGTACAATTAGTTTTGTAGTCAACTCAGATAATTCTCCTAACTGATCCACAACTCAACCAGATGCCACGTTCTCACTGAGTGCTTAAGATTTCCGTGTGTACTAGTATTTGTCAGACATATATCCTTCATCTTTCCTTAAGTATTGATTTTCTTTCTCTAGATGGAAAAGGAAAAGCGCCAACAGAAGAGTAAATATTCCCAAATAGTTACTTCTCTTTGACTTTTGTGAGTTATTTGTGAAGCCACATTGTGGAATTTCCCATTCTGACCACATCCTTATATGTGGGAATTCTGGGCATTGCCTGCAGTCTTGCTGTCTGGGCACTGTGAAGTAAAGCTGGAAGCACTTGACTGTTTTTTACATTCCTCAGCTCTCATTCCCATGATTAATAAGCACAGTATAAGACATCTTCATCATAGAATCATAGAATCATAGAATAGTTAGGGCTGGAAAGGACCTCAAGATCATCGAGTTCCAACACCCCTGCCATGGGCAGGGACACCTCCCACTAAACCATGCCCTCCAAGACTACGTCCAACCTCACCTTGAACGCCGCCAGGGATGGAGCATTCACAACTTCCCTGCTCAACCCATTCCAGGGCCTCACCACACTTACAGTAAAGAATTTCTTCCTCATATCCACTCTAAACTTCTCCTGGTTAAGTTTGAACCCGTTACCCCTTGTCCTCTCACTGCAGACCCTAATGAAGAGTCCCTCCCCAGCATCCCTATAGGCCCCCTTCAGGTATTGGAAGGCTGCTATGAAGTCTCCATGCAGCCTTCTTTTCTCCAGGCTGAACAGCCCCAATTTTCTCAGCCTATCTTCATATGGGAGGTGCTCCAGTCCCATGATCACCCTTGTGGCCCTCCTCTGCACTTGTTCCAGCAGTACCATGTCCTTTTTATGTTGAGGACACTAGAACTGCACACAATACTCCAAGTGAGGTCTCACGAGAGCAGAGTAAAGGGGCAGGATCACCTCCCTCAACATGCTGGTCACGCTCCTTTTGATGCAGCCCAGAATACGGTTCGCTTTCTGGGCTGCAAGCGCACACTGCCGGCTCATGTTCATTTTCTCATCAACCAACACCCCCAAGTCCTTCTCCACAGGGCTGCTCTGAATCTCTTCCCTGCCCAACCTGTAGCTGTGCCTGGCATTGCTCCGACCCAGGTGGAGGAATTTGCACTTGGCATGGTTAAACTTCATCAGGTTGGCATCAGCCCACCTCAGAGGCGAATCAAGGTCCCTCTGGATAACATTCCTTCCCTCCAAAGTATCAACAGAACCACAGAGCTTGGTGTCATCGGCAAGCTTGCTGAGGGCGCACTCAATCCCACTGTCCATGTCACCCACAAAGGTGTTGAACAAGACTGATCCCAACACCGATCCCTGGGGGACACCACTCGTTACTGGTCTCCAGCTGGACATTGAGCCACTGAGCACTACTCTTTGCGTGTGGCCATCCAGCCAGTTCTTTATCCACCGAGTGGTCCACCTATCAAATTGATGTCTCTCCAACTTAGAGAGAAGGATGTCATGTGAGACAGTGTCAAAGGCTTTACATAAGTCCAGGTAGATGACATCAACTGCTCTGCCCCTGTCCATCAGTTCCGTGGCCCCTTCATAGAAGGTCACCAGATTGGTCTGCCAGGATTTCCCCTTAGTGAAACCATGCTGGCTGTCACCAACCACCTTGTTTGTTTTCATGTGCCTTAGCATGCCTTCCAGGAGAATCCGCTCCAAGATTTTGCCAGGCACAGAGGTGAGGCTGACTGGTCTGTAATTCCTGGCTTACCCATTTTCCCCTTCTTAAAAATGGGGGTTATATTTCCCTTTTTCCAGTCGTCGGGAACTTCACCTGACTGCCATGATTTTTCAAATATGATGGACAGTGACTTAGCAACTTCATTTCCCAGCTCCTTCAGGACCCACGGATAGATTTCATCCGGTCCCATGGACTTGTATACAGTCAGGTTCCTAAGATGGTCTTGAACCATATCCTCTCCTACAGTGGGCCCAGGGTCTTCATTCTCACAGTCCCTGTGTCTGCCTTCCAAGACTTGGGTGGTGTGGCCAGAGCATTTGCCAGTGAAGACTGAGGCAAAGAAGTCATTAAGAACCTCAGCCTTCTCTAAGTCCAGGATAGCCAGTTCTCCCGATAGCTTCTGGAGAGGACCCACATTGTCCCTAAACTGTATTTTATTTGCAGTGTACCTACAAAATCCCTTCCTGTTATCCTTAACATCCCTAGCCAATTTTAATTCTAAGTGGGCCTTAGCTTTCTTAACCTGGTCCCTAGCTTCCCGGACAACATCTCTGTATTCTTCCCAGGCTGCCTGTCCTTGCTTCCACCTTTTATAAGACTCTTTTTTCCTTTGAATTTTCCTCAGCAGCTCCTTATCCATCCAAGGAGGTCTCCTGGCCCTCCTGCTAAACTTCCTTCTAGTTGGGATGCATCGCTCCTGAGCCTGCAGCAGGTGATCCTTGAATCTATATTATATTAAATCATGGCTTTTGTCCATGTCATCATTTATAGCTACACTGGTCCTGCATCTCTCTGTAAAATGGACAATTCTTGTACGCTGACATGAGCTGCCTGTTTTGGTGTCCTTCCTTAAAAGGTCTTCTGTCCCTCTTTAAACATTAAGTTACTTATTTTTCCTTTAAATTTTGTCTTGTTTGGAACAACTATTTGAGTAGCGAAAAAAGGATCCCCATCTGTAAGATATTAATTCATTCACTTAGTTGCCAGGGAGATCTGAAGGTCACAGAAATCCTGCTTTTCTTCAGAAAATGAAAAAAAAACCAACAACCTGAAACCGACACTTCAGAAGGAAATGAGATGAACATAAATTATAGAAGTATGCATATGTGTGTATATCAAAGCTGAGAGGAAAAAAATGTTTAATACTGTCATGTATTAAGCACAGATTAATACATGTACACAATAATCCCCAAATGGCATTGTCTGATATATCATCAGGCTGCATCTAAATGAAACAATTAGGAATCAGAACCAGAAAGTATATTGACCGCATAATACCAAAAATATTAGAAACAGTGGGAAAAAAATATATTTGGATTACACACTTTGTACAGCTTCGTTCAAGAACAAAATGGTTTCCCAGCTGTTCAGTACAAGGTAAAACTAATAAATCATAAAATGATGATATGTATGTGTTCACATATGTTGTACATAAAGCTTTTTACTTCATCTTATTGAACATTTATACTTGATTCTTCACATGTTCAAATTTGTACTGAAGTTTGGGGAACTACACATCCCGTGGCTATTAGATAATGGTGGCAAACATAAACTGCTGATGTCAATATTCATCATGTTACATTTAGGAAAAATAATTTAATAACAACAACAATTTACTGAGTCAATTTCAGGTAAGATTTTAATTTCCCAGTCTACTGAAAATAAATGGTTCTGCTGTCAATCATCATATTCACAATAAGCATGCCTTACCTTCCTCTTCAATGTTAATCCTGTGACACCAGAATCATGGTTTCTCTGTGTAACTGAATTACCTAGGGAACTCACTTTTTTTTTGCTTGTCTATTTGTTTTCTTTTGTGTTGCTTTTACTTGTGGATATGTTTTCCATACATTATTTGGCTTGTGCAGGTCCCCTGCTATTACTTTGCACTTTTAATACAAAAACAAGTATTAAATAATTTTGCAATTAAAAGCAACTACAGAAAACCAAAATCTTTTCTTTCAAAAAGCTTTATTTGATCATAATTATTGTGAAATAATAAAGTGAAGGCTGGGTTTTGCAGCATCAAAATAACAAGAATGCTTTTATAAAGGATATAGCAATCTAATTCATGTGCTATTTAAAACAGAATGAAAGTTTTCAGAAACCTAAATATTGGACTCCTGTACTTAGGCTAAGATTGATTTAATATATCTACTAAATGCACCGTATTAAACATTTTTTTTTCAGAGCATCTGAACTTGGGGTCTTAGTAACTGTAGGCTGTGTGTAAAGTTGCAGTGATCTCTCTCTCAAAAACTTGCAGCATGACCCATGCTTTTTAATTTTCATGCATGGAATCTGGGCCATCTAGGCTTCTAATTTGGATTCCCCAAAAACATTGCAGACATAAATATTTTTAAATGTTTCCAGTCTCCTTGACATGAATAATTACTACTCTTTGAAATAAATTAAAACAAAAGAGATGTATGCAAGGCCTTGTCAAAAGCAACCTGAAAACCAAGCAGTGTTGTCTGTTAAGTCAGAAATACTACATTTCAGGTCTTGGTTTGCATAATCACATCTTCCAATTACCTAGAAAAGAACTTTGGGAAGAAATAAGTCTAGAGAGAATAGAGTTAACATTTGTAAGTGATAGAAAAACACGTTTATAGAAACAAAAGTATTTCAATTTTTAAAACTTTCATTGCTGTAAAATATTCAAGAGGACAACCAGAGCGTAGAATGTGCTCATCTGAAACAGAGAACAGCTTCCCAAATGATGAGAAGTCCTTTAATGAATTACTTAGTTTATGAAAATGCAAGGATTTTGTGCTTTCTATGTAAAACATTGTGAAAATAAAATAAAATCCAATGCTATTAATCATATTAGAATTATTTTAAAAAATGAGTCAAGTTGCTGGAAGCAGAAGGTAAGTTGTACATTGGAGATGTCAGAAGTAACACAAGTAACTTAACACAAGTCAACACGTAAACTCAAATCCATCATTGATATACACAGAAGCTAACAGAACTTAATTAAACCTCAGCTCAGACTCTTCACTGATGTTCATGAGCCTCCTCACAGATGTTTAAACATGTTTTTAAGAATTTAAAATTTATTAAGAATACTTTCATTTAATAATATACTTTGCTCTTGTCTTAAGCATATTTTACCTCTGAATTTAAACTACAAACTGTCTTTTATTAATGATACCTAGTTTTTGAAGAAAACAAATTTTTTTAGAATTGTATTAATATACACCATTTCAGATGCCTGCATGGTACCTCGTTATCTTCTACTGCTTGAATGATCAGTGAGGAAAACAACACTTCAAAAGGATTACTCACCTGATCTACCATACACGTGTTTTTAGAAGAGATTTAACATAATAATCTATAAAAGTAGCTCTAGAAGTAGTTATTTCTCTTGACTGGTACTCAGAAAACCTGTGCTGAATTGCTGTCTGGCTTTTAGATGACCCAGTTGGACATTTGAAATTATTAAACTAACGTTCATTTTATTCACACTGAAGTGCCACAACCAGACATTCCATGGCCTTGGGTATTCCAGAAAAATAAACAAGATAGAAAATTCCATTAAAGTAGGTTAAATACTTTAGCATTTTTAGAGATATCAATTTGTTGTAAGTTTCAGTTGAGTTTATGTGGCATTGAAGTATGTATTTTGTAGAGTTTTTGGTTTTAGATTCTCACCAGAAACCCTTATTCAAATCAGAAAATATGTTCTGAAAACTGAACATACGAGCCTGGGATCCAGGGTTACATGAATGAGCGCATAAACTATTAATTTGTAATCTTTATCTGTATTATCTCATATTTTGTGTTAGAAGAGTTAGAAGCTTTGTTTTCCTTATAAACTCTGTTTCCTGAAAATGAAGGTAGCTGTGATATATGCTATAGTCTTTTCTCAAATGGTGGAATAATAAGAACTGTTCAGTGTTTTAGCTGACTGACCTGGTTTCAGCTGTAACAGTTGTTTTTCTCCTTCCTAGTAGATGGTGCAGTGTTGTGTTTCAGCTTTAGTCTGAGAATGATGCTGATAACACACCAGTTTTAGCTGATGCTAAGTAGCACTTACCCAGTTCAAGGACTTTTCAGTCTCTCATGCTCTGCCTGTGAGGAGGGGCACAAGAAGCCAGGAGGGAGCAGAGGCAGAACACCTGACCCAAACTATTCAAAGGGGCATTCCATATCACAGCACGTCATGCCCAGTATATAAACTGGGGGGAACTACCCGGAAGGCCCAGATCACTGCTCAGGTTGGGCTGGGTATCAGTCAGCGGGTGGTGAGCAATTGCATTGCGTATCACTTGTGTTTATTGTTTTTTTCTTTTCCCCTTTTAATTTTATATTCTTTCCCCCTGTTATTTCCCATATCAGTAGTAGTGGTAGTAGTTGTAGTAGTTGTTTTATATTATACTTTAGTTACTGGAATGTTCTAATCTCAACCTGTGGGGTTTACATTCTTTCGACTCTCCTCCCTATCCTGTTCAAGATGGAGGAAAACGAGGGGGGTGAGCAAACAGTCGCATGATTCTGACCTTAAACCACAACACTGAGTTATGATAACCTATACTAGTTCTGAAGGCCATTTGTACTGTTCTTGGTATCTAAATTTCTGACAAAAGAGATGATGTATCTGTGTTGACTTACAAAACTACTGGTTTGCTTAGGGGTAGAAAGTACAGGCAACAGTAAGTGGTAATCTTTCAAAACAAGCTATAGAAAATATGTGGAGAATAAGGCACGGACCCTGTTTCTGGTTAGGAAATGAAATTGTTTATTTCCTGAAGGTCCAGGGTTGATATAAGCTATATGAAGTACCCGCGTTTATGAGCGGCTAATACAATTGGTTAGCTATCACCGTCCATTTGGGTATTTTCGCTTCTTCATTGGTTGATATCTTGCTCACTGGTTGCCTTGTTTGGATGCCTGCTTCTTACTGTTTTCCCCTGTTGTGGTTTAAGCTGTAAATCACGCAGCCTGCCCACTCACTCCCCCCTCTTTCTTCCCCCCCACTCTGATGGGGGAGGGAATGGGCAGAAGAATCGAAAGAATATAACTCCCATGGGTTGAGATAAGAGCAGTCCAGTAACTAAGGTATAACAGAAACCACTACTGCTACCACCAATAATAATAATGACAAGGGAAATGCAAGGGAAGAGGATACAACTGCTCACCACCCGACGACCGAGGCATGAACTGAACTCTTCCGGGTTCCTGCCCTCTGTTTTTAAATCCCGGGCATGACGTGCTGTGGTATGGAATACCTCTTTGGTCAGTTTGGGTCAGGTGTCCTGTCTCTGCTTCCTCCTAGCTTCCCCTCCTCCCTGGCAGAGCATGAGACTCAGAAAGTCCTTGGTCAGACCAAAACATTACCAAGCAGTAACTGAAAACATTGGTGTTATCAACACTGTTCCCAGGCTGAAAGTCAAAAAACACTGCTGCACCAGCTACCAAGAAGGAGAAAAATGACTGCTGCTGCTGAACACAGGACATCCTCTCATTTGATACTGGTTCCTCACTTCTTTCTTCCTTCTTATCTTGCCTAACTTTCCCTGCAATACTCCCCTATGGTTTCAAAACTTTCCCAGCAACATTCCTCTGCTATCTCAAAGCTTTCCCAGCAGCTAGTCTAGCTCAGAAATCCTTCACATCAAGGTCCTTTACACCCACAAAAATTTTCTCTATACTAAAAAAAAAATATAGGAAGACATGTTTCCTTGGTAAGAATACTAAAATATTTCCATGAATGGCAACAGGAATATATCTATTTGTTAAAGAGATGTAAATTGATAGCTATAATTTTTGCTGTGCTGTTGACACATAAAGATGTTTCCAGTCTAAACTTCAAGCTGTGAAATGAATACACTGTAAGTGCAGGCAGATGTTTCACTTTACTGACTGCTTTCTGAGTGTTGCTTCCCAAATCATAGTGAAAATGAAAAGAAAAAGGAACAGATAAAGGAAAAGAAAAAAGGTATTCTAAAGAAGGCTGACATTGGACTTAAGAAATGTTGCAGAAAATGAGGTCCTCACAGATTCAGCAAACGGCACGTGGTCTCATGCTTTATTTTGAAAGAAAGTATGGCCAAGAAAGAACAACATCACCTTGGCCATTCCTATATACATTTCTTGCCAATTGATGGATATAAAGATAGTAATATACCATTAGCCACTTTCCTTCTGGCACTTTTGTTATCTTTGTGCACTCTCTTCCTCTCAACTCTGTAGTACTGGTTTGAAAATAAAAAGGCTTTTCAAATTAGTAGTCAAAAACTGCTTATCTATAGATGCCACTAATGTCTGCATGTTTCTGCAAGTAAACGAATCTTGTTATTACTATGTCATAAATATCTGGCACAACAGGAATGGATTGAAACAGGTATTGATTAGATTAAACTGGAATTAATATGGTTTATTGAACGATTGTTTTCACTGTAACATGGAGTTTGATACCAATCAAAAGACCAGTCATTTTGGAATCTCATGAACTGTCACAGTTTATAGAGCATTTTTTTTTTGTATCTGATATGGCACATCCAGCTTATTTTCCTCCTAAAGATACGAAGTTTGCCTGCATAAAATACTCGCTGCAGTCTAAGAAAACATACTCTAAGTAGGAACTACTAAACACCACACTATTCTGAATAAAATACAAACACAGATTAAATTTACTCACTGAAAGTGAATTTTTGCATAGGCAAAATGTAACTTATACGTTGAAACAGGGAAGGATAAAAAACTTTGCTTTCCTTCATGGACAGTCTCACCTATTGCACCTGCAAGAGATGTTTCATACAAGTGTTTCATACAGGTGAATTCACATACTTTAATAAGCAAAAAAGTACGTTTCTTTGAACAGTGAGATAATATGGACAGGATTTGGCTTGAGAAGGGTGTCCAAGAAGTAAGTTTTATGATTCCACTTTTCAATTTCAGCTGTCAGTACACTCTTTTGTCAGTTTTATATATTTCTAGCCAAGGGTTAAAATTCCCCCATTGACATAGGATTTCAGATATCATAAATTGCAGTATGAATGCTTATGTTCATAGGCTTAGTGTCAGCTGAATTTTAAAAAATGTTGAAAACAAACATCACAAAGTTTTTCACTGTTACTACATTAAAGTTCAAAAAGAACATCAACCTAATGTTATTATTTGTTAAGGAGCTTTACAAATAAATCTAAATGAGAATATAGATCCTTAAAAAATGTATTTTCAAAAAGGTGCTAAGTTATTTCTGAAAGCAGAAAATGCATTATTCTTTTTTTTTTTCCCAATCAGAAGACTTAGTTCTGATATCGGAAAGTACTTTTGTCCTCAGACTGCAAAGTTGGCAGTTTCTTAGTTGAATGCTAATTCTTCTTTTTATTAATCGTAGACTATTCTTATCAATTTACTACTCTTCATAATTAAATGTAGAGATTAGAATATATTTTATATTACACTGCAGAGTTCTTTTAATACTCCTGAGTTAGAAGGTAACCAAAAAGTACAAAGGAAAATTGTAGTCATTTTTTTTCCCATAATACTCTCTGAAATCTCACCTTAATTGAAACTAGAATTTTTATTTCAGTTCATTTGGTGTCCTCACCTTAAACCTGAGACTTTTTTGTTCCTATTTTGTTATATCTGTTAAGCTAGGGGATTTCACTTCTTCTGGAAACTCCCAAATCCACTTTATCTATCTTCTGTGTCTTCATCTTTCCAAAGAGAGTAAAGCCTACGTTTTGCCAAATTACTACCATAATATTGCACTCTCTGAAAAATGGTTCTGGAGGAACACAGAAAATTCTCCCTACTTTAAGTCACCTGAGTAATAGTACTAATCTACTTAAAAATTCTTATGGACTCTCTCAGACACTCTTTGAACTCATCAAGAGACATGTTATTGACTTTAACAAAGGCATGACAGCAATCTCTATACAGAACACTGTATACACAATCGAGAGGTTTGCTCAACCGAGGCTGCTAGTTATAGTATAACAGAGAGTGAGAGATTTATTGACCTTATTTTTAATAACTTTGCATCACTAGGGACAATGGTAATGTCAACACTGACTTACTGTCAATAAAGTAGATATAGTTCCACAGAGGAATGGTACATGCATGTTGGATTTCCAATAAGGAAATGACTGCATTCTAAAGTGAAACACTGATATTTAAAACTATAATTATGACATTTGAAATTGATGTTTCATATGAGAAATTTTGGAACTAGAAGATAACTTAGTATACCTTTTCACTATCTTTATGTTACATGCGTCGCTGACCTCTCCCAGTCTGGTCTAGTGCCCATGAAAGCCACTCGAAATACAAACAGAAAGGGAAAGCACATACAATTTTCATCCACATATTTTTCTTTTTCTTATTAGATAAAAAGCTTACACACAACACAACAACAACAACCAACCAGGCCCTTACTTTTAGGCACAAGATTTCATTTAACGCTTTCCTCAGAAAAAAAAGTAAAGCAATTACAATTTCTACTTAAATAGAGTTGTATCAAGCAGGTAATAAATAGTTGATGGATTTAAACCATTCATGAATAATTCATAAGATTCACTGCCACCTTCCAAATATTTGGATCATATGTTGTCTATGTAAAGTCACAGAATGTACTCAGAATTAATTCTGTTGCAAAATGCATTATGCCTGACATCACATTATTGTAACAAGCTGCATTGAATTAGCCTGGAAGGAACATATTGATACAGTAACATAATGGTTTTCAGATCAGACACTTTTTATCAACTACTTAGTTAATATCCGTTCTGAAATTCAAAGAGTGGACAGAAGGGTAAATACCAAAGTCTGTGGCGCTTATGACTTCTAATTGTATGGTTGGCCAACCATCTGTATTTGATTTGGCTAGTTCAGTATGACTTTTTTTCCTCTACTAATGAAAACAAATTTACTGTGCAATTCTGGATCCAGTAAATTGCACTATGAGAGCTGATGCTGTCAGTGACATGCTGGGTATTCAGTCTGATAACTAAAGAATGACATTTAACAGAATAGTGTATCTGGAACTGGCTTAGTTTTGCTGAAAAATTGAACATGAAGGCCAACTGAAAGTTCTTGTTATAGAATTATAGAATCATAGAATAGTTAGGGTTGGAAAGGACCTTAAGATCATCTAAGTTCCAACTCCCTTGCCATAGGCAGGGACACCTCACACTAAACCATGTCACCCAAGGCTATGTCCAAGACAGCCTTGAGCACTGCCAGTGATGGAGCATTTGCAACTTCCCTGGGAAACCCATTCCAGGGCCTCACCACCCACACAGTAAAGAATTTCTTCCTCATATCCAATCTAAGCTTCCCCTGTGGAAGTTTGAACTCATTACTCCTTGTCCTATCACTACAGTCTCTAATGAAGAGTCCCTCCCCAGCATCCTTAGAGGCCCCCTTCAGATACTGGAAGGCTGCTATGAGGTCTCCATGCAGCCTTCTTTTCTCCAGGCTCAACGGCCCCAACTTTCTCAGCCTATCTTCATACGGGAAGTGCTCCAGTCCCATGATCATCCTCTTGGTCCTCCTCTGCACTTGTTCCAACAGTTCCATGTCCTTTTTATGTTGAGGACACCAGAACTGCACACAACACTCCAAGTGAGGTCTCACAAGAGCAGGGTAGAGGGGCAGGATCACCTCCCTCCACATGCTGGTCATGCTCCTTTTGATGCAGCCCAGGATATGGTTGGCTTTCTGGGCTGCAAGCGCACACTGCCAGCTCATGTTCATTTTCTCATCGACCAACACCCCCAAGTCCTTCTCCACAGGGCTGCTCTGAATCTCTTCCCTGCCCAACCCGTAGCTGTGCCTGGCATTACTCCAACCCAGGTGTAGGACCTTGCACTTGGCATGGTTAAACTTCATCAGCCCACCTCACAAGCATGTCAAGGTCCCTCTGGATGGCATTCCTTCCCTCCAATGTATCAACTGAACCACACAGCTTGGTGTCATTGGCAAACTTGCTGAGGGCGCCCTCAATCCCACTGTCCATGTCACCCACGAAGATGTTGAACAAGACTGCTCCTAACACCGATCCCTGAGGGGCACCACTCATTACTGGTCTCCAGCTGGACATTGTGCCATTGAGCACAACTCTTTGCATGCAGCCATCCAGCCAGCTCTTTATCCACCGAGTGGTCCACCTATCAAATTGATGTAAGAAATTGGCAGAAAGAGTGGTCAGAGGAGACACACTGGTATCTCTGTGTTAGTTGAAGAGATAGTATTGCATGACAGGTTTAACAAACAATAATAATTTGTTACACAAAAGTCACAGTTATGTTGAATACAGGATCAGGTCTGGCACTACAACTTCTTTGGCTTTATAGGTTTAATGAATGCAAACATATTTCCTTTGTGTGATTCATAGTATATTACATCATATAGAAGCTCAAACTATGTCATAATTTTACTGATATTATGATTGCTGGAAGAAGTAAGAGATGAGTTTGAGGTGCGCATAAATGAAGCAGACCTTCAATTCCAAACTTCTTGCAATGTCTGATTTTCCTACTGCACCAGATTAGCATTTACAAGATCACATTTACAACTGTGGTAAAAATTTTAAGCCACAGACTCTTTAGACTACTAAATAGCTATCATGGACTGCTTTTAACTTTTTGTTTACTTTCTGGTTTAATTCAATTTGACTACTTGATGGACAAAGACAATTCAGTGAATGCAAAAATATGGTTTTGCTCAAAATATTGAACTTTTTTCATCTATAACAAATCAAATTTCCATGCTATGAAATATTAAAGGCTTTTAATTTACTCAGAATATATGCTTAAAACCACTGAAATAGACCAAGTCTGAACGCAAACAAGCATTTCTATAGAACTTTTTTGTTTTCTTGCATTGAGAACCTTCCAATAGTTTGCTTTTTCAGATGAATACATAACTGATTAATAGAGGAAGAGGTTAAAAACCTAGTGTTATTATATCACATCTTCCTCAGTTTATAAAAAAATGTACTTCCCCAGTAATTACTGACTCTGAGTTCATACACTAAGATAATTAAAACTACACGGAGTCCAGTTCTGAGGATGAACTGCTTTAGCCTCTGGATAAAACCATATAGGTTTCAAAGTCTGAAAAAAAGTAAATAGATGTTCTTTTTTTTTTTTATAAAATAAATAAACTTCAAAAGAGAAGGAACCTTTTATAAGCATAATTGTGTGTGGCCTCCATGACAGTCAAGGGAGACTTTTTTTGCGCATCTCAAGCCAACTCAAACGATAGAAGGAACTCACGATGTGCTCTCACTTGGACAAACGGCCGGGGTCGGGGGCAGAGCAGGACTCTACTCACCAAGGTGGGGGATGGTTTCCTGTGTTGTCTGCCCTGAGGCCACAAAGGTCAACTGCCCCTGCAGTAAAGTGCCCAGAGACAGCAGTGGAGACACTGCAGCGCATGCCAGCCACTGAGTTAACTGGGTCTGGGGCTCACCAGATCCCACTTCAGATGAGTCTCACCTGTGGGAGGGTCCCAAGAAACCCTTACCCTATCAAAACAGTCCTGCAGCTGTTGGGTATGTGTTCCTTCATCCTGCCCTTAGTGCATTCACTGACTGCATATGAGAACCACAAGGACTCCAAGGACCATAGTGGAAAGGATTTCCAATCTCTGACAAAGAAAATGTTGTTGTATCTACAGGGTAGCTAGCCTCTTTCTCTGCTTTCTTTCCTCTTTTGTATTTTCTATAAGAATAAGAATGTACCACCTCCTGACACAGCTTTTGGGGGAGTTTACAATAAAATTAATTGTTTTGTTTTCAACCTCATCCTGAAATAGTCTGAATCCCCCAATTTATTTTTTTTTTCATTAGTTTTTCCATGGTTAAGTAAAGCTGTGTATACAACAGTGTGATGTGTGAAGTGAAGGAAGTGTTTAAAGTTGCATAGTCTTCGGGTGTACTTTTGGATACATTTATAGCTTAGCCATTTGGAACAGGCATGGTCCATTTCTGTGCTTGCCCTCTGACCTGAATATCCATGTGCGGAACATACGCACAACATTCTCCAGATGTTTCTTTAACACCTTAACAGTTTTCTTCCTAAATCCTATAAGCAGGATTTCTTGGAGTATAACTTGAAGAAAAATAAATAAAAAGCAGATGAAAAGTTTCACAACATGTTATAAATTATTTCATTAATTTTAAAACACAGATAAATAAGGAGCTAATATCATAGCCATGACACTAGACCATTCTTTCCCATCTGGGAAATGAAAATACAGTGCTTCCTGTGCCTTAGGAATTTCAAACAGACTAGCAAGCTGGAGACTATTGGAAAGTGGGAAAGAGTGTAGTCCATTTCCTCAGATGAATAAAGTGATAGCACTTTCTGTAGGAAAGAGTTGGTGAAGGACAGAGAAAGAGTAGGAAGATGCTGTCTTGCTCATTAATTGTATAGAGTGCTCATGTGGGAAACAGGAAAATAGTCTGTATTTCAGAGTGCTCTAGGAACTGTACAAATAGTTAAATATTCTTTCTGAGCAAATCCATTTCGAATTGGAGAATGAGAATGCCTATGATTAATTTTGAGTGTTTGGGGTTGTTTTTAAATGTGTTACAGAGAGTTTATTTTCTGATTGGAATTAGCACTCTTCATTGCCCTGAGCTACAGTTTTCCCTTTAATGTGAAAATTGATAAAACATAGGAATCAGGAAAATGGAGGACTCAAAAATCTCAAGTCAATTAGTCCAACACCTGCATTGTAATATTGGTAGACCTAGACTATTCTTGATGAATGCTTGTCTAAGCTATTTATGGAAAGACCTAATGAAGCTTTGATTCCATGACGGTATATTCCATATAAGTACGTAACTCACTTTACAGTGAAAACGTGTCTTCAATTTTCTAATCTGCAACTTTAGCTGAAATTTAAGATTCTTATTTATTGTTCTGTATAGCAGAATGGATAAAACTTCTTCACTATCCTTCTTATTGCAATCTTTTAATTGTAATATTAATCCTTCAGTATTTTTTTCCTTGGAAAAAGAACATTAATTGACTCTCTTAATAGATTATGCTTTCTAAACCTTTGATCAAACCAGTTGCTCTCAAAAAATTTTGTCTTAGTTTCTGTAATTGTATATTATTAATATCCTTCTTAAGTGGATATGATCAAATGGATCTAGAACACCAGACATGGTCTCAGGAGCACTGATAGAGCAGAAAAATAATTACCTTAGTGTCTTGCTTAAACATTCCTATTAACATATCCTGGAATGAGATGGCATTTTTTGCAAGCCACAATAATTGTTATTCACTTTACATGCGGACGCTTGATTTCTCTTTCTGAATACAGTGATCTGTATTTCCCTTTATTACAAAATTTTAGTTGATTTGTTAGCATCATTCCAATGCATTGTGAGATTGTTTTGAATTCTTATTCTGTTATCCAGAAGTCTTCCTGAATGTATATAACTTGGAGTGACTGACGAAGTTTCTCAGTGCAGTGTTTCAAAGTTTAAATTGAACATTTTAGAGGGGAGTCATATAGACTCCTGCTTTTGCTGTTGAAAGGGTCTCAGAATTTGTTAAGAAATTATTTTTTAAAATCACTTCTTACAGATGGCTTTTCTATCACTTCCATACCCACCACAGAGCAGTTTAATCAATCTCACGTTTCACTAGCTTGCAACATATGGCGATGTTGCCTGAACTGCCTTTTATTACATGAAATCTGTGTCATGCCTGCTGCTTCATTCTTAGTCACTAGTTTTTCTGTCATAGAAGAACATTCTTAGGAGCTGCTGAGCAAAATTCGAAGGAAAAAAGAGGCTTATAAAAGGTGGAAGCAAGGTCAGGCGGCCTGGGAAGAATACAGGGATGTTGTCCGGGAAGCTAGGGACCAGGTTAGGAAAGCTAAGGCCCACTTAGAATCAAACTTGGCTAGGGATGTTAAGGATAACAGGAAGGGATTTTATAGGTACATTGCAAATAAAAGACAGGTTAGGGACAACGTGGGTCCTCTCCAGAAGTTATCGGGAGAACTGGCTACCATGGATTTGGAGAAGGCTGCAGTTCTTAATGACTTCTTTGCCTCAGTCTTCACTGGCAAATGCTCTGGCCACACCACCCAAGTCTTGGAAGGCAGACACAGGGACAGTGAGAATGAAGACCCTGGGCCCACTGTAGGAGAGGATATGGTTCAAGACCATCTTAGGAACCTGACTGTATACAAGTCCATGGGACCGGATGAAATCCATCCGTGGGTCCTGAAGGAGCTGGCAAATGAAGTTGCTAAGCCACTGTCCATCATATTTGAGAAATCATGGCAGTCAAGTGAAGTTCCTGATGACTAGAAAAAGGGAAATATAACCCCCATTTTTAAGAAGGGGAAAATGGATGAGCCAGGGAATTACAGACCAGTCAGCCTCACCTCTGTGCCTGCCAAAATCTTGGAGCGGAATCTCCTGGAAGGCATGCTAAGGCACATGAAAGTAACAAGGTGGTTGGTGACAGCCAGCATGGTTTCACTAAGGGGAAATCCTGGCAGACCAATCTGGTGGCCTTCTATGAAGGGGCCACGGAACTGATGGACAGGGGCAGAGCAGTTGATGTCATCTACCTGGATTTGTGTAAATCCTTTGACCAACCCTAACTATTCTATGATTCTATGATTATCTTTCTTTGATACAGTTTGTTTTTTTTATATCTATATGTTGTCTATTTCTTGCCACAATATTGTGATGTGGTTGAATGCATAACCAGAATAGTCAAGATATTAATAATTGCACCTGTACTTTTTTCTAGCTGTGAGGACTTAATCTTCCCTATTTATTAAGGCGAGATTTAATAAAAATGTTTACGTATTAAAGACTCAGATTTTTCTTTTTTTTTTTTTTAATATAAAAATCTCAAGAACTTTTCTGAATTGGCATTTAGGTGTCTTAGTATGTATCCCTCAGAAGTTGTCTGACAATGCAGCTTTTTCCTCCAATATGTGGTATTTAAGTAATTTATTATTTTGTTTGCTTCTGTGCTTGCGGACAGTAGCATTGTTATTTTAAAGAGTCCATCAAATTTTTGTAGCAATGTAATCATCCAGTTGTTTTTTTTTAGGGGTTTACTACCAGTAAGGGAAATGATAAATTAAACTTGTTTGTAAACGAAGGACCTCTTCAAGGCCTTATTTTTATTCCATTTTATAGATAGGATTTTTGGCTGGGAATTTGGTTTAGAGAACTTCAGTACAGATGTTTTTATACTGACCTGGAAAGTAGGAGATTCAGATACACACAGGTAGACAAAATGATGCTATATTGTTATGGTAATAATAACAAAGAGCCCAATGTATAAATAATATTCACAGAATTTAAAGGGAATATTTCTGAATCATGTGGTTTTTCCGTGATTAGCATTCTGAAGACGAGCAGCATTTTCTGCTTACAATTAACTTTTTCATGAAAAGAATTTTGAAAGTGAGCCAGGTATCCATCACCTCAACTGGAATGATCATTAGTAAGAGAACTGCTACGTGAATTTTCTGTAAGAGCTAGAGGTGCTTCAACAGTGTGAGACCTTACAAAAGAAGTACTGATTGCTACTGATAGCCACTGATCGGTTTCTGAACAAGGAAGATCACAGTAAGACTGAAATGCTGTGTTTGAGGCTTGTAAGAGAAGCTATTACTGCAAGATTATTATCTAGCTTGTGTAAATGACAGTGCAGGATTTGTATTCAGGTAGACATGCTTCATTTCTGATAAGGGACAACATTTAAAGAAAAAAGAGTGCTACTGAAGGATGCTCCTTGTAAGTAATTACGCCCATTAAAACCCTGATCCCTCAAGTACCTGTATGTTAGAATAACCATAGCTTCACTGTGTATACATATATTTATTTTTTTTTCAATGCTATTACACCTTAAAAAACATGGGTTGGTTCCTGAAGCTGAGTGGAAAAAAAAAGAGGGGTAGGGGTGTGTGTGTGTGTGAAGGGCAGGGGGAGAAGGCATACTCTTTTATTTGTGACATGGGAAAGAAAAGAAAGCTTTTCTTGTGTTATTCAATTTTAAGATTCATGAGAGTCTATTCTGAGACAGATATTGAAAGAAAACATGCTGAGGTGAAAAAACATAGGGTCCAGCTCCTGGAAGTGAAAAAGGGATCAGGAGGAAATTGCAGTATCATGGGAAAAAGAGTGAACAAGAATCCATGAAAGAAATCTTTTGATGTTAGAAAGATGGAATAAGAATTTAAGAAGTTCCATTAGTAACTCTAAAGTTATTAGAAAATTAGGTGGCATATATTTTGA
This sequence comes from Amazona ochrocephala, assembly GCA_039720435.1. Lineage (NCBI taxonomy): Eukaryota > Metazoa > Chordata > Aves > Psittaciformes > Psittacidae > Amazona > Amazona ochrocephala. Next base: position 44,657,685 of record CM077878.1, on the reverse strand, counting down.
AACACCAGATAGGCATCAAAAGAAATTTACTAAAATGTCTTTTCAATTATACCAAGATAAAAACTTTATCAATATTTGTCATGAAGTTTCCATTGTGTTCTAATTTTCAACAGCAAATTGAATTTTAAGAGAAACAACGTTCAGAATCTGGTAAAATTTAATCCATATTTTTAAATAAAAAGTAGATTTAGTGAAATCTTTATTGTTCAATGTTGCTTTTTAAATATTGAACAATACATTTTGCATTGATCTACATAGGCATCTCTCTATCTCTTTCCCCCATCCATTCACCCACCTATCCATCCACCCATCCATTAATTCATTCATTATTGTTTCCATTCTGGTCACGTATTTCACTGGAAAGATATTTTGTACCTTGATCTTCTCATTAAATTAAAATTGAACGCAATATAGCAATTAGTTTTGTGCACACTTTAGGAGCTTCTTTCCATTCATATCTCATTCAGTTACACCTATTACATTTTTCAGATTGTTAAAAGAAGTATTTCTACTAAAAATCATTACCCTCAGGACTTCAGCTGTGCCAGGTGTGCTTCAAGAGCTTCATAGAAATTATATAATTTGGTTTTAGATTTAGGATTTTCTGTAAGTTAAATGCACATATATTATTTAAAGAAATGTGGAGATGAGGAAAAGACCCTGGGATTAATCTATATAAGATATATGTAACTATAAACATTTCTTATCCTTGATATAACACATCTATTTTATAGTCAATTAAATGCATCTGGTTTTGTTTACATGTGTGTATTTGCACTATAGTGTGTTTGATTCCACAAGCCTTACTCAGGCGAAGCTCCCACTGAGCCATTGGTACTACAAGAATCATATGCTTGATAAATACACTTACAAACAAATCTTATCCATAGGTTTAATCTTTCACTGAAAAATGTCCAAATGAATTATCCAAAATATTTCACAATGCTAGGAGAATTCTAATGAAGTATAAAGGTGTTTAACTTACCATAAGTCATAGTTCAGTTCTATGATATAATTTTCCCTAAAGCCCTGAATGTAGTACTGCATGGGCTATGAACAGATTAAACTAGCATTATCTTCCTATGGGCAAAATTAAAGCCGCTCTTCTATCTTATAGCATACAAATTCATTCAGTATTTCTGACAGCTGTAAGGAAAATAAAGGTCAAGTTATACCCTGAGGTACCTCTATTCATTCAACTTTGGCACTTGAAAAATGTTTAATCAAACTTTTCAAAGTTATAGCTTTATAAATGGCTATAAATTTATTTCTGGTCTTTGATTTGTAATTTGCTTTTTTTTTTTTTTATCCACCTCATCATGTGCATAATTGTACATCCAATTTAAAGATTATGAACAGTTTTGAAGAAGTTCAGGTCTTTGTGATGGGTTCAGCAGTAGCAGTCATTTTTTCTCCTTCTTGGTAGCTGGTGCAGTGCTGTGTTTTTGATTTTGGGCCTGGGAACAGCGTTGATAACACCAGTGTTTTCAGTTACTGCTTGGTGATGTTTAGGCTGGCCAAGGACTGTGTGAGTCTCATGCTCTGCCAGGGAGGAGGGGAAGCCAGGAGGAAGCAGCGACAGGACACCTGACCCAGACTAACCAAAGAGATTATTCCATACCACAGCACGTCATGTCCAGGATGTAGAAACGGAGAGCAGAAACACGGAACAGTGGTGGGGGTGCACGGTGGGGGGGGCACTGCTTGCTCTGGCTGGGGGATTGGTGGTGAGCTATTGTATCCTTTCCTTGTATTTGCCTTGTCATTATTATTATTATTGGTGGTAGCAGTAGTGATTTGTGTTATACCTTAGTTACTAAACTGTTCTTATCTCAACCTGTGGGAGTTGCATTCTTTCTATTCTCCTTCCCATCCTTCCAGGAGCGGAGGGAAGAAAGAGTGGGGAGTGAGTGAGAGAGCGGCTGTATGGGTTTATAGAAGTTTAAACCACGACAGTTGCACACAGTTGAGCTCTTGCCAGTTTTTCTTCTATGCTATTCCAAAACATGAGTAAATCGTCAAGGCTTATCTACACTTCTCCTTGAAATTCTTCCTGGAGGACTACTTGCTGTGCAAGAAACACATGCACACAAAAAAGATCTCTCAAAGTGTTCAGGTATCTGAGAAAAAGATGCATGGATAGTGAATTTAAAGTTGACCTTTAAACATTCTACACACTTTAAAGTTGAAATTTTCTTTCTACAAATTATAGCTGATACACATCAGTATAAAACAGATGATGGTCAGAAAAACCGTGCAACCTGCAGAAACGAAGAGAATTTACTTTGAAATATTGTGAAAGCAACTGCACAAACCCCTCTGACTCAAAGCTGTATATTTGAGACATGTATGTAGAGGAGGGAGAGGTTATAGCCTTGGACAAACTTTTGTTGAGACTTTAACCTTGTGGTAGTGCAGATGAGAGAGTCAGTTCTGCACACACAGCCATGTGTGAACAGCTTTTCAAGTCCTACTGGCAAAGCTGATAAAATTTCTCAGTCTGCCAGGATATTAGAAAGCCACTGCTTTGGACTTCAGGTCATCAGCATGGAGATAGGATGTCAGTTCCAGCATCATGAACAGTCAATTGCAGCTACTGCTGCATCAAGCCGGTACTGTACTCAGCTTAATGAAGAAGTATTGAAGGCAGAATATCATCCTAACATTATAACATGACTACAAAAAGTTATTGGACAGTTACAAAGACCAGAGTCAAATGAACCTCACTCTGTTCACACTGTCTGGACAGCCATGAGCTCCCGACAATCTGGCTGCTGGGGCTGATGGCCGACCTCTTCATTTTCCCACCTGGGATAAGGACTCCCAGAGAATGCTGTGGGACTGTAGCCCTCAGCCAGGGCCAACCCCTTTCCTGTGGGAGTTAATTGAGGCTAAACATCTACAGTTCAACTCTGGGTGCATGTGAGATCCAGACCCTGGGTACCTTCATGGGGCCTGATCCTGACCCCACATGTAGGACCACATCCCAGCCACGTCTCAGTCCATCCCCATCCCCAGGTAGCTACCTGATGTTCAGGATGGGGCTGTCCTTGGTGCCCCCAGCTACCCTGGCCCTCTCTGGGGTGGTAAAACAGGCACTGGTTGCCAGACCCTACGCTAGACTCCTGGAAGCCCCCACCACTCTCAGGGAATCGGTTGGTCTGTGCACACGTAACCTCACTGTTTAAGTTCCTGTCCTGATTTCAGCTGAGATGGAGTTGATTTTCTTCTAGTAACTTGTGCAGTGCTGTGTTTTGGCTTTAGTCTGAAAACAATGCTGATAACACCCATGTTTTAGTTGTTGCTCAGTAGCATTTACCCTGGTCAAGGACTTCAGTCTCTCAAGCTCTGCCAGTGAGGAGGGGCGTGGGAAGCCTCGAGGAAGCAGAGACAAGACACTGACCCAAACTAGCCAAAGGGGTATTCCATACCACAGCATGTCATGCCCAGTATATCAACTGGGGGGAGTTATCTAGAAGGGATGGATTGCATTTAGGGTAGGCCTGGGTAGCGGTCAGAGGGTGGTGAACAATTGTACTGTGCATCACTTGTGTTTAATGGCGTGTTTTCCTTTCCCTTTCTCCTTTTAGTTTTGTATTCTCTCACCTTATTTGTCTGAGTAGTAGTAGTGTTATGTTGTACTTTATTTCAGTTATTAAACTGCTCTTAACCTGTGGGGTTTACATTCTTTTGAGTCTCCTCCCCATCCTGTCTGGGGAGGAGGAAGAGGAGAGGGGTTGAATGACTGGCTGTGTGGGCCTTAGTTGCTGGCTGGGGTTAAAACCACAACAGCCCCTTATGAAATTTTGAGTCACTATGGAAACATACTTGTTTTATGAGCATCACTTATGATTTTAGAATAATAATGTTTTATCACGTGAAACAGAATTTTGGCTATAACATCTTAAAAATATCACAACTTTACTGTTGCATACCACTGCTGTGGTTTAAACCAGTGAACAGCAGCACTGAGTCAATGGTCTTACTGCACTTAGAAATGATAGAGCATTCAGATGTATTTTTGAACTCTTCCTAACAACAGTGAGCAAAGGAACATTATCAGGAGAGACTGCACATACCGCTGTCATTTGTTACATTGGCAGGATGAAGAAAAAGGTAGAGATGGTAAAATTGAAGTGAACTGCAGCAATTGAGGCATGGATTCCAGTTATGATGCAACTAAAATCATTTATTGAGTGAGCTTACAGGCTTTTATAGTCCTCTGCATAGCGGTTAGTAATGGTTAGCAGCGGTTAGTTCCTCTGGTACTTTTCCATCACGAAACACCATGCACTTCTCCAGCCAATGACATTACTGATCACATGCCCCTTCAGCCAGTCACATTACTGTCCACGCGCCTTTGCTTGAGCAACTATTTTTAACCAGATATATGAACAGGTTTTTCTGCTACCACTTCTTGCTACACTGTTACTTCCTATTCTCCTTGAAAACACATTCTTTGTCCCCTGAGATCACATTAGTAACTTTCCACTAATGCTTTGGAAAGTACTGGATTGCAACATCTCATCTTTGCCTTCAGCAATTTCTTATTTCTGTATTTACAGTTCTCGGAAATTATCTCGGTGTTTTATCTTCGATTCCTCTTTATTTCTTCCATGGTCTGCAGCTCATGAGGGTCAAGATGTCTGTGCTCTCATCCAGGTCGGCTGGTGCAGCTTCTTGTGCAACATTTCCCACAATGAACAACTGAGTATATGGCTGCAAGGATCATGATTTATTTGTTCTTTATTGTTTAGTACATATTTAAGGTTGTATTTGTCATTGATAACATCTTGAAAACAGCATTTACAATTGGAAGAGTTTGAGTCAGCCATGTTTTTCTAGGTAGTCCTCTGAAGTTTTATGGATACATGTACAGGGTTAAATATTTATAGTTTAGAAAATGGACATGTTAATGAGAAAAAATCCTTGTTTTGTAATAGCTCTGAAGGCTTCAAACTTTGCTGTGAATGACTGCTTTCCCATTATACCTGTGCCTATAGCTCAAGTGATGCATCTCCAGTATATAATTTTAAGTTGTGAAATTTAAGCTCCTATGATGTTCAGATGAGGCCCCTGGAAAACTAATAGTTTTTCTTTTGTCTCAAAAAACTCATTGTATTTGCCCTTTCTTCCCAAGCATGAGGAAAGACTTGATAAGTGAATTTTCTAATTTTTTATGACCTTTTTAAAAATAAATCTTCTGGTTTTATTTTTTATGCTTATTGATTTACCAGACTGATGTACTAGTGAGCCCTCAAAGGATAGAATAGTTTTAATTGCTTGATGTAAATCTTTAGAAGGCACCTTTATGCAAAAAATACTGCTTACAACGCTGTTGTTCTAGAGGTATGATTAGACTCATAGCTAACATCCTATTAAAAAAACTATATTCAGTATCATTTATCAATGAATAGATAAGATGATATACATTTCATCTGGAATATGACTACATTCAGCGTGAAATGGCAAATGCATGTGTGATTTGTGTTGCTCAGAATGTGGACAGCTTCATTTCTCAGTTGCTAGAATTTCTGAATGACCTTCAGGATTAGTTCCAGTTAAACTGCATTGAAGCAATCTAGCCTAGATATATATAATTGTCTAAAAGCTTTAGTAATATACATCAGTCATTTTGTGACTGATGTACAACTTTTTTATGACTGTACAACAGTACAATTTTTACCCTCTCTTGTTTCAGATCATACACTTCATCTCTCATCCTCTTGCCATACACCGTTGTGAAGGACCAGATTTCGTCTGCTTATGAACATCTCGTAGGTGTTGGAAAGCTGCTATTCTTAAGGCTAACAAAGCCCCATTTCCTGTTCAAGAATTGCTCTAGATCCTCAACCATTTCAGTAGCTCTCCACTGAACTTGCTTCAATTGACCGATGTCTTTCATGTATTGGGAGGCCTGAAACTTGGCACAGTATTTTAAAAAAATGTTGAGTTATGAGGATAAAATCTTCCCTTGATCTATCTGCTATGATCACAAGATCAGCAACTCTGTTCACAGAATATTGGAGAATATTTTGTGTGTGGTGGTTTACCTAACATTAACCATATTCCTGGTACTGCAATATTAGGCTTTGTTTTATTGTATCCAGCCCTTTGCCAGCAGCCATTCTATCTTACAACCTTCCAGTTGCCATCTTAGAACCTTGTTGCTGCAACTAGGTCCTATTGAAGCACACCCTAACCACCTCATATGGCTGAACTCGTTGCACTTCATTAATATTTTTCTTTTATTTAGGTTTCAAAACTGGACATAGCAATCTAGACACAGTCAGGCATGATTTACCCTCAGGGAATACATGCTGGCATGCTGGCTATTCCCAACCACCTTTCAGGAGAGGAGGGGAGAGAAGTGAAACAGAGAGAAAAAAGGGGAGAAACACAAAACCATCATTTAAAAAAGTGTAAAAAATAAAAATAAAAAATGGCTTTCAAGCTCAGTTTCTACATTCATATTCAGTAGAAATAGGACCACTTTTAAGGAACCAGGTTTGACAGTTTCTCTTTACATAAAGAATAAAAGAAACTTGAGTAGGGAGGTACTGAGGAGTATTTCCATATTGATAAAGCCAGGAAACGTATTCACACTCTCTGGGTGTTCAAATAGCTCTTCTCTGTGTAACTGAAAAAAGGTGAATCTGGCTCACTGACAGAGCGGGAACATCCCAAATTCCTCTGTTCATCTGAAAGAAAAGAAGTCTGGCTCAATGACACTAACGTTTTTCTGTCATATCTGGATTCTACTAGGCTCTATTTTCATATCTAAAAATACTTTGAGGGATGTTATAATGTTCAAAGGTAGATAAAGGTATTCTGCAAAATTTTCTTGACTTGTAAATACTCTTTCAGAAACTTATGAACAAGGATTATACTACAGGTAAAATGGATTCTTTTATTACAGATGAATTGTGTCAAAAGTTATAACAATAATTATTTTACATCTTTAACCAACTCAATAGATTCATCACACAGCAAGTAGACATCATTATAGACCTAACTTTTTTTAGATGCTTGGTTTAAAAATTCTCATCTGAAATTAGAATGAAATATGGAGCTGAAAAAAGGAACTTTTTGGCACAGCATGAAGGAAACTGACCAAAGTACTTTTAATGATAGGTATTTTTTTTTAACAGTCTCACTTGAAATAGTCATTTATCTCTAACATATTTTTCTGAATTTTTTATCTTAAAACCATCTTGTTATTACTGTTTACACCACTGTTCTCCTCTACACGTGCAGTTCATTGAGACTGTCAAGGTTTGCAATCAAGAACTCTTGCTTCTTTGCATGGGCTTTCCTCATCACAAACTCCAGACACTACTAAATGCAACTAAAAGCCAAGAATAACAAGCACTGTAATTCTTCTATCATTCTTCAGGATTTTGTATAACTTTGTTTTTCCAAGAGATAGCTCATAATATGTCACTCAAATATGTATATTATGATTGTGAATGTAAACATCAGATTTGGGGATATATGTGGAGATTTACTTATGTACTTTGTTAAACTAATTCATAAGACCAAACTAGCATCTGATCAGCACACTGAAAAGCTGAAAAGAAGTCTGAAATGAGAGAATCATCAGGAGAGATATGAAGTTCCCTGGGGAATGCTCTCAGATGCCCTTTCTATCTTAAGTAAACCTTACCCTCAAGGCTTTTGCATATTTGGAACTGCAGAATACAGGCAATCTCCTGGAAAGATGAAAGACCCTCTTTTAAAATGTTTAATGGAGAGAAATACTGAGATGTATTTGTACCAAACAAGTTGCCTTTGCATGGTTGTTTTTAATCTAGCGACTTGAAAAAGCGTGCAATCCACCTCCAGTGGTAAGACGTGGACCAACAAAAGTAATTTTTGATCTGTAGATTACGTCAGATTTTTTAGATGCTTTCATTTATGAGTTTGAAAGTTTTTTGTCTGAAGTAAACATGTGAACTAGTTTATGCGAATAGATCGTTAGAGCAAACTCAATAATATTTTGCTTACACTTTGCTTATAATAGGAATAGAAGACAAAATTCTCAGCTAGTAATCTATAGACCCATTACAATTTTACACAGATCATGTATAACTTACCCCCTTTAAAGATTTTGACATAGGTCATCAGAGTATTGTTATACCTTCTGGTGCATTTAACCCATTATTTTGTTATCTTAAAATCATTGGTACACAGTAGAGTAAGAATTTGCAGATGACACTGGTTGTGTGTACTGCGCTAGTCTTGCGTCAAAGCCATGCATGATGAGAGGGGTAGATCACCCTCAGACCCTTTCTTTCTGAGACAGAGCAAATGCTTTAACAGTTGGTAGACTGGCCAAAACTTCTTAGAAGTAATTCAGGTATTAAATTTGGACGAAACTTCTTCAATAAGCATACAGAGGACCCCATCAAAATGTCTTCCTCCCTCCAGCCTCAATCTTTCAACATTAGCCTGAAAGGTCATGCAACTTCATTGATCCTTATGTTACACTCTGCTAGTCTTATAGAAATATGATATTAGCATAATCATTGTCAATTAATTGACAACAGCCCCCCTATTTGCTCTGTAATGATCTGTTAAAGCAAGAACATGCACTTCAGTAAAAAAAGCCTTAGAAAACCTTCACTCAATGTTTATTCTGGGGAGTGGGAGTGGGATTGGGGGAGTGATGTGGGAGTGGGGGGGTGAAGTGGGGGTGGGGAAAGCAAAAAAAAAATTTTCTTACTAAGGTAACTAGAGGTCTCTCTGACGCTCTTTGCCCACCCTCTCTTTTCTTGCAGTGTCTGCAGTTTTGCCTTTCTGAAGTGGCTGTATGTTATACTTCTATTTTACCCAAACACATTTAAATGATGGCAACCAAATCAAAATTATTGTCTCTGCATGCTGAGTCATGAATGCACTTACTAATGCAATGATTAATCCTGAAGATTTTTCAATGCCTGCGAGGCCACTACACTGAAAGTCAAGAAGAGTAATTGCACCACATGATGATTCAGTTTCACACTTTTCTGAATATGTCTTTATAAAGACCTCAGAATTACACATCAAGAATGGTCTTGAACAGTAGGAGCTTTTTTTGTCCACTTAAACTTGTGGTATCTTATCTTAACCCTTGTAAGTCAGATACGTTTAAGTGTATATTAAACAGTTAAAACAGGATGTAGATGAGCTTAATTTGTAGGCATTTGAAATCTATTTCTTATGATACAGATAAATGCTAAAAGGTGGGCTTTTTTTAATGAGCAAAATGTATTATTGAAGGTGTTATTCCTAAAAATAAGTTTCATAAGGCAGGTCTGCTACAAATAACAAGAATTCCCAGTATTTATTCTTCCATTATTAAATATGATTTTATTTTAATCAATTTCCTATTGAAGACATTACAGGAAAGAGCAAAAAGTGTTTGTCAGAAGTTTTCCCACAAACATGTCACCAACACATTGAAGACTTGGTGAAATACCAAAATTGCAAAAGAGCTGTGACCATGTTTGTTTCCTATGTTTTATTGGTATCTTCCTTGCCTCTTGCTTATTTCAACTGTTTTCTTTGAAAGAAAGGACATCAAAAGCTAAGAGAGACTTTTGAGCTTTCACTTCAGAAATAGGATCAGAGTACTGGCAGAGTTGCTTCCTTGGTTCAGAGAGACTTATTTGCTTTCCTTTCATATCTCCACTGGAAGAGGAAGGCATACCCCTTTCAAATTGGGTCTGGACTGAAAATTTTATTGCTGTCACTCTTTTATTGTTGAACATGTGTTTGATAGTTTTGGTTGCATTTTCAACTCATACAAATTTAATCTCTTAATGTGCATGTGAGAGAATAACTGACTTCTTGTGAAAGCAAGTCTAAAGAAATCTTTACAGTGTTTTTAATTATCTCTGTTTTAAGACATTTAATTCAATGCACTTACCAATGAGATATAAAATTCTGTTTAAAAATATTCCAAACACTGGATTTTTATATAACAGCTTCTCAGCCTAATGGCTGTATGTTACAGGAGTCCCAGAGACACCACCCAAATTCTTTTCAAGGTTTATTTTCTTAAAAATTATAATTTCATTTTTCTTTTATAAAAAATACTTTATGATTTACAGGTACATCACTGATTCTTCTATCAGATTAAATATTCTATACTGGGATCAATTACTCTCATTAGCAACAGCAAATGGTCTTGTTATAGTTGTAAATACACACATACTAGATACATAGAAAAGTTACAGGGTACTTACATTTAGAGGTAAACATTTCAGAGAAATAATTTCCTTGGATTGTTCTCTGAATATGTAAGCAGTTAGGAAAAGAAAACTATTTCCTGCTTACTCCTTTTTTAAAGCTCTTTTGAAATTATAGAATTTTTAAACGGAGAAAAAATAGTTACATGGGTCTGATTTTGGAATTACTGTAGTGCATTTAATTGCAGCTTTTCATTATGCAAGGAAAAGAGACAGAAGAGAAGAAATATGGATACTGGCTGTCTTCCAGATTTGGTGTTTAAGAGAATCTAAAATAAAAAACTTTTAGACAACTTCTCTGTATATCATTTACATTTCACTGCATAAGTGATAAATAAAAACCTAAGTGCATAAAAAAATTATTTTATTATTTTCTCTAGCAACCATGAGTTTAGGAATTGGCTTTTTTCTCCAAAAAAAAGGCCTTACAGATTTTAATTTTACAACTGTTTCTTAGTATAATATTATTAGTAGAACATGACTGCTAAAATCTGAACAGTTGCAGTGACCTCAAAGTTTTTCCAAGTTGTATTTTAAAAAATTGGAAAGTATTGGAATATGTAGTAATTTATAAGTATTTATTTCATTCTTCTTTTAGGATGGGTGAATTTTATAGGCAAAGATGCTCTATCACTGTTTAAGAAAACTTGATACTTTTTTTTCTCATGAAATTTTATGGAAGATATTTTTTTCCTTTTTCCTTCCAGGGAGGAAAACTGTTAGCGTCCCATATTTTAATTTTGAAAGTCCTTCTGATTTTATAGGTCATCTTTCTGAGGTCTTACTTGTCCTAAGACACAACCCAAGAAAAAAAGGATAGTTAGTGTGAACATTCCGTGCTCCAAAGAGCTCAGGAAGTAAAAAAAGCTGAACAAGAACTTGACTGGGAGTTTCCTTGTGTGCACAGAGGGAAAAGTTTTCCTAGACAGGTCTTAGAAAAGGCGATTGATTGAGAGTATTTTCCCTTTATGTAGATTTACAGCTATATTTTCAGTTTCTATTTCAAGTTTCATCCAAATGAGATTGGAAATTGCTCAGATATTAATCATGTTTCTAATATATAACAGACAATTCAACTTCAACTATAACATTACTACTACTATCCCTAAGGTAACTCAATTATACTTACGTATTACATGATATAAGACATCAGTCTAAGAGCATAGTGATGTAATAAATAAAAGCTGAGAAAAGAGAAACCTGAAGGAATTAATTAAAATAGTATTCGCAAGAGTTGAAGAGAGACTTACAGTAAATTTTAAACCTCAATCTAAATTTTTTTTTCTATGTACCCCTATCACAGTAGGGGCAGTCACTAATGTAGAGACTTAAGATCTATCAGTGTGAAATCCTGGTATGGAGGCCAGGATTTTCAACTTTGATGGAAGCATTCTGAGGTTTATAAAATGGAAATCTGGTTGAAAAGTACCCCAAAGCAAGCTCAAGGATGCAATAGAAATTCACTTTACCGACCAAGATAGAAAACAGTTAAAAACGGAGTTTGAAATTCTGAGTACAGTAATCTGTTTGAGGAAAGAAATGAATGCATTACGGTGCAGTATGATTAATACTACCAGTCAGGTAATCAAGTAGATTAATCATTACAGCACCAAATAAGCAGGCCAATAGTAGCCATATAGCCAAATACTCCATTCTAATTATTTTCAAGAAGGAATATGCACTAACTTACCTTCCAAGAAGCCCCTTATGTTACCAAACAGATTTCCCCTTCACTTCCTATTCACTGGAACTATCTATTAACTGTGTCCTTTTCTCTGTAAATGTTACACATAATCAGTGAATAGTAGCAGGAATATATAAACAATTCCTTAGCATATATGAACCAACAATTCTAAACACACTCCTTGTGCATATAGATATTAACATTCAAGTGTTGATGCAATACACCTGCTATTTTCCAGTTTCTTCAGGCCAAAATCCTACTGACACCCCTCAGCATGAGTCTGATGTGTTTCAAATGTGACCAATTAATTTTGCAAAAGAAAAGCATCTATGTAGGGTGTATGTCTCCAACTTGCATTTATTTCATTCCAAATATATAGTACACTGTATCTGTGGAAACAGTTCTGTTCATAAAATACCATACAGAAGTATGAGAACCAGGAAGTTAAAGAGCAGTTTTCAGCCAGGGGGAGGGATTCCGATATAAACCTTAACTTACTTCTAGCATTTTGTCCTTATAATTTTTCTTTTGGACTGTCTTTTGAATACTTAAGAATCAGCACAACTGCACATACAGCAACTCCCATTCCATGGGAGCAAAAAAAAAAAAAAAACCACCAAAAAAAGGAAATGGAACTGAGGTTTTCCATTTCACAGGTTACATTCTAGCTAGCTGTAGCCACAAGGGAATGGTAAGTAAGCTTTCATCATTGTGAGGTAGTGGTGTTCTGGGGACTTCCTTGCAAAAGAAGGCTCATGGTTATTAATGTCTTATGGAATAACTTGCCTCTGTATATCTGGAAGTGGCGAACAGGAGAAAGTCTAGACTCTTCTGCCCACTTCCACACTGTTATACTATGTAGCTCACTGACACCTTATAAAACTGTGCCTAAAGAAGCCCTTGAGCCTCAGGAATTCCTGTTGACTGACTAAGCCTCTATTTTCCCTTTATGGCTTTACAGAGAAACTTGTCCTCCATCACTATAATGATTAGAGTGTCTATTCATTACAGTGTCTATTAAATCTATTGCAGTATCTCTCTACAGTTTTGCAGAAAAAGAGACGTTTCCTACCAGGGGCTCATTGAGTCCAACATACTTTTCCTGCTCTTAGCCAGGAACAGATACTTAAGAAGTTCAAGTCTTACATAAAGAAATTCTACAGTCTTCATCTTTAGCTTTTAATATGCTTTCTATGATTGATGCTGTAAATATTGTTCAAGAAATGTTGGGCTTTTTTCCTTTCGCTTTTAGGCATCTAACATCAATTGCATCTTGTTATAGTGTGTCCCATAGGTTAATTAGGCAACTGTATTAATAAATGTTTCTATTTATAATTTTTTAGTTTGCTGCCAACCTACACATATTGTTACTCAAACTGTGAATATTTAGGTGTTTGTGACCTTTCTTCTTAAATTAATTTCTCAAGCAACCTAACCATGCTGGTTGTTCTTTGATATCCATTCAGTTATTTCCTTTTCCCTCATTTCCATTTCCAATCAGGCGCCAAGACTGAGAAATGTCTAAAGTATTCCGGACACGATCATAACAGACCTGATAGAGAGTGACTAATACTTTCATGACTAATTACTTGACGTTTTGGCATATGTTACCAAAAACTACATTGACCTTGGATTATTTTTCCCACTCAAATATCACATTTAGAGCTGGAGGAAAAAAGGCCAATACTCCCAGAAAATTTTCAAAAGTAAAACGTTTTTCTTTTGAAGATCAAATAATTAAAATTAAAAAATGAACTAGTAACACCCCCCTCCCTCCATATTGGGTCAAGTCAGTTGAAATATTTCATTTTGACATTCTTCAAAAGTTGCAATTTTAGCTTTCTAAATGACAAGCTGACTATAATTAACTATCATTTTTGCACAGAAAACTAATCTTTTTGAATGCATGTGAAAGGTCAAAATAGGATATTTTAATAATTCTGAAAGACGTATGAAGCAATAAGATGTTGAAAAGCATTTTTGCCCTGGACATTCATAGAATCAACAATTCAACGCATCAAAAAAAATATTCAGTGGAAATTTTCTTTGCCACAGTCTTCACTGGCAAATGCTCTTACCACACCACCCAAGCCTTGGAAGGCAGAAGCAGGGACAGTGAGAATGAAGACCCTGGGCCCACTGTAGGAGAGGATATGGTTCGAGACCATCTTAGGAACCTGAATGCATACAAGTCCATGGGACCGGATGAAATCCATCTGCGGGTCCTGAAGGAGCTGGCAAATGAAGTTGCTAAGCCACTATCCATCATATTTGAGAAATCATGGCAGTCAGGTGAAGTTCCTGATGACTGGAAAAAGGGAAATATAACCTCATTTTTAAGAAGGGGAAAATGGATGAGCCAGGGAATTACAGACCATTCAGCCTCACCTCTGTGCCTGCCAAAATCTTGGAGCGGATTCTCCTGGAAGGCATGATGAGACACATGAAAAACAGCAAGGTGGTTGGTGACACCCAGCATGGCTTCACTAAGGGGAAATCCTGCCTAACCAATCTGGTGACCTTCTATGATGGGTTTACGGAACGGACGGACCGGGACAGAGCAGTTGAGGTCGTCTACCTGGACTTGTGCAAAATGTTTGACACAGTCTCACATGACATACCTGTCTGTAAGTTGGAGAGACATCAATTTGCTAGGTGAACCACTCGGTGGATAAAGAACTGGCTGGATGGCAACATGCAAAGAGTTGTGCTCAATGGCACAATGTCCAGCTGGAGACCAGTAACGAGTGGTGTGCCCCAGGGATCAGTGTTGGGACCGGTCTTGTTCAACATCTTTGTGGGTAGCATGGACAGTGGGATTGAGCGCGCCCTCAGCAAGTTTGCCGATGACACCAAGCTGTGTGGTTCGGTTGATACATTGGAGGGAAGGAATGCCGTTTAGAGGGACCTTGACATGCTTGTGAGGTGGGCTGATGCCAACCTAATGAAGTTTAACCATGCCAAGTGCAAGGCCCTACGGCTGGGTCAGAGCAATGCCAGGCACAGCTACAGGTTGGGCAGGGAAGAGATTCAGAGCAGCCCTACGGAGAAGGACTTGGGGGTGTTGGTCGATGAAAAAATGAACATGAGGCGGCAGTGTGCGCTTGCAGCCCAGAAAGCCAACCGTATCCTGGGCTACATCAAAAGGAGCATGACCAGCATGTGGAGGGAGGTGATCCTGCCCCTTTACTCTGCTCTCGTGAGACCTCACTTGGAGTATTGTGTGCAGTTCTGGTGCCCTCAACATAAAAAGGACATGGAACTGTTGGAACAAGTGCAGAGGAGGGCCACGAGGACTATCATGGGACTGGAGCACCTCCCACATAAAGATAGGCTGAGAAAGTTGTGGCTGTTGAGCCTGCAGAAGAAAAGGCTGTGTGCAGACCTCATAGCAGCCTTCCAATATCTGAAGGGGGCCTATAGGGATGCTGGGGAAGGACTCTTCATGAGAGACTAGTGATAGGACAAGGAGTAATGGTTTCAAACTTAAACAGGGGAAGTTTAGATTGGATATGAGGAAGAAATTCTTTACTGTAAGGGTGGTGAGGCCCTGGAATGGGTTGCCCAGGGAGGTTGTGAATGCTCCATCGCTGGTGGTGCTCAGGTCCAGGTTGGACAGAGCCTTGGGTGGTATGGTTTAGTGGGAGGTGTCCCTGGGCATGGCAGGGAGGTTGGAATTCGATGATCTTGAGGTCCTTTCCAACCCTAACTATTCTATGATTCTCTGATTCTATGATCATCCTTAATCATACTTGAAATGTATTTTAACTATTTCTTTTAGCTTAATGTTGTCATTATTATCATCCATGTGTAATCTTCCTACAGAATATCTATTTCAGATTTTTTCCAGTTTGACTTTGTTTTTTTCTCAAGTTTTTTCTTCTGGCGGTTTTGTGCCATGCCTTTCCAGTTGCATTTGAGTACTTTCTCAAGGATACTCGCTACACTTTCAATTTTCACATTCATTAATATGCTGTTCCCCCCACTTTCAGGTTCTTAATGAAAATGTTTAATAAGACAAGAGCTGATTCTGACCCCTGTGGCAATGTATGGCACTTCATTTAATCTTAATACATTGCCATTCGTGGTTGTTCTTTGCATTGTCTCAGTCAATTTTTATCCACAATCCTTTATGCCTATTTTGACCTGAAGTAAATGCGTAAGATTTCTTCAGATAATGCTTCAAATATTTTACAATTAAAAAATAAAAATCCTTCTCCCCCCAACCCAATAGCCTAGTCTGCTCTCTCTATCTCCTTCGACATTTCTATAAAAAATAAACTGGCTTTTGTCGAACAGAATGAGTTTCAGCAATATGTGCTGCTTGCTGACCACTATTATTAATGTGCTGCATATGTAGGCAGTGAAATTCCATGCACTTTGCATGACCCTGGAACCTAAAATAAACAGCAAAGTTTTAGAAGAAGGATGACTTAGTCACAAGAAATGACTGGAGTCATAGAATCATAGAATCATAGAATAGTAAGGGTTGGAAAGGACCTCAAGATCATCGAGTTCCAACCCCCCCGCCATGGGCAGGGACACCACACACTAAACCATGCCATCCAAGGCTATGTCCAACCCCACCTTGAACGCCGCCAGGGATGAAGCATTCACAACTTCCCTGGGCAACCCATTCCAGGGCCCCACCACCCTCACAGTAAAGAATTTCTTCCTCAGATCCAATCTAAACTTCCCCTGGTTAAGTTTAAACCCATTACCCCTTGTCCTCTCACCACAGTCCCTAATGAAGAGTCCCTCCCCAGCATCCCTATAGGCCCCCTTCAGGTATTGGAAGGCTGCTATGAGGTCTCCACCCAGCCTTCTCTTCTCCAGGCTGAACAGCCCCAATTTTCTCAGCCTATCTTCATACGAGAGGTGCTCCAGTCCCCTGATCATCCTCCTAAGCACTCTTCCATCCTGTAAGGGCCTTGACCCCTAGCTGTATTCGTTTGTTCTCCTTCCTTCATAGTGGACAATGTTCCACACTAGCTTAAGGACACATCTTAGGGAACCTTTGTGATGGCTTGTTATCTGTCAGGTACGAGGAGAAATTCAGCAAATATCTCACATTTTTAGTGTAAACTCAACCTTGATTGTTACTATGATGTGAAGAGGAGAACACAAGCAATCTTTTAATACAAGAGATTGACTTGGTCAATTAATTACTTTCAGAAAAGGGACAATGGTTACAAATCACAAGTAGATGAAGGTAAACAGAAAAGATACATCTGAATTGTATGCATTAACACAGATTTAACCTTAAGGTTGTTTGGTTTGGTCTGTTGCTTGGGTTCTTTTTTGTTGTTGTTTTATTTGCACCTGCCTTTAGTTCTTCAGAATTTATCTGTCAGGTCCTCATCTGTTGCAAGCCAGCTATAGTTTATGTGGTCCCACTTGAAAAGGGTTTGAATCTGTAAGCAAATTTATTGAGACTAACAAGATATCTCAGAGGAGCACGCTTTTTGATGCATGGTTCTGAAACCTTGATAGTGATTTAGAAAATTGAGAGTCAGGAAGCAAGACTGACTCACATCACATCAGTTCAACCAGTTCTCTCCTTTTCAGCAAGAAGGGAGCAAAGTAATTTCTGTTTATGAATCTGACTGTATGCTTATTAGCTTGACAAATCATACAACATTTTTTGGGTACTTACAGAGTATTTTGTAACCTGTAGAAATCTTTTGAAGAGTTTTATTGTGGACTTCATGGAACGTACTCCGTCGAGATACTGGCATTTGTTGCTTTTCAATTCCATTGATTCCTTGTAGACCATCTGTGCCTAGGGTCACTGCATAAGATGGCCTTAGTTCCTTGTAGCTTAATTCTCATTGTAGCATTACATAAACAACTATGTTGAGTGAACAAATACAACTAAATATGCAAATATATGATTATCGATATCAGCATTAATAAATATATTCGTATTGGTATATCAGCAGTTTATTTTTAAAAGTAGTCAAATGGATGAGAAAACCCCATGAAATGAAGTTCCACTTAGGGCAGCAGAAGTTCTTGGCTACATGAATATGCTAGATTGCATCTGGTAGTACTAGCACGATATAATTCTAACTTGGACGCAGAACGTTGTTAAGAATTTTTCCTTTAACACTGTTCTTGAACCTTTTTTTTACTGTCTGCACAGAGGAAAAAAAAAAGGAGGATAGAAAGAATGTGAAAATATTGTAATTAATATTTTCATATCAGAGAAGCAAAAATTACAGTCTTGTTTTTCCCAACTTTTTGTTTTTATATGGTACATATTGCGTTATTTTATTAATTTTTTGGAAAAAATATTGTTCAAAATGTAGCAAAATTTGTTGAATTTGTTTTCCTTGGTGTAGTCAACCTTTTTGAACACCTGAAAATGCCTTAGAGTAAAGCATTTAAAAGAATATTGAACTGCACAATAAAAGCTTTTTTTCTAGGAAACATGTGCTTCAGTTATTTTACTCAATTATTTACAGATGACAGGATAATGACATAAATTGATAAAAATAAAAAGAAATTCTGAACAAAGATCAAGAACATTTCTTCATGCGGGGAATTACGGCTGTGTTAGTGTTACATAATGGTGCTCAACCGAGTTGGGCTGGAAAAACAGAAAGGGAAGCCGTTGAATAACCCATTAGAATGCTCCCTGTGGAGTAATAGAATTTAAAGAGGAAAAGTACCAATGCTTCTGCACCTTCTTGGTGAGTAGCTTTAAAGTAAATGTCTAATTTAGTATATTTATTTGCCTGCAGTTTTGACCAACAGTTCTTTGGTTGAAGTACCCATCTTCAGTGAGAAAAATTGTAATAAAATCTAGTAATCCCTGCAAAGAATTTTATAGAAGTGAAAATCAGAGATGCTTCAAATGCATCAAAGATACTGCAAAAATTTAGTGCATGTCACATCTATAAGTCCTGTGTATTTATGGTATCATATTGATGGTAAGAGACCTGGTAACTCTAAAATACAAGAATTGCCTAAACCCAGTATTTTAATTGAGTGCTGCTGAATTATTGAGTTTTAGCTCATCCAGGAACAGACTTCTGACAAAAAGACATGTTTTGTTTTGTTTTCCTTTGTTTACTTTTTTCTGTGATACTCATTACTTTATTTCATATTTCCAGTGTAAAATCTTCAGGACACAGTCTCTTCCTATATGCAAAGTGGTGTCAGCTGTTGTATTATAAATCGGATGCTCAATGGGAGTAAATCTGTGCCATGTCATTAAAGTTCAGCTTTGTATTGCCTATAATGAATATGTTTAAATACTAGTCTGAATCTTCTTTTGGATCAGAAATATTTATAGTTTATTCTACTGATGAGCCACACTGTTTATTTGAATTCAGTTCTTTGAGTTACAGATTCATGAACACCCTGAAATGCACCTGTTGTGCCTAACCCTACCTAGTAGTTTGAAAGAAACCTTATCTTCTTGTTTCCAACAAAAATCCTGGATCCACAGTCTTCCTAATACTTATGGCAGCCAAACACAAGGATTTCTCATTGGCCCAAACATTTGGGGTTTTAAATTATTTTTTATTATGATAGCAGAGATATATGTACAGAGAAACAATACTACTAAATGAAATTAACCACAATCAATACAAAATCTGCTGTGAATGTAGCAATCAAATGGTTTGGGTTGAAAGGGACATTAAAAATCACGTAGTTCCAACCCCCCTTGCCACGGACAGGGACACCTTACAGTAGACTGGGTTGAATCAAACGCCATCCAACCTGGCCTTGAATACTTCCAGAGATGGGACATCCACAGCTTCTCTGGGCAACCTGTTCCAATGTCTTACAACCCTCGCAGTCAAGTAAAATAGAGGTAAAAGTACTTAATAACTGTATATATATTATCTTCCCACAAGAGAATGAGCTATATAATTATTACAATGAGAAGGTTATATTGTTTTAAATGTAGTGCTACAGACTAAAGGGTAGTGTTTTTTGTTTGTTTTTTTTTTTTTTTTTTTTTTTGTCAGAGTCTATAGACAGCGTTGCAAAATTGTAAGTTATAAACCAAACCTATGCAAGCAAAATCTGATTCTCAGTTAAAATTCAGAACTCCTAAATCCTGTCCAAGTCAGGCGCAGTTCAGATTTAGAATATATGTAGCAGCAAAATTGTAACACCAAAATCTATGCTGTACTCAGAAGTGACTGTCATGAATGTTTGTAGAGATTTTGTTTTCATCCTTACGAAAAAGAAGTTATTAAATTTCTGCTTTAACCTTCTGGATGGTTCAAAGAAAATGATTGGTGTTCAAGGCTCTACCATTCTTTCTTTTAGTTCATTTTACCTTCCTGTCTTTAAAAATAGCAGTATTAGTGAGATGGTGCCTACCTTGTCTTTCACTCCTGGTTCTTATGTCAACCACCTAATGTATAAACCATCCACTCATGGCTATTCGATGTACTCAGATTACTATTAAAACAGTCATAGTGTAAAGTCTGATTTAGTAAGGTTGATGATTTAAAGGTCTTTAAAAGGGATTTATTCAAGCAGCTCTAATGCAAATTGTTGCTAAAATCTAAATATACTTACTGCATTGAGAAACTTTTATTGTTGCAGTTATCTTAAACATAATCTCTGGTGATAAACAGATGAAATTGTAGGCACTATAAATTTCCTTTGGACAAGGCCTGAATCTTCTACATAGTTTTCTGAAAGCAGTATTTTCGAAATATTAGCTAAGGCACCATGAATAGATATATATGCTCAATTGAGGTTGCAATTTTGAGTTTTCTATTGCAGATACAGCTGAATCCATATTCCTTTTACATTTCTCAATGCTTTGGGTAGATTTGGGTTGTGGTTTAAGCCTCTATAACTCATGCAGTCTCTCTCTAACTCACTCCTCCCTCTTTCTTCCCCCAGTCCCGGGGGGATGGGGTGGAGAATCAAAAGAATGCAACTCCCACAGGTTGAGATAACAACAGTTTAGTAGCTAAGGTATAACACAAACCACTGCTGCTACCACCAATAATAATAATGACAAGGCAAATAAAAGGAAAGAATACAATTGCTCACCACCAATCCACAGCCCAACCAAGCAGTGCACCCCTCACCCTTCTGGGTCTCTGCCCTCTGTTTTTCCATCCTGGCCATGGCGTGCTGTGGTATGGAATACCTCTCTTGGGTCAGTTTGGGTCAGGTGTCCTGCCTCTTCTTCCTCCCGGCTTCCCCTCCTCCCTGGCAGAGCATGAGACTCAGAATGTCCTTGGACAGACCAAAACATTCTAAGCCGTAACTATAAACATCGGTGTTATCAGCGCTGTTCCCAGGCCGAAAGGCAAAAACGCAGCACTGCACCAGCTACTATGAAGGAGAAAAATGACTGCTACTGCTGAACCCATGACAGTATCCACCCCTTATTCCATACCATTCACGTCATGCTCAGATCCCGTATTTTCAATATGCCATCATATATATATATATGTGTATATATATATATATACATCCACACACGCACACAGAGGGAGAGAGATCATCCCTCAGTGCATGGACCAATCCCTACAAAACTGCTGAGTCCATTCGGTTCACAACATCAAACTCCAACTCTTGTAACAGTCCTTCAGAGCAGGGGAGGCCGTGTACAGTGTTGAATCGTTGCCTGCTGATGCTGATCCCTCCTTTACTGCAGAACTCATCCAATTTCATTAAAGTTCATTCTTTGTTGGGATGGCGGTCAGAGGGCCAGTCGCTGATGACTTGAAGACGTCTAGTTGGTGGGCTATAAAAGTGTTACATAGCAGGCAACAGCATACAATTGAGTTCATTGGCTGTTTTCCCCTAACATCAAATCTCCTTGAGGTACACACTGGACTTCTTCCATGAACATCTTCCCGCATTACCCATCAAGTATATCCGGGTCCCTGAGCAAAAGCAATCCCATGAGTGGGTTTGCCTTTACCTGAAGCACTTCACCAGCTACTATGAAGGAGAAAAATGACTGCTGCTGCTGAACCCATGACAATTTGTAAGACTTCAACATGTAATATGTCATACTCATGTGAAATGTGAAAGCACATAAAATAATTATTTAGAATTTCCACTGTCCCCATCCTCACTATTGTTTTTCTTATCATTCACAAATGTACAGCACTATAATCCAAAAAATGATGTATTCTAAATTCTGATACAACTGTTGAAGCTTATAAATCCTCCTCTAGTGTAGTCCCACACTGCTTTGCCCTTCAGTAACTGATTAGACACATCAGAACATTATTTCTGATATCTACCAACACATCTACCTGGCTGCAGTGTGTTACTGATTTAACAGTTGTTTGTTTTTGTCTGTGAACGATGAATTAATTTATAACATGTTAATAGAATTAAAAGTGCTTTTTAAGAAAATTATGGGTTTTCTTTCATAATATAAAAAGTAGAATAAAATTTTGCTTTAGTTATGATCATATGAATATCAAAGTAGACTGATTAAGAGATTGACAACCTCAGTAAAGAATACAGAAATAGTGGATCTGTCTTGGGAGAACTGACATTATCACTGTGAGATTTGATTAACATCAGACTGTGTTTTACCCCAAGTAGGAGTTCTAAATACAAGTCACTTGTCAGCTAGTCACACTTCCTTTCAGCTCAAGTATAAGCCGATACTCAAGCCATTTAGTCTCCCAAGTTAATTTTATTATTCATATCTGAATAAAAGAGTCTAAATTATCCGAGCAAAACAAGCTTGACATTGTCTAAAGTCTGTGGCGAAGTAGTCGTGATGCTCTTCAGGTCTAGAAGGAAAACCACTGTTTTAAGTTGACGATGTCTTTTGAATGTCCGGTAATCTTTCACCAGTTTTTTATCAACATCTACATATTTGTCTCTAACAGAGCAAGGCTACCTGCTCCTCCATGTTCTTGAAGTGTGCACTTTATTGGTCTCTTATTTAACTGACAATGGGTCAATGAAATACTAAAACATAATAGGGCTAATTCAGACAAATGTTTCTGCATATCTAGGGAGCAGTCTCAAGTATATTCACCCTCAGATTAGATCATATTCCTAAACATTTCAGTGTGCAAAAGCATCTATTATTTTTTCTGCTTTAGAGTGAATATTTTTTTATACTTAGTACTTCTGGGTGTTTTTTTTAGGTAAACACACCTAGGTTATTTATGTCTTCATTAATCTGTTTCACATTCCAAATATACAATCATGTCTGTTTTGAAGTGTTAAATACTTATTTTAATAAAACATTTGAAAGACTACTTGGATTGAGTTTATGTCATTTATCTGTATTTATATAAGCCAATAAATTTCTTATGACTCTATACTTTGTTAAATTTTCATTTTCCAATACTTTTGTTGGCATTAATAACTGGAATCCACTATCAAAGATAACTGTGTCAGGGGGAAGACTTCAGAACATAAAACCCATAACGAAGGAAAATGTTTTCATTTGCTGTTCAAAGCTAGGACTGTTCACTTCGTGATAAGACTCCATATTGTCTCAGCTCTCTGCATTGGTGACTGATAATGCACTTAGCGTATTTGTACATCAAGGGTTCTTGATCATTAAGGCTTCAACAGATATGTTCCAATTTTTAGCATGAGAAGTATTTTCTCAGAACTGTAATGTATAAAATAAGGAATGTGATGCATTGGCCTGGAAAAAAAAGAATCACATCCATCATTCATGGTGTCGTGCTTTAACCCCAGTGGGCAACTAAGCACCATACAGCTGCTCCCCCCTCCTCTTACCCTCCCCAGTAGGATGAGTGAAAGAATCGAAAGTAAAGAGTGAAAAACTCATGGGTTGAGGTAAAGAGAGTTTAATAGGTAAAGCAGAAGCTGTGCAAAGAAGCAAAGCAAAACAAGGAATTCTTTCACCACTACTCATCAGGAGGAAGGTGTTCAGCCACCTCCAGGAAAGCAGGGCTCCATCACACTTAACTGCTACTTTGGGAGACAAATGTAACCACTCTGAATGTCCCCCCTTCCTTTTTCCCCCTGAAGAATGGGGAAAACATGACATCATGCGGTATGGGAGGTCCCTTTGGTGAGGTGGGGTCAGCTATTCTGGCTATGTCCC
The DNA here is from genome assembly GCA_039720435.1 of Amazona ochrocephala. Classification (NCBI taxonomy): domain Eukaryota; kingdom Metazoa; phylum Chordata; class Aves; order Psittaciformes; family Psittacidae; genus Amazona; species Amazona ochrocephala. The sequence continues at coordinate 44,633,723 of CM077878.1, read as the reverse complement.
CCTCCCAACTTCTGTACCGCTAGACTACTCACTGGTGGAGTTGGGAGAGGAGCATGAAAGGCCTTGACTCTGTGTGTGCACTGCTTAGCAGTAATTAGAACATCCCTGAATAATCAAAAGTGTTTTCAGCACAAATCGAAACATAGTCACATACCACGTACTATGAAGAAAATTAACTCTATCCCAGTGTCCTGGGTTCAGCAGTAGCAGTCATTTTTTCTCCTCCTTAGTAGTTGGTGCAGTGCTGTGGTTCTGACTTGCAGCTTGGGAACAACACTGATAACAACACTGTTTTTAGTTACTGCTCTAATGTTTAGTCTGACCAAGGACTTTCTGAGTCTCATGCTCTGACAGGGAGAAGAGGAAACCGGGAGGAAGCAGAGACAGGATGTCTGACCCAAACTAACCAAAATGGTATTCCATATCACAGCACGTCATACCCAGGATGTGAAAACTGGGGGCAGGGAACCGGAAGCGTTAGTTCACTGCTCAGTCGGGCTGGTTATCGGTCGGTGGGTGGTGAGCAGTTGTATTCTCTTCCCTTCTTGTTTCCCTTGTCATTATTATTACTGGTGGCAGCAGCAGTGGTTTGTGTTATACCTTAGTTACTGGAGTGTTCTTATCTCAACCCATGGGAGTTACATTCTTTCGATTCTCCTCCCCATCCCTCCAGGGGAGGGAGGGAGAAGGGGTAGGGGGAGCTAACAAACTGTGTGGCTGATTTACGGCTGGGCTTAAACCACAACGTTCTTTTTGGCACCCAATGTGGAGCACGAAGGGTTGAGATAATGACAGATATGACCAGAGTGTGTCTAATCGTATTTGTGATAAGCATTCATTGTTTCGGACGAATAGTCACTCGTAACAATGCTGATTTATTGGCTCTCAAAGTTGTTGCTCTTGATCTCAGTTTCAGCATGTCATACCTTACTTACAGCCGGTATTTGCTGTCTTAGAGTTTGTCAGACTGGGGAGGCTTGGGTTAAGGTTCTTGTTTCATTGTACGTTATGGCAATGACTTGTGATATGGGCGGGCTCTGGCAGCAGGGCAGAATGGACGTGGTCACGGACTTGTGCCTGGCCATCCCACTGGTCTTCACTGTCCTGGCCCTCGTCCTCGCCTCCGTCTTCATGAATCTGTGGGGAGCTGAGGGGGAGTGGCCCCGGGAGCTGCCGGCAGCCAAACTGGCCCTGGAGAGTGGCCCTGGGGACCAGGAGGCCAGGAGTGAGTGGCTGCCAGTGGAGGAGGTCGGGGCGGTCAAGGAGGGGAAGGAGAGAGCTGCCAAGCAGCCGGAGAAGGCGGCGGAGAAGCCCTGTCCTGCGGCCAAGCCCAGCCCCATGGCGGCTGCAGAGAGCATCCCCCAGCAGCTGCCTGCTGAGCCCTGCAAGCCCGAGCCCCAGGAGGATGCAGGAGACCACACAGCACTTCCCAGCAAGGCAGAGGAGGAAGACCTGGCCTCAGACAAAGAGAAGCTGGTGGTGAGAGAGCCGTCAAGCACAGCAGCTACACCAGCCGCAGTGACAAGTACAGCAGCATCATTTGAGAGTTCTGAAGGTTTTGAATGGCCTTTGGGTACCCTTGAGACCTGCCTGCTGATTGCAATGGGGATCAGCATGCTGGCACGCATACAGAGTGTGTTTTACTCACAATCATTTTGTCTGGTCCCGAGAGTTAAGCAGAGTCGTGTTTGGGTCTTGTCTAGGGTTAGACAATGATATAGGAGGACCAAGAGATTTTCTCCGAGGCTGGACAGTCACGAGTGGCAGTGTGTGTGGGACAGTATGGGCGAGTATCTAGTCCACTGGGCCCCTCCAGTGCTTTGGAAGCATCGGAGATGAAAGGCAGCTGTATGGAGTCCCCACTGACAAGCTGCAGAAACTGCTGGAGGAGAGGGTGAATTGTGTTGAGCCTGGTGGGCCCATGACACTTCAGGCTATCAGGGCAGAGAAGCAACATACAGATGGACTCATGATCGAGGGGTGGACATAGCAATGGGCACTACTGCCCAGGTTATTCACAAGTGTGAGCACTGCACACAGCCCCTCCTGCTCTGAAAGGCTGTTACAGGAGTTGGAGCCTGACATCGTGGACCAGATGAACTCAGCAGCTTTATAGGGATTGGTCCATGCACTAAGGAATGATCTTTCTCTGTGTGTGTGTGTGTGTGTGTGTGTGTGTATGCATATATTTGTATATATATGAGTTAAGAGTGATGGTATATTGGAAATGTGGGATCTGAGCATGATGTGAATGGTATAAGGGGTAGATATTGTCCTGATTTCAGAAGTAGCAGTCATTTTTTCTCCTTCTTAGTAGCTGGTACAGTGCTGTGTTTTTGGCATTCGACCTGGGAGCAGTGCTGATAACACCTATGTTTTTAGCTACTGCTCAAATGTTTAGTCTGACCAAGCACTTTCTGAGTCTCATGCTCTGCCAGGTAGGAGGGGAAGTTGGGAAGAAGCAGAGGCAGGACACCTGACCCAAACTAACCAAAGAGGTATTCCATACCACAGCATGTCATGCGCACTATCTAAACTGGGGGCAGTTACCCGGAAGGGCTAGAGCACTGCTGGGTTGGGCAGGGTATTGATCGGCTGGTGGTGAGTGGTTGTATTCTGTTCCCTTGTTATTTCGCTTATCATGATTATTATTGGTGGTAGCAGTAGTGGTTTGTGTTATACCTTAGTTAGTGGACTGTTCTTATCTCAACCCACAGTAGTTACATTTTTTCAATTCTCCTCCCCATTGCTCCGGGAGCATGGAGAGGAAGGCGTGGGGGGAGCTAATGAACTGTGTGGCTGATTTAGAGCTGGGCTTAAACCATGACACCCATCCAAAACCAGCACAAATGGCCACCCTAAAAATTGCTGTTCAGTATAAGAAATGTAATTCTTGATTGCTCTATTAATTCCATTAATTGGCAAGTCATGGTAACAGGCACGAAACAATCATATGTAAGTATAACAGTGAATTTTACAGTAAGTATGATAATGAACAGGTTGCCCAAGGAAGTTGTGAATGCTCCATCCCTGGCCTCGTTCAAGGCCAAGTTGGAGAGATTCTTGGGTCGCATGGTTTAGTGTGAGGCATCCCTGCCCATGGCAGGGGGGTTGGAACTAGATGATCTTAAGGTCCTTTCCAGCCCTAGCTATTCTATGATTCTGCGAATTTCAAACAATGATTAGATTGGTTAGATTTTGCAACTAGGTTTAGTAACATTTACATCACATTCTGGTTTTCAAATTTCAGATAAAAGAAGAGTCTTACAGAACTAAATATTGCAACCTGCTTAATCAAATATAAACCATAAAACTGGAAATTCAATTTTTAGAAATAAACTAAGAGTCTTTGATCCCACGGATTTATAGATTTTATTGAATTAAAATTTATGTTAAATGTAAAGATTCATTTTCAGATTATTTTGAATTATCTTTTGAAGCTTTTTTACAGAACTAATTTTACATAAGGAACTGTGAAAACAAGGAGGCATTTCTTACCATGAAAAGTTATCCCATTACTTTAAGTTACGAGAAAGCATTTTTTAGCACAGTCACAATCTTAATTTTTTAAGCTTAGCAGCAAAATTAATTAAATCCTTTTAGGGAGCTACTTAATTCATTCCATCCTTACACATGTTGCTGTAATTTAGCATTGTGAATTACTTAATTATTACTACTGATTACCAGAGCTATTGTACGAGGTGAAGAATCTTAGCATATGGAAAGTATGTGGTTTGTCAGTGTTATTTGTTCATTAGACAAAAGGAAGTAAATATATAGGGTAATAATACAAAATCATGATTCTACAAGGTATTAGAATAAGAAAGGTAATAAGAATGAGCATTAAGATGAGCTAGGATATGATGATGAGGTGTGGCTGTCTATACAGGCCCTTGATCTACAAGAGAGCACAGGAGAATGAAATGAATCGTTTATGCTGAGATGAAGTACATACTACCAAGTGGTGTACTTAAGTAGAAACTGAAGTAGAAATCCTGTCTATTTCTTTCTTAGTATTGGTTTTTTTTTTTTGTTTTTTTGTTTTTTGTTTTTTGTTTTTTGTTTTGTTTTGTTTTGTTTTGTTTTGTTTTGTTTTGTTTTGTTTTAAGAAAATATTTGGGATGTGAATTATGTGAAAACCTTGAAGTTTAATGAGGGACAGGAAAAATAGGGATTATGGCTAAATCGCTTGAATATCCTTTCTCATGCCCTTCCTGAGAAACTGTATAGTAGTTTTAACATCTTTGCTACAACCATCACAAGCAGATCAAGCTTTGCTACAAGCACCACAAGACGAGCAAGTCACTGAGATTCAACTTTTTCAGGGTATATTTCTCACCATCTCATCACAGGCAGAAGTATTGTAGTGGGTTTCTTGTCACTTAATTGTGTTCATCTCACATTTAGACATCTTTATCTGAGCTGATCTACAAAGGAACTCTATCTCAGATAGAGAAAAATAGGCACTTGTACCATTTGACTTATCTGACTTATTTCACGATGAGATAAGTTAAACCTTAAACATCTATCCACCAACTAGAAAAGGAGTCAGGGGTAACTAATTCAACCATTGTCATCTGTAGTATAGACACTTGTTTTTCATTAGTTGATCTCTAGCCTTAGAATCTGTTTTTCCGGCAATGTACAGCTCTCACTGCACCTGTGCCTCACCTCCCCACCTATTAAACAGAAATAATACCCTCTAACTTCATAGGAGTTTTGTGAAAGTAAATTAATGACTATTTGTGAAGCATTAGGTGTTATAATGATCACTGCCATCAAAAAAAAAAAAAGAGGAAATTAATAATTCTTTCCCTCACAGCATTTGAATAGTCTCCTAAGGAAACACAGTGAATAATGATGAAACAAAATATTGAATAGCTACTTATTTACTGAATACAATTAATTACGTGTGCTGAATGATGCAAGGGTCTCATGGACAAAGCAGTACATGAGTATCTAATTAAAATCTGTATTATACTAATGCACAGGAGCACAAATTAAGATTCCAGAGAGTACTACATTCTAGCCTATTCCAACTTTTGAGTGCATTTCGTTGGAGCTACTGTAGTCTTTTACTGTAGTTTTTAACATGTATCATTGAGCTTGAAGGTGAAAGGCACTTTCAGAATTTATTAATATTTTTGATGTTGTTTTCACATGCCTGCAAATAAAGTTATATCCACCTGTACAGAAAGTACATTTGTAGCACAGTAAAAAAGATTAAGTGCTATATGTGGTTGAATTACCTTGTAACTGTAAAGGTAAATAAGCTTAAGATGTATATGCATGGATTAACTCAGGGATTCTGCCTATGCAGGAAAAAAAAAAAAAAAAAACTATGGAATACTTCTCATGTGATAGACAACAAAAGCAAAAGGTGAAACACATGGTCTTATTTTTCTAGTTTGGGGGAGATATAGAAGAAAGGGTATAATTAAGAGCAGCCAGTTATTGTATAATGTTTGCCACCTGGTTCTACTTAACATATTCCAAATATTTCAGTAGATTTTACTAAACTGCTAGTTAACTATATCTTGAGAGACAAAATGTATCTACTAGAAAATAATTCTCAACAAGTTAGATTCACACTTGACCTTGTACAGAACAGATTTTATTCCTCAAATTATATGAGGTCCCTGTGCTATAGCACATTATGTACCTCTTCCCAGAATATCTGGGGCATATGTTTTCTGTAAATCAACAGTATTCATACCTGAATAATAATTTTAAAGCATTCTTGATTCATATTATTATTATCACAGATTATTTAACTGTCAAAAGGCCTCCCCCTCATATTGTCTTTGGCATTTGCTTTGCCTTGTATAAATAGAAGCCATGTAATAATAAAATAGGCTTTTATTTCCTTTTATGTTTCAAGAAACCACTTTACCTCTGAGTAGATTGATCCATACTCAGAATACACTTGTACTTTCTTAATGGAAAGCTGTTTAATCACTCTGAAAGAAGTTACCATATTTCTTTCTGTCTTTTATGTAGCTGCTGCCAAGTGTTGCTAAAGGGCATAGTTCAAATCAAATTACACTCAACATCATGTTATATATCTACTACACCATTTAGTTTTAAAAATGTAAATGTGTGTTGATTGGTACACTGTGGTCTTTTTTCCTTTTAACAAACATTTATGTTAGAATAGAATTACAATATTTGTAAATGTTTGAAAATATTCTGATATCTAAATGCAAATGCTTTCTTCAGTATACCTCTTAAACTTCTCTCTAACCATTCTCTTCATTTTAAAACAAATTGAAATTTAAATATAATATCAAAATATGAGTCAGTATTAGTCTGTGAAATCTACAGAGTTACTATTGTCCTATTGTCTAGAAAGTAGATGCTGCAACTTTTTCCTTTACTTCCTAATTAGAATCTAGAGATACATGTTTAAATGGCGGTGAAAGTCAGATATGTGGGAACATTTCCTCTTCCACTTTGTATTCTGCCTAAAGTGAGTCCCATGCTTAGGCACCTCTCTCTTTTCAGCTGCAAATAAAGATGATAAATTACATCCTTGCTGAGAAAAATATGACTTCTAGGTATTTCAGTGTTGAGCATCACAATGTTTATATATGTTTTGGGACCTTTACCACTGCACTTTACATCAAAGGACAGTTATAGGTAGTAAGTAGTGTGCTTCCAAAAACACTGATGACATCCTCAAGAAACATGAAGATTAACTGCAGGTATGATTCTCTCTCTCATAGAACCATAGAATAGTTAGGGCTGGAAAGGACCTTAAGATCATCTAGTTCCAACCCACCTGCCATGGGCACAGACACCTCCCACTAAACCATGCCACACAAGGCCCTGTCCAACCTGGTCTTGAACACTGCCAGCGATGGAGCATTCACGACTTCCCTGGGCAACCCATTCCAGGGCCTCACCACCCACACAGTAAAGAATTTCTTCCTCATATCCAATCTAAACTTACCCTGGTTAAGTTTGAACCCGTTCCCCTTGTCCTATCACTACAGTGCCAAATGAAGAGTCCCTCCCCAGCATCCCTATAGGCCCCCTTCAGGTATTGGAAGGCTGCTATGAGGTCTCCACGCAGCCTTCTCTTCCCCAGGCTCAACAGCTTCAACTTTCTCAGCCTATATTCTTATGGGAGGTGCTCCAGTCCCCTGATCATCCTCGTGGCCCTCCTCTGAACTTGTTCCAGCAGTACCATGTCCTTTTTATGTTGAGGACACCAGAACTGCACACAATACTCCAAGTGGGGTCTCAGGAGAGCAGAGTAAAGGGGCAGGAGCACCTCCCTTGACATGCTGGTCACACTCCTTTTGATGCAGCCCAGGATACAGTTGTTTTTCTGGGCTGCGAGCGTGCACTGCCAGCTCATGTTCATTTTCTCATTGACCACACCCCCAAGTCCTTCTCCGCAGGGCTGCTCTGAATTTCCTCCTTGCCCAGCCTGTAGCTGTGCCTGGCATTGCTCCGACCCAGGTGTAGGACCTTGCACTTGGTATGGTTAAACTTCATCAGGTTGGCATCAGCCCACCTCACAAGCATGTCAAGGTCCCTCTGGATGACATTCCTGCCCTCCAACATATCAACTGAACCACAGAGCTTGGTGTCATCAGCAAACTTGCTGTGGGTGCCCTCAATCCCACTGTCCATGTCATTGACAAAGATGTTGAACAAGACCGTTCCCAACACCGATCCCTGACGGGCACCACTCGTTTCTGGTATCCCATTGGACATTGAGCCATTGAGCACTACTCTTTGCGTGTGGCCATCCAGACAGTTCTTAATTCCATAATCCTTTAACCATTTTTCCATTATTACACAAACGTTACTTTTACCTTCTATGCGAATCAGCTCAAGTTTTCTAATTACTTTAATGGCATCTATCAGATAGCATTAACCAAAAAAGACCTTTTGATTTCTCATGGCTGTAAGTATACCAAATATTCTATTGTTAATATAGGGAAAATGTTAATTCTTTAGGTTAAGGTTTTGTCTTAATATTTAAGGTAGCATTTTCATAATAGAATGTTTTTTACATTGTCAAAACTATCTGTGGGATATGCACACCCACAGTAAGCTCAGTATTTAGTGATACTTTCAAATCTCAGTTGAAGTTTGTCTTCTAGGATTTAAGTGTTAAAACATTGGCATTGAAGGAAAAAGTCTGACCTCGCTGTCTCTGAGACTTCTGTTTAAATAAGTACAGGCCAGATGAGATTGGAATTTTTAAGGTGGGTATTTATTGGAGTACTTGATCCTCTTTTTTTTATGTGGTGCCTCACAATGCTATAGCCTGACCTGAATGAGAGCTGCATACAAGGCGTAGAAGCATATCACTGGCACAACCTGTGCCAAAAATGCTCATTAAGGAGAGGCAAGACCAGCAGTGGAACGAGCATTGTGTCGCTTCACAGCCTTGGCAGACAGATGACTTTTACCACCCTAGGTAACTCATGTCATTGCATATGTCATCAAGAGTCCTAACAATGTCATATATTTGACTGACAAAACTGCAACTCCTTACTGAGCATTTAAGGAGGGTGAATAAAAACTATGTCAGCAGGGACAGTGGCTGTCATTTGACAAACTGAATTTCCTACCTGAAAAAGTCATATGAAATGTATCAAAATGAATGTTTGCTGCAGATAGGTTGTAGCTCTCCGAGACAGGTATAAAATGTGACTGTATTATGCTGCAGACTTCCTTCTTTATGTCTCCACCCCTCAAAGCAGAGGTCACATATCTTTCCTCGGTGGTATACCTACCTGTACTTTTCTTTCCTCAATTAAAATTTAAACACACTAGTAACAAGTCAACAGAAGCTCAGAGAGGCTGAATTTGGGTCAAATTACTCCTGATCTGATAATACACAAGTATTTTGTCTGTGTGTGAGGTAAGATCTCCTGGATCCCAATAATGTAGGTATTCAGGCAAATACTGTGTTTCAGAGATGTTTATCTCATCTGTCATTCCTGCTGCTCACTCAATTTCAGTGAATGAGTGTAATGGCTTTGAGACTATGCTATCTGTGTATTTGAAGTGTAAAATAAGAACGATTTTCAAAGAGCTCCATTGCTTGGATATCTTAACTTTATGTAATCAATAATGCTATTGAATATTTTTCTACAATATGTGAAATATATTCTTCTGTAGACTAATCACTTTTACCTTAAGATACACAAAGTGAGCCAGAAAAGATATTCATAGTCTAGACAACGAGCATACCAGAAGTATTATAAAAAATGGTTTTGCAAAAAAACCACCACCTTTTATGCATATCTCTGCATATATCTTAGAGATGCATTACTATGTGTATCTATGCATTTAATTTCCTAACAGTGAAACCAAAGGATATCATCTAAAAATGTGTTTCACCTAGATTCCCATACTTCAGCCAACCTGAAATACAATCTTAATGCTTTTGCTTTCAAACCGAGTAGTAGTATTCCATAAAGCACAATAACGAGGACAGACTAACTGCAGCACTGCTAATGCAATCACTTGAAAAAGAACAGAGGTGGAGAGTGGTTTGTGTCAGTACATCTCCCATGAGGCACCTAAGGAAAAGGAAAACCTAAATGGAGCCCCTTGCTGAAATGGTTTCAGATAATATTATTACTTGGCATTTGATTCACAGCAAAATATTTTTCCTAATTAGGACCTGGTAAGGTCTCTAAGTGAAAACGTTTCAGGTCCTGAGCATTTTTCGGAGTCTGTGAGAAGGAAACATTGCCCCCAGCCAGAGGAAGACTGATTTAGAGACTACTTGAACTAGCTGAGTTTGAGACCAGATGGGTATGTCTGAGGATGCTAAGGGAGCTGGCCATTGTTGTTGCAACACTCATGTCTATCCTTTCTGAAGGGCTATAATAATCACGGAGGTACCTGAAGACATGAAAAAGGAAAATATCACCCCATCTTCAAGAAGGGCAATATGAAAGTTTAGGGGAATTACAGGAGTGACCTCAGTCCCTGGGAAGATTAATTCCAGAAAAATCATCCTGTAAGTAATTTCTGAGCCAGTGAAGGACATGAAGATGATTTGGAATAGCCAATATGGATTTACCTAGGCCAAGCCAAGTCCAAAGCTATGTGATAGCTTCATATGATGGGATAACTGGCTCAGTGAGCAAGGGGAGAGCAGCGGATACTCTTTATTGTGATTTAAGCAAGGCTTTCAGCATGGTCTCACATAATATTCTTACATCCAGATTGATGAGATGTGGACTGCATGCTAGTAGAAAACTGGCTGGACCACTGGGCTCAAAGATTTGTTATCCAGTTGGTGGCAAGTAGTGAAATCCTTCAAACTGTTAGAATTTGTATTAATAGTCTGGAAGATAAGACCAAACACACCATCAGTGAATCTGCCTATCATGCTAAACTGGGAGAAGTCTCTGATAACACTGCAGAGTATGGCTGGCATTAAAAGGGATCAAATGGGCTGGAGAAGTGGGGAGGAAGAAGCACTTAGCTCAACAAAACCAAATGCAAAATCTTGCATTTGGGACAGAATAATGCCATGCAAGAGGAAAAGCTGGGGACCAAACAGAAAGAAGCTTTGGAGAAAAGAAGCCAGATTCCAGGCAGACAAGTTGAATGTAACCTAGCAGAGCACCCTTCCAGAAGACTATGGGGGGTGGGGGGAAGATCATATATTGAATAAAATGTTTCAAATAAATGCTACATCAGACTAGCAAAATAAACTTTGTGAGGCTCCCATTTCTTTGTCACAAACTTGAATGGAATAATTCAGCAAAATCCGTTTATGACTGCTTAGTTGTACATTAAACCAAGGCAATATACAGCATTATACTTTTTCAAGTATTTAAGCATAAAAAAATAAATAGCACATAAAAATTCCACATAATGTAACAAAACTACACATCTGGTTGTATGTGCAATGTCTTCAATATTTTTTAGGAAAATAGTACGTTATGTAACTAATTAATTTAAGAATGGAATCTACAGTAAATACATTGGTTTCCATTGGAATGACATTTTCAACTTTAAAGAAGCAACACTAACGGAATGATTTTTTTTGTAAATATGACGAAACCAAGAGAGAACCCAAGGCAGTAATATATTGTTTTAGATGCCAACCGGAATAAATTTATCTTAGAAACTTGTAGGAGCTTAGCCTGAAAATATGTATCATTATCTGGATAGGGCTTATAGATTCTGGATTATTGTCAAAATTTCTGTCCTTTGGGAAGAAGAGAATGTAGAATCATAGAATTGTAGAATCATAGAATCATAGAATAATTAGAGTTGGAAAGGACTTTAAGATCATCTATTTCCAACCCCCTGTTGTGGGCAGGAGCACATCACACTAGACGTCACACAAGGCTCTGTCCAACCTGGCCTTGAACATTGCCAGGGATGGAGCATTTACCACTTCTTTGGTCAATCTATTCCAGTGCCCCACCACCCTCACAGTAAAGAACTTCCTCCTTATACCTAACCTGAACGTCCCCTGTTCAAATTTGAACCCATTACCTCTTGTCATATCATTACAGTCCCTAAGGAAGAGGTTTTCTCTGGCATCCCTGTAGGTCCCCTTCTGATATTGGAAGGCTGCTATGAGATCTCCACACGGCCTACATCTGTAGATACAACCCTAACAATATGATGGCTTTCTCCATCAGACATTTGCAAATAAGAATTGATTTTTCAAACTGTAAAAGTTGTACTCTAAAGTCAGATTATCCCCTTCAGCAGCACGAGTGAGATTACTGTGAAAGGTAATATGCTTCCATCTTGGCAGAACATTTTGGAGACTACTAAATGTAGTTAGTTTATAAATCTAAATTTTTCTGCTAATTTGAGTCATAGTATCAATCTACTATGTTGAGCTATTGTTTAAAATCTCGTAGGATAGTAAAATCATATAATACCACCATTGCAAAACATATGAGGAGGTTTCTTCTTTCTTTTTTCTTTTTTTTTCTTTTTTTTCCTTTATCTTTTTTCTTTTTTTCTTTTTCCTTTTTCCTATTTCCTTCTTCTTTTTTTTTTTTCTTTTTTCTTTTCTTCTTATATTGCATTACAAAGTATGTAGGCTTCACACTAATTTAATCTGAGGCTAATTTAGTGGAAGTGCTGAAACACCCTGTCCTGGGTTCAGCAGCAGCAGTCATGTTTTCTCCTTCTTGGTAGCTGGTGCAGCGCTGTGTTTTTGATTTTGGGCCCGGGAACAGCGCTGATAACACCAGTGTTTTCAGTTACTGCTTAGTGATGTTTAGGCTGGCCAAGGACTTTGTGAGTCTCATGCTCTGCCAGGGAGGAGGGGAAGCTGGGAGGAAGGAGAGACAGGACACCTGACCCAGACAAACCAAAGAGATTATTCCATACCACAGCACGTCATGTCCAGGATGTAGAACGGGGAGCAGAGACCCGGAAGGGTGGTGGGGGTGCACGGTGGGGGTGCACTGCTTGATACTGGGTGGTGAGCAATTGTATCCTTCCCTTGTATTTGCCTTGTCATTATTGTTACTGGTGGGGGTGCACTGGGTGGCCGGGCTTGATATTTGATGGTGAGCTATTGTATTCTCCTTTTCCTTGTATCTGCCTTGTCATTATTATTATTGGTGGTAGCAGTAGTGATTTGTGTTATACCTTAGTTACTAAACTGTTCTTATCTCAACCTGTGGGAGTTGCATTCTTTCGATTCTCCTTCCCATCCCTCCAGGAGCGGAGGGAAGAGACAGTGGGGAGTGAGTGAGAGGACGGCTGTATGGGTTTATGAAGCTTAAATCACAACACACCCTTTCCTAAGTAAGAATACACAGAAATCAGAAAAGTTTTAAGAATGTTGTACATCGGGAAGAACAGAGATGGAGGCAGAGATGAGTATGTTGCACAGCGGTAAAAAAAAATCTAAATTATGAAGTTGAGATTCTTGTGCTAAGGAGTGTTTTTATTGTTGAAATGCCATATTTTACATGCTATAAATTCATACTATCTAGCAATATGATTGGCTACAAAAATATGTGAATAGGAATTATGTGCATATACATGTACAAGTTTGGTGGAATTGACGGTTCTGAGAGCAAGACTTTGAAGGTGCTGTTACAGGATTTTCTGGAGATAGAAAGTATACAGTCAGGGTGACAAAGAACTATGAAAAAGAGATAAACTGGATAAAATCTGAATATGAGAACATATGACTATCAATATGTTTTTTTTCTCATTTCTGCTCAACCCTATTCTGTGTCTATCATTGGTCAACTGGATCAGTTAGCTTTTAGTGTAAATAAACGCTACCTCAGTTCAGATTTATAATTTCCTTGTAAATTTACAGGTAAAATGCCATAAAAAAGCTGAGGTGACTGTCTCGCAAGGGGACACCTGCAGCGCCTGATCGGGGGGGGAGGCCCGGCGTCTACGAGTTTCACCTCGGAGCAGCAACTTGCACCGAGGGAGCCTCAAGTCCTCGACAAGGCCTGCCCAGGAGCCTGCAGCTCAGCAGAGGCGAGCAGCTGACTCAGAGGGGGCGGCACCAGGAGGACCGGCGGCAGACCTGACTGGTTAAAATCCTGCCCCAGGGAGCGCGAGCGACCCGGAGCGCGGCAAACAGGGCGGGCAAACAGGGCGGGTTCGAGGCAGTTTGCGCGGCAGTTCGCGTGGGCAGGTGAGCGGGGTGGTGAGCGGGATGGCGAACACTCGCCGTACGGGCAAGGCTCGGTCTGGGAGCTCCGCTCTGGCTGCTCCGGTGGTGGCCAGTGTAGGCACCCAAATGGAGCCGATGGGAAGGGAGGCTGCAGTGCAGAGCTCGGGGTGTAGAGAGCGCCTGCACTGCTGTCCTGAGGGAAGGGTGAGCAATGGGCAGGGCTGCACTCTGCGCTCCCTGGTGGAGGTCCTCCTGCAGCAGGTGGCTGAACTGCAGGAAGCTGTTACCAGGCTGAAAGGTGTCAGGGAAGCTGAGGGGGAGCAGCGCTGCTTGCTCCGGGACCAGACTGTTCCGGGGCCTCGAGTGTCTACTGTTGCTCATGCAGGAAAGGAGGCTGCTAGCCCAGGAAGCTGGGAAAAGGTAACAGAAAAAAACAACAAAAAAAGGAGGAAGAGGGCAATTAAGCGCAGGGGGCTTCCTCCTCCATCTGTTGTCCCCACCCAGAACCGCTTTGCTGTCCTGCAGGGGGCTGATGAGCAACAGCGCTCCCACCAGGCGCAACCACCTAGTGCACTGGTAAAGAAGGTCACTACTGGTGCTGCCAGGAAAAAGCGGCGGGTCGTAGTAGTAGGGGACACTAATCTGAAAGGCACAGAGGCACCCATCTGCCGGCCTGACCCAGGCTCAAGGGAGGTGTGTTGCCTACCAGGGGCTCGAATCAGGGATGTGGCCGAGAAGCCGCCTGCTCTAGTCGGTCCCACTGACTATTATCCACTCCTGGTAATCCATGTGGGTGCTCCTGATATAGATAGCAGTAGCCCGGAGACCATAAAGAAGGACTACAGAGCTCTGGGAGAGGTGGTTAGGGGCTCTGGAGCTCAGACTGCCTTTTCATCAGTTCCCCAGGATCCAGGGCAGGACCTTGAAAAGGCTAGGAGGATTGGGCAGGTTAATAAATGGTTAGAAGGGTGGTGCTATAGTCAGGGGTTTGGGTACTTTGAACATGGGACTCAGTATAGCAGGCCAGGTCTACTGGGGGCTGGTGGAACTGGTCTGACAAAGAAGGGGAAGAGTGGATTTGGTAGGAGGCTTGCCAGACTGGTCAAGGATGCTTTAAACTAGATGTGTTGGGGGAGATGGGCATCATTCCATCCCAACACACCCAGTCGGTTGGCAGCACCTACAGTAAACGTTCGGAGCAATGTAGAGATATTCCAGCTGCTCCAGCCAATGACCCGGCTTCAATTGGATCTCGGCTCAAATGCCTCTACACAAATGCCCATAGCATGGGGAATAAACAAGAGGAATTAGAGATGTGTGCATGTTTACGGGGGTAGGATATCGTAGGCATCACAGAAACATGGTGGGATGGCTCCTATGACTGGTGTGTTGGAATGGAAGGTTACCGGCCCTGTACGAAAGTCCCGGCAGACGGGGAGAGGGAGTTGCTATTTATGTTAGGGATAGGCTAGAGAGTATGGAAGTCTGTCTGGGGACAGGTGAGCAGTCGACAGAGAGTTTGTGGGTCAGGGTTAAAGGGAGAACAACGATGGGTGACATTATTGTGGGGATCTGTTACAGACCGCCTGACCAAGGGGACTTGCTGGATGAAGCACTCCATAGGCAGATAGGCGCAGCCTCACGCTCGCAGGCCCTTGTTCTCATGGGAGACTTCAACCACCCTGATATCTGTTGGAGGGATGGTACGGCCAGGCATAAGCGATCCAGAAGGTTCCTTGATTGTGTGGAAGACAACTTCCTGCTGCAAGTAATAGAGGAGTCGACAAGGAGAGGTGCCATGCTTGACCTCGTCCTCACCAACAGGGAAGGGCTGGTTGGGAATGTGATGCTCCAGGGCAGCCTGGATTGCAGCGATGATGAGATGGTCGAGTTTGAGATCCTCAGGACAGTGAGAAGAGCATGCAGCAAGCTCACTGCCCTGGACTTCAAGAGAGCAGACTTTGGCCTCTTCAGGAACCTGCTCAGTAAGGTTCCATGGGATACAGCCCTAGAGGGCAGGGGGGCCCAAGACTGTTGGTTGATATTCAAGGCTCACCTGCTGCAAGCTCAGGAGCGATGCATCCCAACTAGGAGGAAGTTTAGTAGGAGGGCCAGGAGACCTTCTTGGATGGATAAGGACCTGCTGAGGAAAATTTGAAGGAAACAAGAGGCTTATAAAAGGTGGAAGCAAGGTCAGGCGGCCTGGGAAGAATACAGGGATGTTGTCCGGGAAGCTAGGGAGCAGGTTAGGAAAGCTAAGGCCCACTTAGAATTAAACTTGGCTAGGGATGTGAAAGATAACAGAAAGGGATTTTATAGGTACATTGCAAATAAAAGACAGGTTAGGGACAACGTGGGCCCTCTCCAGAAGTTATCGGGAGAACTGGCGACCCTGGATTTGGAGAAGGCTGAGGTTCTTAGTGACTTCTTTGTCTCAGTCTTTACCGGCAAATGCTCTTACCACACCACCCAAGCCTTGGAAGGCAGAAGCAGGGACAGTGAGAATGAAGACCCTGGGCCCACTGTAGGAGAGGATATGGTTCGAGACCATCTTAGGAACCTGAATGCATACAAGTCCATGGGACCTGATGAAATCCATCTGCGGGTCCTGAAGGAGCTGGCAAATGAAGTTGCTAAGCCACTATCCATCATATTTGAAAAATCATGGCAGTCAGGTGAAGTTCCCGATGACTGGAAAAAGGGAAATATAACCCCCATTTTTAAGAAGAGGAAAATGGATGAGCCAGGGAATTACAGACCAGTCAGCCTCACCTCTGTGCCTGGCAAAATCTTGGAGCGGATTCTCCTGGAAGGCATGCTGAGGCACATGAAAAACAACAAGGTGGTTGGTGACAGCCAGCATGGTTTCACTAAGGGGAAATCCTACCAGGCCAATCTGGTGGCCTTCTATGAAGGGGCTACGGAACTGGTGGACAGGGTAGAGCAGTTGATGGGTTTAAACTTAAACAGAGGAAGTTTAGATTGGATATGAGGAAGAAATTCTTTACTGTAAGGGTGGTGAGGCCCTGGAATGTGTTGCCCAGGGAAGATGTGGATGCTTCATCCCTGGCGGCGTTCAAGGTGGGGTTGGACATAGCCTTGGATGGCATGGTTTAGTGGGAGGTGTCCCTGCCCATGGCAGGGGCTTGGAACTCAATGATCTTGAGGTCCTTTCCAACCCTAACTATTCTATGATCCTATGATTCTATGGAGGAGATGAAGGCTGTAGAAAAGGTGATTCAGTGGATATTTCAAGGCTTAATGTTACATTATTGCAGTCCAGAGGCTATCAGCCTGAGGATTGCAGTGACTTTTAATACAGTAGCTATTGATTTATTCAGCCTGTACAAAGTCGTGCTTATCAGCAAGTGGTACAGTATTTCTTACTTTTTGTCTTTCTTGAAAATCTGGATAGCTAAATACTATATCACTAAAAAATTAGAAAAAAAAATCTCAGCATTTGAAATATGCTTACCATGCAGAATTAGAATCATAGAATCACAGAAGAGCTAGGATTAGAAAGGACTTTAAGAGCATCTAGTTCCAACCCCCCTGCCATGGGCAGTCACACTTCCCACAACACCATGCCATACAAGGCCCCGCCTAACCTGGCCTTGAACACTGCCAGCGATGGAGCATTCACAACTTCCCTGGGCACCCATTCCAGGGCCTCACCACCCTTACATTAAAGAATTTCTTCCTTATATCCATTTTCAAGAAGGGGAAAATGGATGAGCCGGGGGAACTACAGACCAGTCAGCCTCACCTTTGTGCCTGGCAAAATCTTGGAGTGCATTCTCCTGGAAGTCATGTTGAGGCAGATGAAAAAGAACAAGGTGGTTTGTGACAGCCAGCATGGCTTCACTAAGGGGAAATCCTACCAGACCAATCTGGTGGCCTTCTATGAAGGGGCCACGGAACTGATGGACAGGGGTAGAGCAGTTGATGTCATCTACCTGGACTTGTGCAAAGAGCTTGACACTGTTTCGAATGATATCCTTGTCTCTAAGTTGGAGAGAAATCAATTTGATAGGTGGAGTACTCGGTAGATAAAGAACAAGTTTGCTGATGACCGCAAGCTGTGTGGCTCAGTTGATATGTTGGAAGGAAGGAATGTCATCCAGAGTGACCTTGACATGCTTCTGAGGTGGGCTGATGCCAACCTGATGAAGTTTAACCATACCAAGTGCAAGGTCCTACACCTGGGTCGGATCAAACCCAGGCACAGCTACAGGTTGGGCAGGGAAGAGATTCAGAGCAGCCCTGTGGAGAAGGACTTGGGAGTGTTGTTCGATCAGAAAATGAACGTGAGCCAGCAGTGTGCGCTCGCAGCCCAGAAAAGCAACTGTATCCTGGACTGCATCAAAAGGAGTGTGACCAGTAGGTCGAGGGAGGGGTTCCTGCCCCGCTACTCTGCTCTTGTGAGACCTCACTTGGAGTATTGTGTGCAGTTCTGGTGTCCTCAACATAAAAAGGACATGGTACTGTTAGAACAAGTGCAGAGGAGGTCCACGAGAACGATCAGGGGACTGGAGCACCTCCCATATGAAGATAGGATGAGAAAGTTGGGGCTGTTCAGCCCGGGGAAGAGAAGGCTTCATGGAGACCTCATAGACCCCTCCAATACCTGAAGGGGGCCTCTAGGGATGCTGGGGAGGGACTCTTCATTAGGGACTGTAGTGAGAGCACAAGGGGTAACGGGTTCAAACTTAACCAGGGGAAGTTTAGATTGGATATGAGGAAGAAATTCTTTACTTTGCAGGTGGTGAGGCCCTGGAATGGGTTGCCCAGGGAAGTTGTGAATGCTTCATCCCTGGCAGCATTCAAGGTGGGGTTGGACAGAGCCTTGGGTGACATGCTTTAGTGTGAGGTGTCCCTTCCCATGGCAGGGGGTTGGAACTTAGATGATCTTAAGGTCCTTTCCAACTCTAACTATTCTATGGTTCCATGACTGCACTTGTGTGTATTTTTGTCTCATATTCAAATGTATAAAACACTGCACTGGCTGGTAGTTTCTTGTCAAGAAATTTGCTTGGATTTAACGACTGTCATTAATCCCCTGTGTCTTTGGAACCATAGTAAAGAACCGGTGTAATATATTTCTTAGTGGCCTCCTCTGGACTCACTCAAGCGGGCCCTGTCACTGTTGCATTGGAGGTCCCAGAGCTGAGTGCAGTACTCAGTGAGTGAGGTTGAGTCTCACCAGAGCAGAGTAGAGGGGCAGATTCACCTGCTTCTACCTGCTGATCACACTTCTTTTGATGCAGCCCAGGATACGGTTTGTTTCTGGGTTGTGAGTGCATACTGCCAGCTCATGTTGAGCTTCTCTTCAGCCAACACCCCCAAGTCCTTCTCTTCAAGGCTCCTCTCAATCTGTTCTCTGCCCAGCCTGTATTTGTACATGTGATTACCCTGACCCAGGTGTAGGACCTTGCTCTTGTCTTGGTTGAACTTCATGAAGTTGGCATTGGCCCACCGCTCAACGTGTCAAGGTCCCTCTGGATAGAATTCCCTCCCTTCTGTGCATCAACCGAACCACACAGCTGGGTGTCATTGGCAATCTCGTTGAGGGTGCACTCAATCCCACTCTCCGTATTGTCAACGAAGGTGTTAAACAGCGCTGGTTCCGGTAACAACCCCTGAAGGATGCCACTTGCACATTGAGCCATTGACCACAGCTGCTCTGATTATTTCTCAGTATTCTTCCCAGGCCACCCATCCTTGCTTCCACCCTCTTTAGGGATCCTTTGTATGCTGGAGTTTGTTCAGGAGATCCTTGTTCATCCACGCAGGCCTCCTGGCATTCTTGCCTGAAAGCAACTAGATCAATATTAACAATTGAACAGTGAAATTTAATGGTTTTCACAATTGGAAGAATTTTAAACAATTAGAAACAATTCAGTTCCAAGTCCTGAAGTTGATTTATAAATAAATTCTTAAGAAAGACCTAATCTAAGTAATGTGGTCTGATGATTTTTTTAATCTGCTTCTCCCACTTTTGTACAAGTCGCTAATAATATGTGGAGTCTTGACTCTAGCCATGGAAATTAAACTGAAGAAAATAACACTGGAAACACAGCACATTTATATTTTGCTATTAAACTTTGTGAGTTGTAAAAGAGTTATTAGATAATTTATTGTGGAGTGACTTAAACTGGAAGAAGCAATAAGCAGAATGAATTATTCATTCGTAAGTTCATGATAAAGCAGCTACATTTCAGCTGCTTTTCTGTACTGAGTTCATAGTAACTTGCTGACTTAATGACTTATCAGTACTGAACACTGATATATGGAGATCAGGCATGTGAAAAATAATTTATCCATTGTGATCAATGAGAATGTCTTTGATTGCTGCAAACAGAGGATACATTGTTCTTAGTAGTGGTCCATTCAAAACACTAAATGTTCTGGTACTCAGCTGTATCTCATCATTAGAAAGCAGATTAATTTAATAAAAAAATATGTTAATCATTTCACTTTAACTCCCCCATCACTGCAGTAAAGGGACCAAAAATCTGTATCATACTTGAGAAATTATAATGAAATGCTGGAACCTTTCTTTTTTTTTTTTTTTTTTTTTTTTTTTTTTTTTTTTAGGGAATATATGCATACATTCAGGCACATGTAAATACATTTTTAAATACATACATACCTATGTGCATTGACAGCATTGACAGTAGACCATGGTAATATTTTTTTTTTGGTTTATTTCTGAGTGTATGCTATTTCTTAAAAAATTAAATATGGCATGATTGAGTGGCTAACATAAAGCAGCAGTCTTCAAATAGCCACATGAATCCAGTAACACAGAGGATGGTTGACCACATGCCTTTCCCACCTGTGGCCTTGTGCATTCTATAAATAATATTAAGCAGTTGTTCATTCAAGTAGTCTATCCAAACTGAAATATAATCAAAGTCTGGTAAAGATATGATTCTTGTGGGAATTTATAGAAATGTGCTCTCTGCCAATATTAAACAGTATGTTGCTCAGTTCCTGAAACCCAAATCCACAGAGCTTCTAAAATAAATCTGCCGTAAATCCAAATGAATCACTTGATTTGATTCTTTCCATGTTGAAGAACCTTGATTCAATTCATGTCAGTTTTTCATTTAATGGTTTGAAAGAATGAAAGAGGGAGGCACACCAGACAATGGACATCATTCATTGCTGTGACAAGTTTAATTCCTGAAATAAGTGAATAGCTTTTACATTGAACCTTGAAGCACCTGGCTGTATTTTGACTTTGCATTGCCCTCCTGGTGTTTAACAATGAAACCTTTCTGTCTTTCTTAGATAGTTCACCTTTTAAAGCAAAACCAGGATGACCGATGCTACTCTGTAGTATTTGTTTATTTTTTTCTTTCTTTTTTTTTTTTTTTAATCTTCCATAATAGTTCCATAATAGCTGCTCTGGAAGTGTTTTATTTTGCATTTTTTAATTAAGCATTGGAATGCGGCACAAGTATCATAAAAAAGAAATAATTACTGAGTACATTTTATCTTCTTTCAGGGGTGTTTTTGTTTTGCAAAATGCTCAATTACATTTCCACTTTTTACAGAATGCTCAACTATTGTACAACAATTCTTTGGTTGTTTAGTGATATAATTTTGTAACAGCTAACAAAAGAACGTTCAACAACAGAACCAGGCATTAAATTTAGATAGGTGCTTCCCAATTATTTGCATTTTTTTGGCAGGTAGGCAGCTGTGTGGGCTGTTTGTTGCCTTCTGGCTTTGACGATATTTGTTTAAAACCTTTGTTAGTCTCTCCCTTCCCTGGTAGTCCATTGTCTTTTTCTCACCGCTCATGTATGATGAGCTTCACCAATGCACACAAAACCTGTTAAAATCTATGCTTAAAAGAGGAAAGAAAAAGTTTCTTTTATTAGCCTGCCTCACATGCCTGTTTGCTATCTTTTACTGATTTAGAATCTTAGACTCATAGAATGAGCTATCCTCTACTGATTTAGAATCTTAGAATCATAGAATGGTTTGGCTTGGAAGGGGCCTTAAAGTTCATCTAGCTCCAAATTTGTTGCCATGGACAGGAACATCTTCTTACAGACCAGATTGCTCAAAGCCCCATCCAACCTGGCCTTGAACACTTCCAGGGATGGGGTAGCCACAGCTTCTCTGGGCAACCTGTTCCAGTGTCTCACCATCCTCATCGTAAAAAATTTCCTCCTAATATCTAATCTAAATCTACCTTCTTTCAATTTAAAGGCATTTGCCCTTCTAACACTCCATGCCCTTATAAAAAGTCCTTCTCTAACTTTCTTCTGCCTCTCTTCCCTCTTGGGCTTTATCCCATGGTACTCTACCAAGCAAGTCCCCGAAAAGGCCAAAGTCCGGAGTAGTGAGGTTGCTGCACACCCTCCTCACTCCTCTAAAGATTTTGAACTCCACTATTTCATGGTCACTGCAGCCAAGGTAGCCCCTGAGCTTCACATTCCCCACCAGCCCCTTTCTGAGGACAAGGTCAGCATAGTATCTCTCTTCCTTGGCTCCTCTTTCACTTGGAGAAAGAAGTTATCATCAATTTATTCCAGGAACCTCCTGGATTGCTTATGCATTGCTGTGTTGTCCCTCCAGCAGATATCCTGGTGGTTGAGATCCTTTATGAGCCTCATCTGCTTAGTCTTCCTGGTCATATGACCTGTAGCAGAAATGCACTGTAATATCACCTGCCTTGCCCTCCCTTTAATCCTGACCCATAAACTCTCAGTCAGGTCCTCATCCATCCCCAACTGGGGCTCCATGCACTCCAGCTAGTCATTGACATTGCTATTCAAATACTATGGCTTGTGTCAGTATCAAATCCAGGTTGGTGAAAGAGGCTATTCTTGTTTTGGTATTTGATCTAATTCTTTAAATTTCTTTATTTTGTTGCTAATAAGGAGCCTAACACTTCTGATTCTATGGGTGTGACAAATGTTACTGGTTTTTTTTTAACCAAGATCATATTTTCCATTCTATATTTAAACCATGCACAAGTGTTTTATTATCTTGTCTTTTGACCAGTTTCAGCAGCAGGATACATTCCTTTTAAGTTAGATGGCAAAGGACAGAAATATGGACAACCTTGACTTCTGATCAGCTTAGTTTTCAGTTTTTATCACACATATCACTGCTTAATATTATTTTCCTTATAATTCTAGATGATTTATAAAAATTAAATAAGATGGGCAAGATCTGTATTACTTAAAAGAACTGTCTGCCATATATAGTAGCTGCAAAGAAAAAGATACAGATTCCTAACATGCCCAAGAGATCTGCAAAAAGAATTACTCCCACAAAGATCCTAACTTTATGTTGCCTTCGTTGGCGTGGCGACCTGGTTCAGGAACGGCACAGCGACCAATCCCAGGCTGCTCGGGCCATCAGCTCACAGACACCAATGTGGTGGACGGCAAATGGTGTTTATTGAAGAGTGACACAACATTATATAGCTTGGATTTACAACGTCACTTCCGTCTGCTTACATCACATGCTAAGTGCTATTGACTATTAGGAGAGGGGCCCTATCTTTCCGTACAACACGATATCTTCCGGTCGCCAGACCTTAACTGCCTACATTTCCCCCCTCCCTATGCTTAAGTAAACCAATTAAAATATAATACTTTAAAAACTAAATTTGTTATTCCTAATCTATATCTTATAACAATCTTAAAAAATACACATGGTAAACTAAAATACACTTTGTAACAGTCTTAAAAGACATATATGATAAACTTTGAATAAAAAACATAAGGCACTATCAAAATTCTATAAAAAGATTCCACACAGATATAAAATATAAAACACAGAGATATGGTATAGTGACCCTGTAAAATCAACAAACCAGCTTCAAACAGCGTCATCACAATGTACGGAGGCAGACGCAATGTTGGCGGATGTCCTTGCCGAAACTCCGCCTCTCTCACATTGTATGAGGCTTGGGCTTCTAGATTGATTAAACTGCACACTCGTTCCAACGCAGGTGGCCAGCCTGCATTGGAAGGAATGGCCTGCTCTATATATGCACACTCGTTCCAGCGCAGGTGGCCAGCCTGCATTGGAAGGAATGGCCTGCTGTATCTATAGAAGGTTTACAAGGGCCTGTCAAAAACATAAACATACGTCACAAAAAGACTATAAGAACACAGTATACTTGCCTTATTTTGTCTTTACAATAAATACTAAGAGGTGACACTAAATAGGTACATTCTTAAAGCAGTTGCTGACATTCTATCAAAATCAGGATCACACAGAGGCATTACCGCCCCCTCCCTCGGATGCTATTTTGCCATTGTCTGGATTCTGCTGGTGTGGAATTCTCAGGCTTGGACCGAATGCTCGGTTGTGGAGTGGACGGGACGCTTGGTACTGGAGTGTACGGGTTGTGGGGATGTCCGACGATATGGTCCTGTGGACAAAAACTCACAGTTTTCATTAGTTTTATTCTGAAGATCTGGTTTAATAGACTTTGTCTTATCGTGGACCATGGTGATGGTTTGACAATAGTTCTGGAAGTTGTATGAATAGCATCTCTAGCTGCACGAGTCGTT
Source organism: Amazona ochrocephala (assembly GCA_039720435.1). Classification (NCBI taxonomy): domain Eukaryota; kingdom Metazoa; phylum Chordata; class Aves; order Psittaciformes; family Psittacidae; genus Amazona; species Amazona ochrocephala. The sequence goes on along the minus strand of CM077878.1, from coordinate 44,609,570 downwards.
GTCATGACTTTATGGGCCTGCAGGCCTTGAGCCTGTGCCTGAGGGGTAAGCATTGTCAGATCCGTGCCCATCAGGCGCGGCAAGCTGGAGCCATGTAACGGGTGACGCTTCCCAGTTACTTGGGCTAATTGTTTCACACAATTATCTTCCCACTCTTGCTTAAAAACAATCATCCCTGCTCCATCAAAAATCATTTTACAAACATGTCCTATATCGAACGGGAGCATATCATCTCCCCCGAAAACCCCGTCTATAAGGGTGGAAACCATGGCAGAATTAAGTCCCTTATCTGCAATTGCTTTAACAATCGCTTGTATGTCTTTAGGATTTACAGGTGAAAAGATCCTTCGGTCCCCATTCGTAACTCGAACCAGGAACGCTAACATGGTCGGTGGAACCCATTCAGCACATGCAGTCTTTATTTCTTTCCAGTCCGTGAAAGAAGTGTTTTTCTTTTTAAATTTGTTTTTATTACGGGTAGGAATAGCTTGACTGTTAACTGCATATGCCCATGTTTCTTCCTTCTCTGAATCTAGACCAGCTGTGAGCCACTCGCTCCAGCTAGTGTCCGATCCAGAGTCAGAACTCGACTGACCGGTTACTTCCAGGCCTTGAAACTTTTTGGTTGGGCTCCAGCCCCGCCTACTTCTCGGACTCTGGCTGTGCCCACTTCCCTTGCAGGCTCTGCAAAGGGGCCGTGCTTTTTCTTCACTCCGACCCCGCCCACCCCCCTTGCAAGCGGGCCTTTCCCCCCCCCTTTTAACTCACTCCGCCTTCTACTCAGGCTCCGGTCCTGCCCATGTCCCCTGCAGGCAGGCCGTTCCCCTCCTCTTGGCTCGCCCTGCCTTTCAGGCAGGGAGGTATGTGCCTTATAAGGGCATTTTTCCAAATCATCACTCGAATTGGCTACCCGCCCCTCACGCACGCTTCCCTCCCCTTCCTGTTTATGCTCGCGTGTTAATCCTAGCGCTTCCTCCCTGTTCCCGCCAGGGACACCCTCGCCCCGCCCTTCCCCTTCCCATATTGGGGCGCATAGGGCGGTGGTCTGGCCCAGTCATCCTTGGACTCTGATTTCACCGCGGCACCGCTAGCCTCCTCCGCCAATCCGCCCCAGAAGGATTTTGCTCGTTTCTGTCCCTCTGTAAGCGAGACAGGGTTCGGAGATTGAGAGGACATACTGCCCTCTCACAAATCTTTAAGCTTAGCAAAATCATCATCGTTTAGGGGGTGCAAGGTCTGTGTGGCTGCCCCGACTCCTAATTTCGGGGTGACCAACAAAGTCCCTTGCCGCTATCCAGGTCTCCTGCTCTTGTATAGCTTTCTGCAGGGCTTGTACAACTTTCCCCCACGACTTAAGATTTTTCCCACAACCTGAGGACATCGTCTCCTCGGCTAATGCTGTGGTGCATTTAGCCCACACTTCTGGGTGGAGAATATCCACCGCCTGGTCAATGAACCCAATCTGCAAAAGTCTCGCAACGGCGAGAGTAAAATCTTTAGGTTTACAATCAATACCCCACTGCTTATGTAACTCTGATACGACCTTCACAAGGGCTTCCATCCTCCTTGTTGGTCCGGGAGCGTCCTCCCCGCCGGGCTGGTCCCGCCGCTCCGGCCGCCGTTCACCCATCCGGGCGATTATCCTGGGTTTCGGCACCACTTGTTGCCTTCGTTGGCGTGGCGACCTGGTTCAGGAACGGCACGGCAACCAATCCCAGGCTGCTCGGGCCATCAGCTCACAGACACCAATGTGGTGGACGGCAAATGGCGTTTATTGAAGAGTGACACAACATTATATAGCTTGGATTTACAATGTCACTTCCGTCTGCTTACATCACATGCTAAACGCTATTGGCTATTAGGAAAGGGGCCCTATCTTTCCGTACAACATAATATCTTCCGGTCGCCAGACCTTAACTGCCTACAACTTTATATACCATAAAAGACACAATGGTACTTAAACTGACTTATCATCCAAAAATTCTGGAAAGACCTGAATCCATTCTGCCTATACCTAGACACCTTACTGAGGTTCTGAAATTAGCATATAGCTTCCTTGTGTAGTGAAGTAGACATTTCCAGAAGGCTTTCTACAACTAAAACATTTTTGTTTGGGTTTCTTTTTTCAGAACACCACCTCACATTTAAGAATTAAATATTGACTATGGACGTTCACTATAGGATATAGATTCAAGGTGTTTGCATGCATTTCATTCTCTTCTTCAAGTTCCTACTTGGTATTGTATCGAAAAACTTCAATGTGGAATTCGTTTTAACATGGTGTCTAAACCAATAAAGATTATGTGAACATTCTTTATATTTTTTTTTTACTTAAAGTATTTATCCTGAGGCAAGAAAGCAGTTTACATTATATAAAATAAGCAATCTTTTTTCTAGAGACAAAATAATTATAGAATCATAGAATAGTTAGGTTGGAAAGGACCTTAAGATCATCTAGTTCCAACCCCCCTGCCATGGGCAGGGACACCTCCCACTAAAGCATGTCACCCAAGGCTCTGTCCAACCTGGACTTGAACACTGCCAGTGATGGGGCATTCACAACTTCCCTGGGCAAACCATTCCAGTGCCTCATGACCTGCACAGTAAAGAACATCTTCTTTATATCCAGTCTAAACTTCCCCTGGTTAAGTTTTAACCCATTACCGCTTGTCCTATCACTACAGTGCCTAATGAAAAGTCCCTCCCCAGGACCCTTATAGGCTCCCTTCAGATACTGGAAGACTGTTACCAGGTCTCCATGAAGTCTTCTCTTCTCCAGGCTGAACAGCCCCAACTTTCTCATCCTATCTTCATACGGGAGGTGCTCCAGTTCCCTGATCATCCTCGTGGCCCTCCTCTGGACTTGTTCCAACAGTTCTATGTCCTTTTTACGTTGAGGACACCAGAACTTGTTAATTAATACATTCATAAGAGAGGTGGAAGGAAACACTTTATTTCTGCAGCCTGAATATTCTCAATTCCTTTTTTCCTAAGTAAGCATAAATTAAATAAAAGGGAATCAAATGATAAAACAAACATATTAGACTTTTAAGTTATATGCAATAAGTATTTACCTTAACTCTTGCTAGGACTTGATTCACATGCCATACAACGGGCCAAACCTGTTAGAAATTTCTCATTTTCAGTGGATTTACTTTGGATTTGCTTTTATTTAACTGAGAAAATCCAACAATACAGTACAAGAGTATTTGTCTTCTGTACAAAAGAAATGCCTCAAGTATTTTAAAGATTTATCCTAAATATTTTCATATGATCTGTAAGGTATCAACTTGCATAATGCCTTGTAGAAATTCCACTTTATGAGTCAACTGATAAGCATTCTTCTCAATGAATGTGGAAAAATTATGTGTATGATTAATTATAACTTCTCTGTGTAACAGAAACACTAGAAGTGGTTTAAAATAGAACTAGCTCTTCAGGTACTTAGAAAAATAATGGAAAGAAATATATAAGAATATACCTTTAAAAATTAATTTTACTGATATCTTTTTTCAGACTCTTTTCAGTGGTGCTTTGAGGCTCCATTTCAGAACAGAATAAAACAAACAAAATCTAAAAATCCAACAGTATAATAGATTATCAAACTTACAGCAGCAATGATTGAAAAATTGTTTTTATATTCTCTCAGTGAAATGGGCAGTGAGCTATCATTTCATGCATCATTTATAACTTGTTTCAGTGTCTCCACAAAGTCAGTACAAACCTTTTAGTCAAAGAAAATCAGATGTATATATATTTGTTCTGAAGGTGAAAAATTCCTTTTTTATTTTACTTAAAAATTTTCTTTGAAATCTCTGGTTTTCAGGTGAAAACCTTGAACGGGCTAGCACAACCTCTCTTGCTAAGGCTTAAATATTATCAGGATTAGTCATTGCCTTAAAATGTGGGTGTATATTTAGGTTTTCAGGAAGCTAAGAAAAATCCACTTGCCCCTTTTTTTTTAAGTTTAATGTCAGATAGTGACGTGTTGTTCTCCATGGTGAAAAACAGGGATAGAGGAATGATTTAAAGTATTTTTTTTTAATGTAGGCACACAGAAAAACAAGCTATTCTTTACAATTTTAAGACCCACGAGTCTATACTGCCACCTACACAGCTATCTAAGAAGTCATTTTCCTTCAAAAAAACCTTGAAACTTTGTCCAAATGAATCTTTTCCTTGTATTTACTTCAGGTTTCTGTTCTGGGATTTCATGTTCTCCTGCAACCTAGCTGAACATGCTGGCTTAACATGTCTTTCTTGATTCCAGTCACAGCAATGTTAATTATAGACTTGCCTGGTCCTCCATACCTCCTCTCTTGTTTCTCCACATTGATTAAGTATTTTCCCAGCTATTATCTAACAAATCACTTTGTTCTTGTCTTTGAAATTTCACCCTAAAACTGGTTATCAGCAAGGTATAAGCAGATAATCTCATATAGTCTTAAATCTATAGTAGCATACTATCAGATCCAAAGCATAAACTGAAGTATTGGAATGGCATAACACTAAGTTGTTAGCTAGTTAGTTGATCAAACCAGTAATCTCTCATCAGTGGAGCTGGAGGGCTGGCATCATCCCCAGTGTCACTTTCACAGTTGTGTTGTTAGTACCATAGAAAACAGGACTGGAAGAGAAATTTTTTTTTTTTAGGGAAGCATATTGCAAACAGGGTTAAAAATAATACCTGACACTTCTTCCCTTGCTCCTGAGATTCACTACAGTGCATTTAACTAACAAAGACCAGCAAAGAGATGAGTGATATCAGACGCTCACAACTTAATTCTGATGCATCCTTCCTCACATTATTGCAACATGTAGGTTGTTGAGTGGATTGGGAAATGCAATCAATGTACCAGGCACCTGTCATCTTGTCTTTAGATGATGGGTAGAACAGTAGTGATCTATTTTGCTATGGGAAGTGTAGATCTGAAATTTTAGAAACACTAAAATTCATGGCACTGGCAAAATTAATTTTTGTCTCATCTTTTTTAATAATACCTGCATTGTGACTAGAGCTTAATTTTCTTCCATTACCCATCAAATACGAACAGTTTGGTTGTGGTCGTAAGGCTCATAGTGATGCTCCACCAGTATGTTTCTTTATTTATTTCAAAAGATAATTCTCAGTATGATTGAATGCTCAATGCTTGTGGTAGCTGCAATTTCCTGAATGAGATGTGGCTGTGTTATGAGAAACTGTCAGGGTCAAAACTAACTTTGTAAAATCTTAGCCTTTTCTGAGTGTTTATTTATGTGTATGGAAAATATATTACTACAGAAATGTTGATTAAGAATCAACCTTAAAAGGTAACAGAAAAACCAAAATGCAAGATTTTTTTTCTGTTGCCTCAGCTTCTCAGTTCTGCCTTTTCTGCATGTATTACTATTAGAAGACAATATTATAGAGAAGACAAGCAAGTCCTATTTATTTAAACATGCAAGGAAGCCTTCTGAATTCCTTCTGAATTGATGTTTCTGATGAGATAATCTTGCATGTTTTGATTGTCAAAGTACACATCTTCTAAAACCATGCAATGTGGGGAAAAAAATATCCTGTTTTTCAAACTGTATTTCTTTGTATCTGCAGTCTTAAAAGGGAGAAAAGGAAAAGGGTTGCCAATCACCTGTAAACACTCTACCTATGCAGGTGGTGATTATGAAGGATGTGAAGAGACCTTTGATCCTTACTCTTTGTTTTGAATGGGAATTCATGAAAGCACTTCACTGTATTTAAATTCTATTGATATATGTAATTTGATTGATCTATTCCAGTGTTTAAAACTGAGCACTTCTCAAGCACTTTGCTGAATTAAGTCCTAAAAGCACAGCAAATCACTAATGTCAGCACTGGTGCTGGTATAACAATTGAGAATAAAGATGATTCCAAAAGAAGAATCACATAATATTTATGATCAAACGTATGTTGCTCATCATAGCTATATTCTCTTGGTAGACTCATAAGCTGAAATAGAATGATGTTGTATTTCTCTTTTATAGGCCCTTCAAACATTAAGGAAAACTCAGTGAGGAAAGATTACTTTCACTAGATATAGTACTGTTGATTTAGGGGTAAAATGGTCTTTTACATGAGAGTTAAATTAAAAAAAAATATTTCCACATTTCTTCACATAATTCTTTTTGACTAAAATTGCCTTCTAAAACTGCGCAAATGTAAAAAGCCATCTTAACAACCTCAAATAAGCCATTAATGTTTCTCTTTTGCATCACAAAGAATATAAGAGAAGGAAAAAATAATCAGGGCTAATTTTTATTAAAGCCTAACTGAACCTTCTTGCTTGACATTACCAACTCATGAGGTACTACAGCTACTAAAAAAATCAAACAACAAACAAAACACCCCATCACCAGCCCCAAACAAAAAAAAAAACACAAAAATGTTTGATCCAGCTAGCTTGAAGATAGGAAATCAGAAGGGTCTTATGAACACATAAAAATGCTATGTGCATGTCTACACACAGAAATGTAAAATAGATTTAGGATCACATGTTATATCAGGGAATAGCACACATGGAACAGTCATATGAAAAAGATTCCACCCTGAGATCCAGCACTAAACTTGCTTTCTTACCAAAATAGTTTGTTCCAAAACAAAATTTCCTTTTTATTGTGTGACAAATGCACATTTGAGGTTCATACTAGATATTCAAATTTGGATAAATGTCATATTTAGCCAAGGGAGTGCTGTTTTCCTTCCATATGTTCAAAGACAGAATGACACACAGCATAAGAATATGTGAAAGAGTCCATAGAGCAATAGGAAAGTTTTCCATGGCAACAACATCTAAAAGATGATGAAACCCATACTGTAGAGATGATGTCTGAGGACATCCATATCAAGATTATAACATGCTTAACCGTCATCGGTAGATGAAAACATGGCTCATTGTGCGGTGCAATGTCAGCCAATATTTGGAACTAGCCCAGAAACTCATTAGCTGGGATGAATGTATAAATCTCATTTAATTATTTGAGAAATTTTTTGTTCATGTTTTCCCAAGAAGGTACAGTTTTAAAACATGAATTCAATAATCTGTTCTCCTCACGGTTTAAGCATAAACAGTAAGTATTTCCTCATCTTTCAGAAAGGTTGGAATCATATAAATATACTGAGAAAATAGTTCTACAATTTTGGACTAATATGTCAATAATTGACAAGCAAAGCTTGCATTGAAAAATGGTTACTCTTTAAATCAATAATAATCTTGCGAAGTGGTAAATTATATTTTTTTACTTCTTGAATTTAAATGCTGCAGAATAAATTTCAAATCCAATTCCTACAGAAGGCTGTGAGTTTCTTTGTAACAACTGGGAAGAATTTTATGCAGGAGTTGTAATGGGTATATTCAGCGTTCATCCCGGCTACTTCAGACTGAGAGAAGAGATTAAGTCAATGAAGAGGAATAGCTCCTTCAGGGAACAGGTAAATACAGTGTCCTTTTGGAAAAGCTTTTCTCTCTTTCTACAAACTGTGTAAATTATAAAGAGCAATATGGACATACTTTCAACAGTTCTTCAACAGATAAGTTTTCTTCCCTTTACCCTTTGTTCTTAAAAGATTAATGTCATTGCTGCTGGATTACTACAGCTGTATATATATATGCATATATATATATATATGCAGCTATATATGCATGTAAAGTATCTTAATAAATCAGGAATATAGCTCAAAAGCCCCAGTCTTTTCGATTAGCAAGTAAAGCTTATATAGGTGAGAAAAAAAGGTGAAATATCATAGTATTGTTCTGTAAAATCTGATGGAAAGGTTTATCAGTTTTACTACTTAAGAAAATAAGACATTGTCCATTTTAGGACAGGACATCTTTCACATATCTTTTGAATTTTTTGTTTTGCCTTATTTTGTTGTCCATTCTTGGAGATTCATATAATCCTTTCAAACTCTAGACATTCAAATGGTGATGATTTGAAAGCTATTCTCATGCAGAGCTACTTCAGTGAGTTACTGGTATTTCTCTTGAGTTTTTGAAAGTGCAAAACCTAAAGTTAAAACCTAAACTTGGCTTGTGCAGAAGAACAAGGCCTGAATAAGAATAAATTATCTTTTTCTCACCACGCGTATCAGCTCTAGCTTAAAAAGTTAACAGTGAGGAGACATAGATTTGGAAGTCTTCTTTGACTGAGTATTGTAGTGTACTTGTGTCAACAGTAGTGTTATCTGTCCACCATTCCAGTTCCTCTTTGGTGTGATAACCTGATTTTCACTTTGAAACTATTATTGGCAAAAAGAAAGAGTTTAGATGTGCCAGAAAGCTAATCTCATGCACATGGCTAGATTGCCAGACATCAGCCACTCCTTAAATGAGAAACCGGTTTAACGAGGTTGAGCTATCTCCATATCCTTGCTTTACATGCAGTAAACGAAACCATGGAGCCATAACAAACTGCGAAGTGTGAGGCTGATAATCACATTCTTGCTTAAGAGCCATTTAGCATTAACGAGCATCAGTATGATGCCCTCTGCGAAGCAGTTGTCTATTTATGATGTAGACCTCTGAAACAAACCTAAAAGTATTGCTGGAATTGGTCATACCAGCCATCCTTGTGAACCCAGAACTAAATTACTGTTCATTGCTGGTTACATCTGAAGCAGTTGGCTCTTCCCTACATAAGATATTTATGAATAAGTTACAAGGGAAATCTTCCACTTGCTTCCAATATGTTAAAAAGAATTTTAAAACTAATAAGAACAGTTTTGCTCTGTGCTATGTGCTTCCCCAATTTCCTGTCCTTGCAAAAACATACACATGGGATTTCAGAATTTCAAAATGCATCTGGCTAATTGAGACTTTTTTGCAATTATGAGAGTGTTCCTATCTGGCGTTCAACCAAGAAGTTTTTTCATTAACATGTTCAGCATTAATAAATAGCAAATAACTTCCTGTTTGCTCTAAGTTAACAATATATAGATATATAAAAACTTAGCTAGAAGCTCTGATAAAAATTTCTGGAGTAATTTTCTCACACTGCTTTGCCACAGTCTTTGATCACTTTAAGCCCTGTTTATGGATTATTTTAGAAAAAAAAAAAAAAACAAAAACACAACAACCAACCAACCCACAATTGCTTCTATTTTGTTATTTTAGAAAAGGATGAGAGGGAAGAAATCCAATGAGTGCTGCAAATATCCATCAACACTCCCATTGCTGAAAGACATATGGGGTTAGTGTGTCAGTCAGTTTCTTATAGATTGTTAGGTGACTGGATAACATTACTGTTCTTCTGATGTGTAATTACTTGCACCAGTCTGGCAAACGTGCAGTTGTCTCTCTGACTTGCTCTTTGGAAAGATGGCATCCAGTTGTAGGGGTGCCTGCAAGATTTTATTACTGCGGCAGCACCTACTTCACTGACTAAGAAGCTGAATCTTTTTAACCTAACCATAAGACTGTGCTACACATCACTGGTGGAGCACAGATACAATTATAGATACTGAGATCTGGGTATAAGGTTTAAAGAAGGATATGTCAGTAAAAAAAGTCTATTTTTAAAAATTAGTCAATTTAAAACAAAACAAAACCTGATAAGTAGACAATATCCCTTTAAGTGCAAACAGCAGCAGTATTCAAGCACAACTATTTCATTCCAAAAGTAATAAACGTGAGGAATAAGTTGTCAGGTAAGCCTACTGGAGCACATACTATAAATGAATTTAAGAGACAGCTAGAAGTTTTTATAGAGCTAGAGGGGAAATTAAAGGCAGAGACAAAGCAGGAAGACTAGGCCGAACTAACACATATAAAAGACAAGTTTTCTGTTTCTTCTCAACAGCATTTCTCTGCATTCATTATTGCGAGTATCTGATACTTGTTATTTATGTTAGAGGAGAGCAGAAAAAATGAAGTTGTTTCAAGTACGTTACCCCAAATGTCCCAGAAACTTCACCTTCACTTCACTTATGGACAAAAAAAGTGAAAAAATGAAAGTAAAAATTGACACCTTGACTTTACTCAATTTGATATGCTGTGAAGCTAACAGTGCATGAACAACTGCTGGTTAGGTCATAGGGGAGAAAACACATAAGATATGGTCGATCTTCTTTTGCACTGTGTTAAGGGCTGTATTTTGCTCATTGCTTTTGTTCTGTTGTGTTGTCAGAGCCCTATAACTGCATCAATAGATCTTCCCATTGGATTTGATCAAGGTCTCATAGAAGTCAAGAGGACTTATACTGATTCACCTGTGAGCTATGTAGCTTTGAGCATATGGTCCATTCCATGGGGTAAAAAAAAAAAATAGTGCAGTTTGTTGAAATGTTTTCCACGGAATTAAGTTGAGGGCTTTTTTTTAATTATTATTTACTTTTTTTATTTTTCTTAGCAACTGGGCATTGTTTTTCCTAATTTTTACTGAAAATATGTAGCAGGAATCATCAAAGTATTTTATTTACCAGAAAAAAGGTGCAGGAGCTTATGCAGTTTCAATCAAAATAAGGGTTTGTGTTTACCAAACGTGTTTTCTACTAAAAAAAAGGCTAAAAATATTTCTGATCAGAATTTGTGTTTCCATTGTCAGGTGAAATAAAAAGAGAACTTTGAAAGTTAAGTTTTCTCAGTTGTTTATGTCTTAAGCAACTCTAACAAAAACAGCTTTTCTTAACTGACAGTTTCAGGAGATAGAATATTATAATAATTCCATTCTCTTCAGGTTTTGCTGTGGAAACTGGACACCTACATGATTTTGAGTATCTGGGGTTGGTATATATCCACACAAGTGACTTCTATTGAAATCATTCTATTGTATATAGATATACAGATGGAAAACCCTGAACACATCATTCTTAATACTTCTCATGATTGCCTCAAGCTTGCTACTGATAAAGTACACACATTATGATCAGAATTTATGCCTGTAGGTATTTTCTTATTGTACCTCATATATTATATGCAGTGGTAAATAGTCTTGGCAAAATACACAGTTTCTTTATATGGAATTAAAATTCTACCTGTTGGACCGTTGTTCAACGCTGAAGTAAAGCATTCTACTGAAAGTGTAAAATGAATTCATATAATGGAATTTTTATATGTTAATATGCAGTAAAATAATAACTTGGATTATGAATAGTAATAAAAATAGAAAAGAAATCTGAGGTCTTAATTTGATCTTTTATCACTAAGATTCAATACATCTGCTTTCCTGTCTATATTCAAAAGCACAAGATGGAAGAGCTGTTATATTAGTCATTTATAGCTGGATATTACACGTCTAATCCTCATGGTGCTACTTGATAGCTGTCTAACAGTATTTTGACGATGCAGTGTGATGGTGAAATTTAGGACTGCTCGAAACAGCAGAAAAATGGTTTAAAATGTCAAGTGAGGACTGACATAATTGTGCGCCCTCCGAGCAGTTCTGCAGCTAATAAATCCACAGTGGCAGGGAGTGGTGAGATTGGCCTTTGGAGACTATGTAATCCATTCGCTGTAGAAAGTGTCTTCATCATACTGGAGGATCTAATGCAGAAGAGAAACTACCAGCTGCTGCTGTAACGAGCAAAACAGAAAAAAATGCTGTAACAAAGCCATCTAGATAGTACTTTAAAATTAGAGCAAAATCATAGGAAGATTACTGGCACATTGCCACACATTTCTTGTTCAGATTCTAGCTTCATGACAGATCATCCCTTTTCAGGATTTTGATCATTCTTAGTCTAGCTGACATTGACCATTTAATTTTGTGAGTTCATAAATATTTACACATTTCACTGGGAAAAGTGGCTGTAGAATTATGTTTTCTCACTCAAAATTCTATTTATTATTCAGTTTTTCAGTGTATTAAAATAAACTCACATTTTTTTAACTGATAACACACCTATGCTATTGCATACGTATTTTAATCTTGATTTTCAGCATATGTGCAAGACAAAAAAGTATATATGTATTTTGCATATGCGGTGATATTTTTATAATTAACCACTAAACCCTTTGTAAAATAATAACAATATGTGATTAATTTTAGTATGAAAACTATTTGAAATTAAAACATTTTGAATAATTAATGATAGATCACTAGTAGAAATTTTAGGAAGATTCAGTAGTTAAGTGGTAACCAAACAAAAGTAAAACAACAAAAAGCATCCATGTTTTGTTCTTTGGGATTGAATGACAACTAAAATCTAAACAAGCCATAACTAGTTATTCCTTATGATTCTGATTGTTAGTGTCACAATTTACAGCCAGCAAGATGCAAAAAAGCAAGGAAAAGAATAAAGGACTCAGGTACTGGCAATGCATTTATTGGATTAATTGGAACATAAGAGACGGATTTGTTATACTTAATTCTTCCTTAAGATAAGAGTTTGTCTCCTCTGAAATAATCTGAAATCTTTGAAAAAGAGGAAGAAATGCAACTTTCAGTGCTATAGTGATATTCATGTCAAAGAACAAGCTGAGAGGAGACAGAGAGGGTGCCTCTTATCTCTAGAGAGTTGTTCAGCTCACTTAAGGTCTTTCACAGGAGTTACTCTTCTTTGCCTCCGGCTGTGAAGGAGGCATCAGCCAAGTGAGATCTGCGCTTTGATATTTAAGCTAAGGACCTTGAGCTAGCATGGTGAATCCATTGCATAAATGTACATTATAACATTTTCTAAATGTTATCTAAAAGCTTCTTCAAATATGTAGAAATTCTTTTCTTGGTTTTGTTTCTTTGGCTTTTGTGTTGTTTGCTTTCTTAGGGGGAGAGGATGGGGTAGGCTGCTAATTTGCTTTCAACAGAATTTGAGGATTTTGTAAATGAAATGGCCTGAGGTCTATGCTAATATCTCTCTCATAAAACTTTTGAAAATATCTAGAATTATAGGAGAATAAATAAAGGTCTTCAACAAACCCAAGATTATTTAAAAATTAAACTCTTCTGAACATAGATAAATCCATTATGTCCACATGCTGCAGATCACAGTTGTGAGACAAATGTAGTCTATAGCAATATATATTTCTTCTGAGGCTTTGACATCCAAATCAGTTGGCACTACCTCCATCAAATGCTGTTTCATCTCTTTGGGCTCACCATGGTCCTTACATGCACGTTTCCTAAATACAAACAGGTATTACCTTGAAATCAAGTTTTCTTTCTCACCATGTAAGGTATAATGTCCCTACCATGATGTTTTTCAATCTGAAGCCCAGGTTGGGCACCCAGGTTGTTGGTAGGTGTAAAGTCCAGTAATCATTTTAATGTGTCCTCACCTTGAATGAATCATTCAGACTTCATCAATTTAACTATACAGTTAACCTGAGCTGCCATACATTTTTGCTTGCATAAATTTGTATTTATTTTCTAAAATCTGGAGACAGTTCAGTTTTCACCTTTAAACTAGGACTACAAAATATGAGCAAAATTAAAATTGCACAGTCACTTGGAGTTTGATTTATATCTTGTTACATTTTACTGGCGTATATTTTTCTGCACACTGATTTCAGAGTATATTACAACTTAGATTCATAGAATAGTTAAGGTTGGAAAGAACCTTAAGATCATCTAGTTGCAATCCTCCTGCCATGGGCAGGGACACCTCACACTAAACCATGTCACCCAAGGCTCTGTCCAACTCCGCCTTGAACACTGCCAGGGATGGAGCATTCACAACTTCCCTGGGCAACCCATTCCAGGGCCTCACAACCCTCACACTTCTCAAACACCCTCCAACTTCTATGTTTGTGATTTCTTGCAATTCATTTTCAAATCATTTGAAACGCAGAATGAAGCAGTGATAATAGAAATTATGAATACGTGAAAATACACTGTTGACATTGAGTTAACTTGACATAATAGTGCTTAAACTTAAGATACATATGGTGGACATAAATGATTGTCTCAATTAGGAGATGGATTATTACATTTTATAAGTATTTTACTTAGAACTTGTTTTTATAATAAGTGAGATAAATGTAGTAAGTCAAGAGCAAGCAATAACAGGTTGACAAAGTATTAAATAACATTTACTTATATTTACACTGATATATCCAAATGAATATTTACATTCTAAAAAAAAAAAAAAAAAAAGTAGTATCAAGTTAATAATGAATGGGAGAAAGAAGGAAAGTCATATGAAGAAGTCATATGAAGGCTCCTGAAAGAAGTCAAGTTTCATGGTGTTGCTAAATATAACTTTTGTAATAGGCATAAGGTCTGTGACACCCTTTTAACTTTGGTAGCAAGAAAAATTACCAGCTTTAATATCTATTTACAGCGTGACCAAGATTTTCTTCTTCAGCACCTATATAGAGAAATGTTCCCTATTTCCGTCCTGGGAAAGATCACCTCAACAACTGTAGCAATGAAGTGGGGGAAAAAAAGAAGAAGAGGATTTCCTAAAATCTCCCCTCTTGCTCCACTGTTTTTACTAATCCAGTCCCACATTTATTTTTATAAGGGAATAATATGCATGTGGGAAAAAATACCTTTCCAGAGCACTGTTGTCCTTTGTGTCCAGCACATCTGCATTTGACTTCTTGTTTCATATGCAAAACAAACAAACAAAAGAACAAAACCCACAAAAAAACCAAAAAAATAAACAAACAAAAATGAGTAAAAAAAGCCCCAAACCAAAACAACCTTAAAGCATATTTATTTAGAGAAAAGCAGTTTAGCAGTGACATCATCAAAGGGATGCACTGTGAGGGTGGCACTTTTTGGATGTACCTTTGGCCATCTAACAGTTGAATGTCAGGTCACACTTAGGTCTCTCATTTCCTGCCCAGTCTGAGAGAAACAGGAGCCTGCAGTGATGATTCACTATCTGCATCGTGGTCTGAGACAGGGAGAATGAATCTCTCTCTGCAGGTGCTTTTCTGTAACCATTTGTTAGGGAGAGACATTGAAGACTTGTCTGCAGGTTCTAGAGCACTAACCAGTACTGTAATGCTAAATGTGTAACTGTGTCAGATGCCTAATTTTACCATGGAAAATTAGATTAGATTAATTTCATCCAAAATTATTACTTCCCACTGAAAACACGAAAAGAAATCTCTTTGAAAAAGAAGCCTTTGATTCCTCAATCCTGCTAATACTTTCTGAAAATAAATACTGAATATTAATATAAACATAGAGATAAGGGGCTGGGGTCAAGTGCGCCGATTTTTTTTAAGCAACATGAAAATAATTTATATGTATAAATAGCTGCACTGTCTTTCACACAGCTGGAATTCAATACTTCATGATTCTTAGTGCAAGGAGATTCTCAGCACTTATTTAAAGTAACTCAAAACAATTCAAGAGCCCATTGTTTTGAAATGTCACAAAGCAGCTTAGTCTTAGTACATAGAGTTATAATGCTTCTCTCCATGAAATGCGATTAAAAGTGAATCTTGCTACCTACATGCGCCTTCCTTTATGCTTTGTGTTTCTTCACAGTAGTTTTAAAGCATATGTCAAGCTGGTAATGTAATGAAGTAATAATAGCTTCACACATACTGGCAGACACCAGGAAGTTATATAAGGTAGTGAAAACAAGGCTTTATTCACTCACCAAAATGACTTTAAAATATTGCTAAGTATTATTACACTATTTCTTTTTTGCCCAAGGAGTAAGGAGATAAGATGCTGCTCTGTAACATTTTAAAGTTTTGGATCAATAAAAAAAGCTTTTTAAACGGACTACAAGTGTAATTATGTTGGTTTGGGTTTTTTTCTCACAGTACCTTAGATTTCAGTATCTTGCATAACTTTAAATGTGGTTTCCAGTTACATTCAGGTTTTGAAGGTGATTTTTGGAGCATGAGGTTGGATATGTTTATAGTTTTTATTTAATCTGTCCTCAAAGATCCTATACACAAATTTTTCATTATAGAGACTCTGATGTGAAATAAAAGTCAGGTAAATTTGATTTGCAGTGGATTATAATTTTTATAGTCTACTTCCTAAAATACCTACATATATTTCCACAGCTACTCAGTTTTGGAAATTTCTTCGTGTGATTTGGACTGTCTTTTGTGCATATACTTTTATAATCACTCAGTTACATTCACGTGCACATACCCAAATGAAGCTAGCCTGCTCTTAAGAATCTCAGGATCATGTGAAAGCCCACATCTTGCTGAGAGACAAGCCTGTAGGAAAGATTATAAGACATTTGAAACTGCATTATTATTCTTTACTGAAGTATTTATCAGAAGACATGTATTTGCTGAATGTAGCCCTTTATTCTGTCTCTGTGAAGAGATGGAAATATGTATATATTTTTTTCTCAGAACTGTTCCACTAGTTACTGCAAATAGATTTGAGCTTTGAGATTTTTTGTGAACATTAGCTGAATATTCAGTCACTGGTATAATAATTGCAATACACTGTTTAAGATTTGATTGGTCTCCAAGCCATTATAATACTTGCACTCCTAAATTTTCAGGCTACAGGGACTGTAATGTTAAAGCCTACCTCTTGCTCACAACAGGAACGTTCTTTACCTAGGGCAGCATTAAGGCTGATCTCAGAATGAGAAGAATGGATATGAGATTTTATGAAATTGTGACTTCTTTTCTCCATGTCTTTTTATTTGCTTCTCTTAAAGAAAAAGATAAAAATATGTCTATTCTTTTTTATAGAACTAAATTGAATAATTGACAGGCTGCTATACCTGTTATACCAGCTTTCCAGGCTCATGGTAAGGCTGGTATGCAAAACCAAACAGGCCTGTCTATCCCTCGCTTCCTTTGTGCATGTCACTCTAGGGGATCCATTTATTTTTATGCTGAGCGTGACTGAAACAACCCAGACTATTTGTGATCCACTGTGCAGTTTAACCCAGACACTTGACTTTAAATACGGGCTGTCTGAATTAAACTTAAGCATTAGGGAAGTGTAAATGAAACTGAGTTTGGCAGGTTACTTTGTGAGATTCACTCTTCTCTCTCTCTGTGCAGATAAAGTTACCGTCATGTGAATCAGTGTGCACCATTCATGACATGATTGATTTGCCTTCTCTTTTGTTAATCTTATTTTGGGTTGTCACTTTTAACAATATTATATGTGGCCACAACTGTATGACTTTCACAACAACTATCATAGAAAGAGTGTATTTTTAACACCTTCTACAACTGATAGCTATTGGTAAATTTTCATTGCTCTTAAAAGTAGTATTCCTTTTATTACTGAAGGCTCTGGCAGCTTTATCCACATTGGAAATTTTCATTCATTTCAGTAAGTTTGTCTCTCCAGTGGATTAATTCTCAGATTTAATGCTAGAACTACGCACTTTGATATGGCAATTAAAATACAAACCCTAAGTTACAAAACAACCAGTGAAGAGCTTGTAAGAAGAAAAAAAAAATGCAAAGATTGTGGCCTTTGGAAAACATGTTATTGCCTTCATGTTTAGCCTAGAAACAGATGTTCATTATCACAACAGTATCTAAGGGAATTAAGCAATTCCATGGTCATATTGTACTAAGTGCTACATAAATACAGTGAGAGATTCTAGAAAACTGGAAGTCTAAGAGACGCCTGACTAATAAAAAAGGTATTTTCTTACCTGAATCTAAAGTTTCTCACGAAGCATAATGAGATAAAATCTATCTAATGAAAAGGAGTAAAAAATATTGCTAATTTGTCATAATACATTGATTCTTTATTATCTAATGTCTTGACTATAAGACACCCTTCCAACCTAGCTTCAATAGTAAAATTTCTGTTATAGGTAATAAAGGTACTAATCACAGCCCATTTCTTCTGAATTATGTGCTAGAGAAACATGACCACCTGCAAAATATATATAAGGCTGCTGTAACCCCATTTGTACAGCTGTCATTACAGACTCTGAGGGAATAAAGGTATCTTAGCAAGAAGTGTTACCATTCACAGCCTTTTATCACAACTTTTACATGCCAGAAATGAAAACTGGTGTCCTTGAAAGTTTTCTCAGATGCCTAAAACTTCTTACTATTCTCAGATACTGACAGGGATTTTTTCAGTGCATCTGTCTGTTCCAAAACCATGATTAGAGACCATGCAAAAAATGAACTGGGAAGCTACCTGTCTGATGTCTTCAATGAAACATTTTTACTACTACATAACTCCATTTATCTTTGAGGTGCGGCCAAAAATGTTTAATTGACTGTAGCATTCTAGGGTAGAGAGCTTCTTTCTTGTCATTTTCAGCATCAGATGGGTCTCATGTAGACACGCAAAAGAGTAAGCTACAGGATATTTTTATTGTAGAACTTCAGTAATAGGGTGTTATAAGTATTGTTTCTCTGCTTCCAAATAGTGACAAGTACATTTAATGATAATGAATGTTTTGGGTGCTTCATTAATTCTGAAATGTTATGTAAAATTTTCCTCATTTGGAAGTAATTAGCCTTGTACAGAGAAATTAAACTCATTAAAAAAAATCAAATTTTTGTTTTTAACGCTTATACCTCTGTCATGTTTTGAACGAACTTCTGATGTATTCTTATAAATTATTGGAGTAAATATCAATAGCTTTCTAAAATTATACCTGATACAGATTCAACACTGTTAAAAAAAAATGACTGTAGAAGTAGGCAGTGCTAACAAAACCAACAAAAGCAACAAAAAAGCCCAAATCCACAAGAAAATCCCCAAGAATATAAATACTATACAAAGTAGAAGCACACAGGATTAAGGAATAAAATATGTTTTTTAAACACACTGTCTGTAAGGCTTGATTAATGAGCCTAAGCACTGCAGGTTGTCTCAATCCAAACACACATTTGTATAAAATACATTAAGAATTTTAATGCTAAATGTTTGGGCCCCTGACAATTTCTCAGTCTTGAACAAGAAGTTTTCAATTAGTTACCAAGATACTACATTTCATATTTGCTGATAAAAAAGTTTTTAATAGCAGAATTAAACTCAAAATGTTTATGTATAGTAAAGGCTTTGGAACAAATACAACTTGGGCAAATGCAGTGTGTCTTGTTCATATCTTCATTGTTTCATCCTTAATAATCTTGAAAATGCCTTTCATTTTTACTTTCCTCTCTCTTCTTCTGCAAAAGAGCTATCTAAGATATGTTAGTGTATTTTGTGGCCCATTTAGAACCTGATCTGGCTGCTAAGACTACCAGAGGCATGAACATTGTAATGTGGACAACTTCACAGCAGGAACTGGAATATCAAATAATTTCAAGTCTACTGATAAAGAGGTCAATAGATAGTGTTATTGTTCTGCAAAAAGGCCCTATAGACCATTAGCAGTTCCCAAAATCAGCCATCCTGAAAGGTAGAGCTTTTGAAATCTGATGCAGATTTTTAATCTCTTGAATAAAAAGGAGGAAGGGGCATCATTTTTCATACAGATATGTAATATTCATTCTTGATTTACTCTCCTAATTAACAGTATTTAGTATGCAAATTATGTTCATTATATTAGTGATCTCATAGGTATAATTCTTAAGCATATGAATGTTACTTGCAAAACAAGAGTCCTGGGTTCTCCCTTCATAGCTGGTGCACTGCTGTGGTTTTGACTTTCAGCCTAGGATCAGGGCTGATAACACTGATGTTTTCAGTGGCTGCCCAGTAATGTTTAGTCTGACCAAGGACTTTCTGAGTCTCATGTTCTGCCAGGGAGGAGGGGAAGCTGGGAGGAAGCAGAGACAGGACACCTGACCCAAACTAACCAAAGAGGTATTCCATACCACAGTACATCATGCCCAGTATATAAACTGGTGGCAGTTCCCCGGAAGGTCAGGCTGGGTATGGGTCAGCGAGTGGTGAGCGGTTGTATTTTCTTCCCTTGTTACTTCCCTTGTCATTATTATTATTGGTGGTAGCAGCAGTGGTTTGTGTTATACCTTAGTTACTGGGCTGTTCTTATCTCAACCCGTGGGAGTTACATTCTTTCTATTCTCCTCCCCATCCCTCCGGGAGCTGGGGGGGGGGGGGGGGGGGGGGGGCTGGGAGGAGAGGGAGTGAGAGAGAGACTGTGTGGTTTTTTCTGAGTTACAGCTGGGCTTAAACCACGACAACAGAGTATTCACAAAAGTTAGAAATATGCTGCATAGACTGGTATTCAAAGAATATAATCTTCATGTGCTTTTCTGAATAAAGCTAGCCATAAATAGACACTCAAGTCTGTCATGTTTAGTCTGATCATACAGTAATTATAATACCACTTTTATAAGTTAGGATTTACTTTGTCAAAACACCACAGATTTCCATTTGGTTCCTGTTCCTATGCAATCTGTCTCCTTCCAGCTTGGATACCATGGCTGTCTGAAATTCTAAATGAGACAAGAAGGATACAGCAGTGATTAAGAAAAGTCAGGAACTGAAAGTAAATCGAATGTACTATAAGAAAAAACAAAACTAGATGAAACACACTCATAAAGCAGATTGACACTGTACCTTCACTATACTTCAAGAAGTTTCTAATGTTACTCTGCCATCACTTCCTCAGTAGGTGGTCTCCTTTTTCTTCAGCAAATGAAAAATACTTGAGTAATAGAAATTTAATTTTTGGCTTTGTTTATTGTAAGTATTCAGATTGTTGGCATTTAATTTCTATTAGTACTACTGTTTTGTTTCTACATTTTCTGTGATTAAAAGATAAGCTGAGTCTCTCATAAAAAAAAGTAGTTTTAACCATGGATACTTAAAGACTAAAATTAACATAGCACATATATTGTGTGTCATTAAAAGTATACAAGATAAATTATGAAAAGATATAGGAGGTTAATAACTGAAATGACAAAATATTCATTCAAAATTTTCTTATTTGAATGAATGATTTTGTACTAATAAAAATGGACATGCTATGTATTTACTCACTTGACATTCCTGTGACTCAGAACAGAAACCGTTTATTAGTAAGTATGGGAAGGGTCTTGGAACAGACAGCATAACTTCAAAGTGGCCTTTGAGTGGCTTCTTTGTTTCATAGAAGAAAATCATGCCAGGCTACATTAAAGCTGTTTCAATTTCTTTAATGTCCTTTCATAAATTTGGATCGAAGTGCAGGGGTTAATAGCCGTTCTGGAATCATTTGCCTTGAAGCCACGGTGGCATTCTCCAGTGTTATGAAGGATCAATTTTAACCTTTCAGAAAGGAGAGACAAGGACAAACTGAGTCAAATTCCACTTCTGAGTTAAATGCATGTAAAGTGACAGACTGGTCTGTTTGTTTACTGGCTGTGAACAGAAGGAATCTCTTCCTATCATCTGTGCAAGAGCACACAAAGTGTGACCTCTTCAGGAATCAGTGTTTGGCCTTTTCACTATTATGAAATCAGCATTTTCATACAGATTTCCTGTGGGGGACATATTTTGTCCTTAGTAGCGAAGCTTCTTTGTTCTAGAGATTAGAAATGAGATTGTTGTTACATTCTTATGACACTTTTATGTAGTCATGTTGTTAATACTAACAGCATTTTTAAAGACATAAGGAGTATCTTCACATCTTTCTGTAATAAAGCCCACGAGAAAATAGATTTCTAAATTTATATATTTGCTGTCTCTGATTTAAATACATTTGATTCTAATTCACCCTCGGGAGTGCAGATAGTGGGTATGTGATGGATAAAGAATATTAACACTCTGTTTGTTGCCAAAATGATTTCCGGGGAAGGAAGAAATTTAAAGCAAAATGCCCCCCCCCCATTTTTGGTTACATGTCTAAGAGTCTGTGTGCTTTTCAGTAGGCACTCTCAAAGGCTTACAAACGTTGCATCTTGAATGCTGCATCGAAGACATACTCTTTAGGCCATCATAGGAAACATTATCTCATGCATTAAAGCTGTCCTCCCAAGTATGCAAACTGAAGCAGTACCCAAAAGAATTACCACTATAACCATTCCAAGAAGCTAAACTTTTAGCAGGCTTGTAAAAAGCGTTAAAACATCAGGGCCTACACCAGGGATGGGGAGCTTTATTTTACCAGAAACTCCACAAAAAGGCAGCAAAAAGCCATGACAGTGCAGCTACAGCAAAAATGTTAATTAACAAAGGTATCATACTGTTCTTAATAAAGTTAGGTTGCCATCATCTTGCTTTAATGTTTACTTTTTTTTTAGATAATTCTTACTGATACATCCTCTATGACACTTGGGAAAACTACATAATTCCTTTTTTAGGAACAGCTTATTTATTAAATTAGATATTTGGGATAACTGAAAATAAAAATTGCTACTGTTAGAAAACAAAATTCTCATTCATCTGAGAAGAGAATATTAATATTTTTACATAATATCTCTATTTTTTCTTCTACATGACATGTAACTTAACAACTTTCAAGACACTCAGTTTGTCTTCCTGGTTTCATATTCATTGCTCATTCTCCTCTCCCCCTGACGGCAACAATATGCAGCTTTCAGTTGTTTCAGCTGTCAAAAATTCTTCAATGAGCAGCTCTCTTTTAATATCAGTTTCTAACTCACTTGCATCTCATGCTAGGGACTTTCTGTTGCTCCAGTCCTATCTCTAGCACACACAGAATTCTTCTGAATTACATTTGTCTTGTTAGAGACCCTTTTAAGTAACAAATCTTAAGTTGTTGTCATTGTATGTTGCGAATGGAATCTGTAAGCCGCATGCAACAATATTAGTTTCATAATAAGTGCAAGTACATGAGAAGATGAGTGTTCTTTAAAATCAACTGGAATTTCTGCAGTTTCTCCAGTTCACATTGTTTCCTCTAATGCTATTCATACATTTGCTCTCACTCTTCTTCTGAAACACAGATGAGAAAAATATGGCATAGCTTAAACAAAAGTGTGTTTCTTTCCTTTTACCCTGCATTTATCCATGCTAAAATAGTTATAAAGTTGATGCTGCCAAGTTGCAATCCTTTAACTGACTTTGGCACTTTTTGTTTGCTTGTCCTTTTGATTCCTAGACCCTGTTAACAGCAGTGAAGGTCTGTGTGTGCACCAGCAATTCCCTGTGGAGACAAACTTGCAATCTCCATTTTCTAAGTGCCTCGGTACATGCCTACTGTACTTGGCTTGCTAAGGGGTTGATGATGAAGCACTGAAGCTGCCCCTTTAAGTGAAATGCACACTAATTTAATTAAGTATCAGTGGTGCCATGTTATTGCTTTACTTTTTGATCTTTAAGCTGCAAATTACATTTCCATCCCATCAATTCATTTGTGTTTTGAAACACTTTCAGTTCACCAACTGCATTACACAAATAATATGAACACTCTTTACAAAGAATTCTATTTCTCACTGTTTTAAACTTCATTAAACAGAAAAATGAAACAAATTATATTTGAAGCAAAATATGGTTTTAATGCTGAAAATTTTACATAGTAATTTAAAATGTTCTCACATACATCTATCAAAGATGTTAAATAGTTAATTATAATTTTCCCCCTACAATATATGGTAATGTGGTGATAAAATGTGTCTTCAGAAGCATTTGTAGGAAGTAGTCAACAATAAACATAGAAGTTGAAAGGTCTGAATCTACCAGATGGTGTTTCGTTCCTTCTTTCTTAATAGTACAAGAAAAGCATGAGGTTGTGATGTTGGTTTTGCTTTTTTTTTTTCTTTTTTTTTTTTTGGTTGCTTTATCTTTGGTCAAGGTCATAGAACTTGCACTTAAAATTCTCAATCATTTTCTGGCACCTGCCTGAACACTTGCGCACTTGCCAGGTTTTCTGTCACAGAGGTTTTAAGTGACACCTATCTCCTCCTCTCATTTGCCCTATGTAGATAACATTAACTTATAATTAAGAGCCCCTGGAGAACCTTTAAATCTCATTTATTTTTCCAGACTAGTAACATATGAATTTTAATATTTTAGTAGCCAGTTCTGTCTAAAACATTTCATAGTAGGTAAGAAACCTAATCCTATGTAAGCTTAATTCATTGACTAAGTAGAAATGAGTCTTAGTTCTATGACACTAGCTAAAAAAAAATAAAATATAAAAACCAAACCAAAAACAGCAAGGAAGAAAATAATTCTAGAAGCTATGTAGTAACAAGTCCTTGG
Organism: Amazona ochrocephala; assembly: GCA_039720435.1. Lineage (NCBI taxonomy): Eukaryota > Metazoa > Chordata > Aves > Psittaciformes > Psittacidae > Amazona > Amazona ochrocephala. The sequence continues at coordinate 44,585,636 of CM077878.1, read as the reverse complement.
GAAAAAATTATACATCTCTGGTTATCTCTAATCTGAAGGGGGCCTATAGTGATGCTGGAGAGGGACTCTTCATTAGGCACTGTAGTGAGAGGACAAGGGGTAATGGGTTCAAACTTAAACAGGGGAAGTTTAGATTGGATATGAGGAAGAAATTCTTTACTGTAAGGGTGATGAGGCCCTTGAATGGGTTGCCCAGGGAAGTTGTGAATGCTCCATCACTGGCGGTGTTCAAGGCCAGGTTGGACATAGCCTTGGATGGCATGGTTTAGTGGGAGGTGTCCCTGCCCATGGCGGGGGGGTTGGAACTCGATGATCTTAAGGTCCTTTCCAACCCTAACTATTCTATGATTCTATGATTCTATGATCAGCATGATATGAGCAGTATGATTTTGGAACATTAATCATATTTGCAAATACATATATTCTTTAGCATGTGTTTAAGTAGTACTTGGACAAGACTTGGACAAGAAATTAAATAAGAGATTTTAAAACCTATCTTTCAGAAGATCATAGAATGGTTGGGTTAGAAGGGACATTAAAGACCATGTAGGTCCAACACACCTCCCATGGACAGGGACACCTTCCACTAGACCAAGTTGCTCAAAGCCTCGTCCAACCTGGCCTTGAACACTGCCAGGGATGGGACATCCACAGCTTCTCTTGGCAACCTGGGCCAGTTTCTCACCACCCTCATAGTAAAGAATTCTTTCTTAATGTCTAATCTAAATCTATGCTTTTTTAGTTTAAAGCCATTCCCCCTTCTCCTATCCTTATATGCTTTTGTAAAAAGTCCCTCTCCAGATTTCTTGTAGGCTTCCTTTAGGTACTGGGATGCTGCTTTATGGTGTCCCCAAACCCTTCTGCTCTCCAGGTTATCTAAGTTTTATCAGTGTTGCTGGAGATCAAGAGAGAGAGAGATGGCCTAAAGTCAACTTTGTGATCAGTATTTGCTGCCTCTGTTCCAATTATACCAATTTCAATCTTTACATATGGTCCACAAATTGCCTTAAACTACATAATACTGTGTATTTTCTCTGTCTGACATTAAGTAAGGTAGTTGAACTGGTAGCATATTGTGTTACCAGAGTCAGGTGACCTGCAAAGTAAAGAACAGCTTAATTTATGCTAGAGAAGATTTAAGCTTATCAGCATGATAAATAAGAGTTAAAAATAGCAGATGGTGTTCTAGGGAACTGGATGAAGCCCTGAAAAGAAACTTCATTAAATACAAAATCTCATTAAGAATCCTGTGTTACTTGCTTTTCTATAAGGACAGAATGGCCCCACTAGATTTCTTTATCAGGATTTGTGCCTTTTATGATTTACTTTTTTTCCTTAGGGTAAAAGATACGTGGTCACCGTAGTGGTTTTATTTTTCATTTCCTTCATTTATTGTTAACGGATGGACTTGGCTGTGTGTCTGAATTACAGTTTGTGTCAGCAATAGGTATGAATGCAAAATACAAAATCATGCAATCTCTGCAGTTCCTGTACCAGGTCTTATCTTGAAGAAACTCAACCTCCGAGGTCACAAACTCTGCACACATAAAAAAGAAAATTACAGTATAGCTTCCTGAAATATGTTTTAAAGTGCCTTGCAATGGAGGGGGGAGGAAGGGTAAAGGAGTCCAAGAAATGGAAATAAATAATTTTACTCTGTTTTTTATATTAAGTAATACTAAACTTACCATGCAGAGCTTTGGCTTAACAAATTATCACTAGTGATATAAGCTCAAAGCTACTAAAGACGCCCACTGAAATAAAATTACAAAGTTGTGTCAATATTTTCTTGGCTCAGGGTCCAGAAAAACTCATTTATGTCTGGACTCAATGATCTTAAAGGTCTTTTCCAACCTAAACAGTTCTGCAATTCTATCATTCGTGTATGAAACTGCTAACAGTAGGATTTTTATTTATTTTTTTTTTAAGTGAGGAGGATGGGGAAATTCAGTCGAGGATGAGAATGTGGGAAGAGGATGAGCACTTCTTTAGGGCCTGCACAGAAAAGATTGTAGGAAAAGATTTGAAAAGTGAGCAACAGTACTAAAGAGATGCTCCTTCCTCACAAAGCCTTTCTGCTTGAGGGATTACTGAGACAGAGAAATGCCAAGGTAGAAGCAAAATGGAAAAAAACTCCTATGATAGCAGTGAAGTGATTATGGTGCAAGGACTTCTTGACAACAAATATCACTAATTTTTTGTTTTATGTTTTTATTATCTGTCTCTTAGGTATATGGACTATAAACATAATTTGTTTGGTCATCCATCTGGTATGACAAATGCTGACCATGATCAATAAATGTAATGAAGCATTACTGTAGCAAGCTAAATATTTAGCAATTTCATAATTAATAGTTTAAATAAACCCAGCTCAAATCAACTTGCCTAGTGCAGCTTAGACACTTACAGAAAAAAAGCAGTTAAATATTTCATTTTTTGGAGAAAAACAGTGGTTTGTCAATATCTCAGATACTTTATAAGCAATTGTCAATAATCAATAATAATAGAGCTTATGAGCTGAAATAACAATAATGTGTTAAAGTCTCTTTATACTATAACAAGGATAAAGAGCAGATACATGAGTGAAAGATTCACAGCAGCAGCACTTCTTAAGCAAGCTCTCAAGAAGTAGACCAGCATGTAAACAGTTACTGGTTGTTTCATCTACCTACCACCACCACCCAAAGTAACAATATTTCCATGAGACACAGCCAGCAGCTGTGCATGTTGATGGGCCCCAGCACAATTATATTATTTCCCCAGTTTTCTGTCAACCTTTAACACGCTTTAAGTTCCTTCTCTTCATCTCCACAGCTAGGAGCTCTCTTGCTTTAGATGAGCTGGTGCAATTGCAGGGATATGGGTTTTTTAATGGAGGCTGATCAAGGGATGGTAGAGGGGACACTCCTACTGTTAAAGGGAGGAGTCAAAGCAGACTAATAGCATTGCATAGAGCGGGGGACTGGGGTCCAGAGATCTTGGTAAGCCTTGCATTTCCTTCTCCCTTTTAGACTTTTTTTAAGAGGCAACCATCAGTGAATTATTGTAATCAGACAGTCACTGAGCAATGTATGAGATGACTTGCAAAATTATTTCTCTGATTATTCAGTAAAAATAAGAGTAAGTAGGGGAACAAAATCAATCATATACAGTAAAACAAGACCTGAAGTGGCTGAAGCAGAAAATGAAAGTACAGTTAGAGTCCATTGTAAATGAGGAGTGTGACAATGCACAAATATTTTCTTCTCTGCTCATAAATCATCGGTGACTTTGTTTTACATAACGAAGCATAGTTTTCTCTGTAGTTTTGATAAACCTCTCCTTCAACTATTTTAGGGCAACAAAAAACTAGGGGTCTTTGAATACAAGTCTGTGCATCAAATTTCCAAGGAGCACATTTTGTTCTAAAGTAAAGATGACGTAGGAGAAGTAACAGTGTTTGGGAAAGTAGCTTATTACAAAGTCAAGCTACCAAAGGGAAAGAAGAACTATATTAGATGGATTACTATAAACCACAATCAATATAATAATAAGGTTCTGTGAGCCCTGGATTCTGACAAAGTCATAGTGTTGAATTTGCTCTCTGAATATCCTTAGCATAATCTGTCTACTTCATTTTATAAAACCACAGACAGATGTTTTTTATAATACTGCTTTCTTCTACAAAGCAAAGTTCCTGTTACAAGATGATTAATTCCTTTTTAAATAAGTACTTGTATTTGAAAACTAGCAATCAAACAAAAATCAGACTATTTGTTTATAGTTATTTCTGCTTTTCTAGTGTCAAGATTTAAGGCTAACCTGTGAAGTAGCATGGCAACACTGTTTTTCCACTTATGCTCTCCACTTTATATATGCGAATGCCAGCTACAGAACCTTAAACTGATCATTTCATTTTGGAATTAAAATCCTGATTCAGCATTTGGTAAGAATTTAGATTTTATAAGTCAACAGTTTCTTGGTTTCAGGATTCTATATACTCACAGCAATGTAGCCAATATTCTCTTCTTCATTTACTACCACTACTACTAATTATAACAGCACAAAGAAGTGAATTGGAAAAGCTGGTGGTAAGATCAAATTCCTACAAAGACTCTTACATCTGCACCATCACGCCATGAATAAGTTTAGGGAACAATGTATAAGGTCACATTCAGAAATACTGGACAGGGAACTTTGCACAGATGTAATGAGATTTAAAATCGCTTTTTCAGAATTGACTTTTCCCTTTCTGAGATTCTTTTTAAGCCTGTAATAATCTATAAACAATAAAATTAAAAACTGATCTTCATAAGGCATTATCACTATAGCTATTTAACATATTAGTTTAATAAAAATGATCAAAATTAATATTTTAAAATATGAAAGAAGATACATAGCCCTTTCTGATTAATCTGATTTTAATGTGTGCTCAGATGGAGTACAGAATATCATATGAGAGCCTCATTAATCTTAACAGATTGCTGATTATGCAGGTAGCAATCAGTAGATGGACCTATCTGTCCTATTTCACTGTGTGCCATTGGCTGCAAGATCAGCCTGTATTCCATTAATATCCATGGCTAAAACTTCTGCAACTGTAGTTTTGCAATATCAGATCCTCAGTCAACTAAATAAAGGACTGCAACTTACAGAACTTTAAGCCAAGATTTTCGAAACAGTTGCCTGCATTCAGTCTGAATTCAATTCCCATGAAAGCTCTCAATGTTTCCAGATTTATAAAAGTTAAGCTACTGATTTCAGTGGAGGGCATGTTAAGGGAAGCCTAAGAAATTCAGTTCTGATAAGCTGTCTCACTCATCAACTTGGTAGAAAGACTGACCCAAAGCCTTTCACAAGACAGACGAGTACAAATTTCTTGCATTAATTTCTTTTATCTTCATCCTTTTGTGGCTGCATCCTGTTTTCCCCAAGTGTTGTCCTCCTTCAGCAGCTCAGGAAACTAAGATCAAGTGAACTCCAAGCCCTGCAAATGAGCTGTGGTGGCTTGCTGTGTACTTTCTTCAACTCACTAAAGCAAAATACAATACGTAACCTCATGGCATGCAAAGCTACAAGGAAATGCCAAGGAGAACATCACTTATTCCAGTTCTTTAGCTTCCTTCTCACCTGTTGAGGGGAGCCATTGTGCACCTAGTTCCACTCCCTCAGAATTACAGAATTCTATGAACCTAGGAAGTGAGGCATGCATATCTTTGCTAGACTGAACAGGCTGTCTTGTCCTGGCTCTCTCTACAAGGATAGTGCTTGGAGAAACTTGTTTGCCATTGCTGAAGGCTGGGAATAGAGCCATGAATAGAACATCTCTGTCTCTTTGGCCTGAAGTTTTGCTACTCCTCCCTTAGTTGTCTCTACAATGTCCCATTTTTTTCTCTTTTTATCTAATGACTGCCCTGCTTCACTGCTTCAAACCACAGATGAAACCCTCAGGTCTAGTATTTACATTTGATTTGTTTAGCTAGCCAATTCATTGTATGTTTTGATGTTTAGGAGATAGGGGTTCCTTTTAAATTCCAATTAATGTGAGCTGAATACCATCTTCTGTCTTTTAGATCAAGGTGCTTTCATATGCTCTCATGGTTTAAGCCCAGCCAGTAACTCAGAACCACACAGCAGCTCGCTCACTCCCCACCCTTTTTTTCCTCCCTCCACTCCCGGAGGGATGGGGAGGAGAATTGAAAGAATGCAACTCCCACGGGTTGAGATAAGAACAGTCCAGTAACTAACTTATAACACAAACCACTGTTGCTACCACCAATAATAATAATGATAAGGGAAATAATAAGGGAAGAGAATACAACCATTCACCGCCTCCTGACTGATACCCAGCTCGACCTAAGCAGTGATCTAACCCTTCTGGGTAACTGCCTCCAGTTTATATACTGGGCATGATGTGCTGTGGTATGGAATACCTCTTTGGTTAGTTTGGGTCAGATGTCCTGTCTCTGCTTCCTCCTGGCTTCCCCTCCTCCCTGGCAGAGCATGAGGCTCAGAAAGTCCTTGGTTGGAATAAACATTACTGAGCAGCAACTAAAAACATTGGTGTTATCAGTGCTGTTCCCAGGCTGAAAGTCAAAAACACAGCACTGCACCAGCTACTAAGAAGGAGAAAAATGACTGCTACTGCTGAACCCAGGGTATATGCTCAGTTTCAGAGTTTGTGCAGCTGCACTGCTCTGGTCTTATGTGATGTTAGAAAAGATGTGGCTCTGGACAATGTTTTGAGAGGAAACAACACCAGAACAATTTCACATTTTTATGAAACTTTTCACAGCAGCAGTTGCCATGCATATGAGCCTATAATTGATATCTGAGTGTGAGCTGTGCTCCAAAGAACTTTGCTGATGAAATGTGTGAAATACATTAAAAAATAATGAAGCTCTAGAGAACAGAAACAGGAATATCTGTTGACACGTTGAAGGAAAACACCCACAGACATATTACTTTATAGGTTATATTGGCAGAACTCAACAAGCATGAAAGTGAAACCAAAGAATCCTGCCTTCATTGTGTGCTGATATAAAGCAAATGATCTCAATATATTTCTAAGAATAATACAGTAACTACTTCTAAACTCTTTGTTGACTCCATCGCAGGGATCAGGAATCCGAGTCGCAGTGAGTGGTGCACAGTGAATTGTATAGCTCTTTGCCCAACAATACGAAAGGTCATGTATTTTTCTTTTTTAGAATATATCTTCTAATATCCATCATGCAGTTCCTGTGCACAGGGGAATTAATTTATCTGTTAAAGGAAGCAAAATGATTTTTGCAAATTGTGATATTCACAAAAAGATTTTTTTAATTAATTTCCAGTCCTAGAGTTAACTTTCAAAGTTTTCTGCCAATTTAATCACGATAAGAAGGTTGTAAAAGGGTTTATCCTTTGACAATAAACTCAGAAGTTCTGAGACTAAATGCTGCATTGTTTCCGGGCTAATACTTATACCATTGGTTTTGTCTTGATTTTTTTCCAAAAAATTTCATGACATTAGGGTGCATGAAATTTAACAAGGAAATTGCAGGCTTGCTGATGAAAGGGTATGTGTGAAATATTTATATACCAAATCAGTAGCAGGGAATTGATGACTCAAATGCAATTAAATGATCTTACGTTTTACACCAAAAACTGCTGGCAATTTAATTAAATATGAATCATTAGATTAATGGATTCAGAATCATAAAGATCTTCTATGGCAAGAATCCTTAATCTATAATCTAATTGGACAATCATAAATTATGCTCAGGGATAGATCTCCTTACTAATAACGGTATCCCTTTATTCAACTCACAAAGTGTTAACACCTGTTAAAACCATATATTGGCCCATATTAATTTGTACTAATTGCTTACATAGTGACAGAATCTATTCTATCCTTTCTTATGCATAATAAACCACATGTCTTGTTGATCCATTTGAAGTCTAAAATTAGACATAAAATTCACAAATCACAACAGATGGAGAAACGGTAGGGAAAAGGATAACAGTTCATAGCTGAGATCATAAGATGGATTTCTTGTTTCTTCTCTCCATTGTGATCTTTTCTTTCCTTCGTTTTTTGTTGTTGTTGTTGTTGGGTTTTTTCATTGTTGTGGTTGGTTGGGTTTGTGTTTTTCCCTTCTGGAATTCTCATAATCAAGCAAGGAAACAAAGCAAGCAGTCATAAATAGCCCCCTACAGAAAGGGAGGAGTGTCTCTCATGATGGTCTTATGGTGGATACAGCCATAATGTAAGTGAATAACTCATATATTGGTGCACTTACAAGTTCTATGATATTGGAGTATACACGCAGAAGAGGAAATAGAAGCATGAAAGTGACTTTTACATACTAACTACCAGAAAATCTTCCAAGGTGTTTCCTAGTTATTAGACTATTGAATATTTCACAGGACTCTGATGATCACATAGAAAATATTACTGTTAAATATACCAATAAGTGATAGGATTAAAAATTAAAATAGTACCCAGAAACACTTTTAGGTGGTTTGAAAAAAATATGATTCAATACAGGTACAAAAATTTTAGAATTCTTTGCTCTGTCTGGAATAGCCTGAATAAAAAAAAGAAACAAACAACTAGACGAAAGATCTGTTGAGAAGAATCTTAGGGTTATTGCTTCAGATCCTGAGCTGAACTTGAGCTATAACATCACATTACAAAAAAAGACAGTCACAGCAACAATATGAGTAAACAAGAATATGTTTTCTGCATTAGGTGACTTCGCTTTTCCATTTTTGCTACTATTAACAATGCCTCAACTGGATCCTCTTGTGAAAGAAATGGGCAGTAAATATTTTGAAAGATGCAAACCAGTCAGATGCAGGCTAAGAACATCAATCAATGAAAGATCCAGGAGCCAAGACCCAGAAAAAAGGTTAATCCAGTTTAAGAAAGAGGAGACTGGGAGAAGAATCAGTAGTAGCATTCAAATAGTCAAAAGGTACTATTAAAAAAAATGTTTGTGATAAGGAAGATGAAATATGATGGGTTTAATTTTTATCAGATTTCAACTGGGTCAGAAATGAGAAAAAAAAAAAAAAAAGGCTTTATAAAAGCTTTCTATGGATTTTGTGTGATCCCACTTATAGTGAAACACTGAAATGGTTTAGAGAAGTTGTAACTTGTCCGTCACTGACTGCTTTGCAAAATCCTAGAGAATATCTCTCAAGAATGAGGCTTATTACTTTAAGCCATGGATTAGCGTGGAACAAATGACATTTTAACCTCATTGCTTACAATTTAATGATTTCACGGTGATTTTTCTACCTGGAAAAAGTACTTCATTAAATATACATTCAAATATTCATTAAAAAAAATGTGGGTTTAAGTAATCAAATAACCTCAGGAATGGAATGAATTAGGAGAAAATGTAATAAGAAATTATCAGAGACTTATGATACCAAGATAATAAAAACTCCTTGAGAAGTTAAAACACTTGGACTTCATGTTTTCCTTTATTTTTATTTCTTTCTTTATTTTAATCTTTCAGAGGACTCTGAGACTATCCAATGAGTGACTTAATTAATGCTTTCTAGAGTTCATTTTGCATATAATAAAGTCGAAGCAATCCCAGGCACAGATACAGGTTGGGCAGAGAAGAGATTCAGAGCAGCCCTGTGGGGAAGGATTTGGAGTGTTGGTTGGTGGGAAACTGAACATAAGCCAGCAGTGAGTGCTCGCACCCCAGAAAGCCAACCGTATCCTGGCCTGTATCAAAAGAAGTGTGACCAGCAGGTTGAAGGAGGTGATCCTGCCCCTTTACTCTCCTGAGACCCCACTTAGAGTACTGTGTCATTTCTGGTGTCCTCAACATAAGAAGGACATGGAGCTTTTAGATCGAGTCCCCAGGAGTGCCACAAGGATGATCAGGGGACTGGAGCATCTCCTGTACGAAGACAGGCTAAGAAATTTGGGACTGTTCAGCCTGGGGAAGAGATGGCTGCGTGGAGACCTCGTAGCAGCCTTCCGGTATCTGAAGGGGGCCTATAGGGATGCCAGAGTGGAACTCATCAGGGACTGTAGTGACAGGACAAGGCATAATGGGTTTAAACTTAAACAGGGGATGTTCGGGACAGATATAAAGAAGCTCTTTACTATGAGGGTGCAACAGGCTGACCAGAGAAGTGATAAATGCTCCATCCCTGGCAGTATTCATGGCCAGGTTGGACAGAGCCTTGGGAAACATGGTGTAGTGGGAGGCATCACTGTCCATGGCATGGGGGTTGGAACTAGATGATCTTAAGGTCCTTTCCAACCCTAACCATTCTATGATTCTAAGTACATGATGGAAAGTATAAAAGTATTATCACTAAGTGTTAATCACAATTCAGTATTCAGAAGTCTCTTGTGAAATTTGCAAATCATCTCAAGTCCATTTTAGAGTGTTTGAAGCTATTTCTCTATGCATCATTAACCATTAATTGAATATTGGGTTGCTCACTTAATAGGACTACTATTTATAACTCATTTAGTAGTTAGAAAAGTTTAGTGATGAAATTTTCATCCCGTAGTCATCAATAGTAATTGGGCATTGGTGTCATAACTGTTGGAAGTGACTTAGAAGCTTCTATAGCAGTATGGATAGCAGTGTACTGGATGTGTACTGAAAGTTAATTTTTTAAATGATGGAAATTTTTCCATTAATTATTTAATCCTTTCAAGATTCCTGCTCATATCTCATTTTGGACTTAAGTTTACAAATTTATACATTTTCAGATTTTACAAACAATCTGTTTCTTACTTAACTATAGCAATAAAGTTTTGTTACAGTATCTAGTAAAATTATCTTGCTTCAGCTTAATAGGGGTTTTAAGTAATGATTGCATCACTGCATTCTTACATGGACGAAATAGTTTTATATTCAAAACAGCTATTTCTATTTCTTATTTTTAATGTGTAACAGCAATTATGAAAACTGTTATGGATTTCCTTCCTTAACAGTTTCTTAAAGGAACATTATTCCTTAGGAAGAAGAATAATAGAATCATTCATGTTGGAAGAGACTTTTAAGATCATCAAGTCCAACAAACAATAAAAAGCCCCAAAAAGTTTACTTGATCTGTACCTCTATTGTATTTTTTTTTTGCCTTGCTAATTTATAAAATATATTAGTGTTAAAAATACTCAAACTTTCTCCAGTTATATAAAATAAAATGCTAAAATATTTTGCAGTCACGATGCAAATTATTTCATTTCTTAATATTATAAAAATGAGTACCTTAGTATACATGTATATACAGTTTAAATCAAAATATACAAGCACCTGACTAGGGGTGGGTAGTAGAAAATATGGAGCTGGACTCTTCACAGTGGTGTCCAATAAAAAGGCAAGAAACAATGGGCACAGACTGAAATATGGGAAATTCTATTTAAATTGTATTTTACTGTGAAGGTGGTCAAACAATGGAACAGTTTGTGCTGTCCAGAGAGGTTGTGGTGCTTGTATCCTTGAAGGAATTCAGAACTTGACTGGACTCAACCCTGAGCAACTTGTTCTAGTGGACCCTGCTTGAGCAGGAGGTTGGACATCTCCCTAGGTCCCTTGAACCTCAATTATTCTCTGATGCTGTGTAATCCATGTAAATAATTCTGAAGTTTCATTAGCTTTTGTCCTGGATAACACCGATGTTTTTAGTTGCTACTCAGTCATGTTTACTCTGACCAAGGACTTTCTGAGTCTCATGCTCTGCAAAGGAGGAGGGGAAGCCAGGAGGAAGCAGAGACAGGACACCTGACCCAAATTAGCCAAAGAGGCATTCCATAACACAGTACACCATGCCCAGGATGTAAACTGGGCCAGTTACCCGGAAGGGCTAGATCACTGCTCAGGTTGGGATGGGTATCGGTCAGTGGGTGGTGAATGGTTGTATTCTCTTCCCTTGTTATTTCCCTTATCATTATTATTATTGGCGGCAGCAGTAGTGGTTTTGTGTTATACCTTAGTTACTGGACTGTTCTTATCTCAACCCGTGGGTGTTCCATTTTTTTGATTCACCCGCTCATCCCTCCAGGAGTGGGGGGAGAAAAAAAGGGTGGGGAGTGAGTAAGTGGCTGAGTGGTTTCTGGGTTGCCAGCTGGGCTTAAACCATGACAGTTCTTTTTGGCACCCAACATGGGGCTCGAAGGGTTGAGATAACAACAGATCTGACCAGAGTGTGTCTTATCATGTTTGAGATAAGCATTCATTATTTCAGATTAATAGTCACTCATCACAATGCTGATTTATTGGCTTTCAAATTTGTTGCTCTTGATCTCACAGTTTCAACATGTCCTAACTTACTTACAGCCAGTATTTGCTGTGTTAATGTTTATTGGCTGGGGACCTTGGGCTAAGGTTCTTGTTTCATTGCACTTTATGGTGATGACTTGTAATACAATAGACTCACTGATGGTGCAACTCATCTGGCTTGCATTCCCAGTGTGGTCACCACCTCTATACTTTGGGAAGTATATAACAGAAGTTTTTAGTAATTGTGCATCTTTTTTCTTCTCCTAAGGTGGTCAACCCATGAAGGAGGCATTCCCTTATGTTCCCAGCCCCCCACCAGACCATTTACAACATCATTTGAGAGTTCTAAAGGTTTTGAATGGCCCTTGGGTACCCTTGAGACCTGCCTGCTGATTGTGATGGGGATCACCATGTTGGCACACATACAGAGTGTGTTTTACCCATGACCATTTTGTCTGATCTAGAAAGTTAAGCAGAGTTGGGTTTGGGCCTTGTCTAGGGTTAGACGCCGATATAGGAGGACCAAGAGATTTTCCCCAAGGCTGGACAATCATGAGTGGCAGGGTGTGAGGGATAGTATGGGCAAGTACCTAGGCCAATGGGCTCCTCCAGTGCTTTGGAACCTCACCACTGAACAAGTGCAAGATCCAGAAAAATTAGTAAAACACTTAAATGAGGTGCGTTGTCATTCTGGTCATACCAGAGAGGGGCAAATCGTGGCAACGTGCTGGGGCTTAGCCTATGCTTACAGAGCCCTGTTCAACGCTATCCAGCACCTTCAAAGGGAAAAAAATATCTCTGGATCTGAGGGCAAAGCAACAGACAGTGCACCTACTCCAACTACAAATACAGCAGCTGCACCAATCCTAGTGACAAGTACAGCAGCTACTAAAACTTTGACTCCAACAGATAATGCAGCTACTCCAACTCCAAGTAGAGCAACTACACCAACCCCAGTGACAAGTACATCAGATACTCAAACTTTGACCGCAACAGACAGTGCAGCTATTCCAGCTCCAAGCATAGCAGCTACACCAGCCCCAGTGACAGGTACAGCAGCTACTCAAACTCTGACTACAACGGACAATGCAGCTAATCCAATTCCAAGCACAGCAGCTACATCCACTCCAGCGACAAGTGCAGCAGCTACCCAAACCCCGACAACAGATACTGCAGCCACTCCAACCACAATGATAATCACTGCAGCTAAACCAGGGGACCAATTTGTGCCAGTATCGGCAGCCCCTGTAAGCAAGGGGAAAAGCAAAAAAGAGGCAAGAAAGATGAAGCAAGATGAAGAAACAATGCACTTACTACCTGAGACAGCATCTGATCAGGAGTTATTGTTACATGAATCAGAGGAAGAAGAGGAAGAAGAGGTGATGTCTTGAGCCCGGGCCTCAATAGGGCTACAGAATATGTGAAAAGATTTTACCCGTCAACCAGGAGAGCACATCATCACCTGGTTGCTCCAATGCTGGGACAACGGGGCTGACAGCCACGAACTAGAAGGTAAAGAAGCCAAGCAGTTGGGGGAATTGACAAAGCAATTGCAAAAGAGAAACAGTCCCTCAGCCTTTGGAGGCAGCTCTTGGCAGCTGTGAAAGAAAGGTTTCCATACACGAACAATGTTGTGAGTTGTTTGGCCAAGTGGACTACTCTAGAGAAAAGCATCCAGTCTCTGAGGGATCAACCATTGCAGAGATGATCTCTCACAGGCCAGATACTGGGAAAGGACCCATAGATCCAAATGAAGTAGAATGTACTCGACACATATGTCGGAAATTTACACGGAATGCGCCGGCATCATATACCCAGTCACTGGTAGCAATAACCTGGAATGACATAGCACCAACAACAGTGGATGAAATGATTCGCCAACTCCGAGAGTTCAAAGGCAATCTCACTCCTTCCATCATTTCAGATGTGGAAAAAAAATCTCAGGAGTATAAACAATTAAGAGGTGACCTATCCGATCTATCCAGCTCCTCACACATACCAACACACGTCTCAGCAATTAAAAAAAGACGGGCCACTGCTTCAAGAGAGAAGATATAGAAGGTATACGCCATGGGCCATCCTATGGTTTTACCTGCAGGATCACAGAGAAGACATGAGGAAGTTGGATGGAAAACCTACCTCAGATCTGGAGGAACGGGTGCAAGAACTGAAGAGGAGAACAAAAGTCAAGGATGATCATCCCATGAAAGCTGCAGCGTCAGTCTCTGGTGAGCAGGTTCCCAGATGGAGTGGAAGAGCTGATTTTACTTCAGCTCCTGTGACAAAGACTAATCCCTTTCAACAAGATGTGAGTGACCAATGTTGTGATGACTATTAGAGGGGCCCTGCCTCCGGCCAGGTGGAGGTAGGGGACAATCGGATTTACTGGACTGTGTGGATCAGATGGCCTGGCACATCTGTCTCATAGAAGTATAAGGTTTTAGTAGATACTGGTGCACAGTGTACCCTGATGCCATCAAGCTGTCAAGGGGTGGAACTCATTTATATTTCTGCAGTGACAGGAAGATCCCAAGAGTTGACTCTACTGGAGGCTGAAATCAGCCTGACTGGGAGGAAGTGGCAAAAGCACCCCATTGTGTCTGATCCAGAGGCTCCATGCATCCTTGGCATAGACTACCTCAAGAGAGGGTACTTCAAAGACCAGAAAGGGTACCGATGGGTTTTTGGAATTGCTGCTTTGGAGACAGAGGAATTGAGCAGCTGTCCATCTTGCCTGGTCTCTCAGAAGATCCTTCTGTTGTGGGATTGCTGAAGGTTGAAGAACAACAAGTGCCAATCACAACACCACAACAGTGTACTGGCAGCAATATCGCACCAACTGAGACTCCCTGATTCCCATCCATAAGCTGATCCGTGCACCGGAGAGTCAAGGAGTGATCAGTAGGACCTACTCACCCTTTAATAGCCCCATGTGGCCAGTGCAAAAGTCTAATGAGAGTGGAGACTAACAGTGGACTATCATGGCCTGAATGTAGTCACACTGCCCTCGAGTGCTGCTGTACCAGACATGATAGAGCTTTAGTATGAGCTGAAGTCAAAAGCAGCCAGGTGTTATGCCACGATTGATATTGCCAATGCATTTTTCTCAATTCGTTTGACAGCAGAGTGCAGGCCACAGTTTCATTTTTACTTGGAGTGGTGTCCAGTACACTTGGAACTGACTGCCCTTGGGGTGGAAACTCAGCCCTATCATCTGCCATGGACTGATCCAGACTGCACTGGAACAGGGGCAAGGTCTAAAACACCTGCAATACATTGATAACTTTATTGTGTGGGGCGATACAATGGAAGAAGTCTTTGAGAAAGGGAGGAAAATAATCCAAAACCTGCTGAAAGCCAGTTTTGCCATAAAATAGAGTAAGGTCAAGGGGCCTGAGCAGGAGATTCAGATTTTGGGAATAAAATGGCAAAATTGATGTTGCCAGATGCCCACAGATGTGATCAACAAGATAACAGCAATGTCTCCACCAACTAATATGAAAGAAACACAAGCTTTCTTGGGTGTTGTGGGGTTCTGGAGAATGTACATCCCAATTTGACTCTAAGCACCCTCTATCATGTGATCTGGAAGAAGAATGATTTTAAATGGGGCCCTGAGCAACAACAAGCCTTTGAGCAAATTGAACGAGAGATAGTTCATGCTGTAGCCCTCAGACCAGTCCAGATTGGGCCAGATATAAAAAATTTACTCTATACCGCAGCAGGGGAGAATGGTCCTACCAGGGGCCTATGGCAGAAAGCTCCAGGGGAGACTCAAGGTTGACCCCTCAGCTTTTGGAGTCAGGGATACAGAGGATCTGAGGTCAGCTATACCCCAGCTGAAAAAGAGATACTGGCAGCCTATGAAGGGGGTCGAGCTGCTTCAGAAGTGATTGGCACTGAAGCACAGCTCCTCCTAGCACCCCGGTTGCCCATGCTGGGATGGATGTTCAAAGGCAGGATCTCCTCTACACATCATGCTACATGGAGTAAGTGGGCTGCACTAATTACACAATGAGCTCAAATAGGAAATCTCAGCCATCCAGGAATTCTAGAAGTCATCATGGATGGGCCAGAGGGCAAAGATTTTGGAGTGTCACCAGAGGAGGAGGTGATGCGTGCTGAAGAGGCCCCACCATATAATAAACTGTCAGAAAGTGAAAAATGATATGCCTTGTTTACTGATGGGTCCTGCTGTATTGTGGGAAAACATCAGAGATGGAAGGCAGCTGTAATGGAGTCCCCAACAACAAGTTGCAGAAACTGCTGAAGGAGTGGGTGAATTGA
Organism: Amazona ochrocephala; assembly: GCA_039720435.1. NCBI lineage: Eukaryota > Metazoa > Chordata > Aves > Psittaciformes > Psittacidae > Amazona > Amazona ochrocephala. The sequence continues at coordinate 44,569,620 of CM077878.1, read as the reverse complement.
GTCAGTTTGCAGAGGTGAAAGCCATCCAGCTGGCCTTGGACATTGCTGAATCAGAAAAGCGGCCAGTACCTCATCTCTCTACTGACTCATGGATGGTGGCAAATGCCCTGTGGGGGTGGTTGTAGCAATGGAAGCACAGCAACTGGCAATGCAGAGGTAAACCCATCTGGGCTGCTGCACTGTGGCAAGATATCGCTGCCTGGGTGCAGAACCTGGTGGTGAAGGTATGTCATGTAGATGCTCATGTATTCAAGAGTCAGGCCACTGAGGAACACCAGAACAACCAGCAAGTGGATAAAGCTGCTCAGATTGAAGTGGCTCAGATGGGCTTAGATTGGTAACATAAGGGTGAATTATTTTTGGCCCGGTGGGCCCATGACACTTCAGGCCCTCCGGGCAGAGATGCAACATACAGATGAGCTTGTGATCGAGATGTGGACTTAACAATGGACACTATTGCCCAGGTTATTCATGACTGTGAAACATGTGCTTCAGTTAAGCAAGCAAAACGGTTAAAGCCTCTTTATTATGGAGGACGATGGCTGAAGTACAAATATGGGGAGGCCTGGCAGATTGGTTATATCACACTCCCAATAACCCACCGAGGCAAGCGCCATGTGCTTACCATGGTGGTAGTAACCACTGGATGGCTGGAAGCATACCCTGTGCGCCACGCCACTGCCTGGAACATTATCCTGGGCCTTGAGAAAGAGATTTTGTGGTGCCACGGCACCCCAGAGAGAGTTGAGTCAGACAATAGGACTGATTTCCAGAACAACCTGATAGACACTTGGGTCAAAGAGCATGGCATTAAGTGGGTATATCGCTTCCCCTATCATGCACCAGCCCCTGGGAAAATCTAACGGTACAATGGGCTGTTAAAAACTACACAGAGAACCATGGGTGGTGGGACTTTCAAACCTTGGTATACACAATTACTGAAGGCCAGCTGATTGGTCAACACCAGAGGATCTGCCAACAGGGCTGGCCTAGTCGAGTCAGAACTTCTACATACTGTAGAAGGGGATAAAGTTCCTGTGGCACACATAAAGAATTTGCTGGGGAAGACAGTCGGGGTTATTATAGAATCATAGAATAGTAAGGGTTGGAAAGGAGCTCAAGATCATCGAGTTCCAACCCCCCTGCCATGGGCAGGGACACCTCCCACTAAACCATGCCATCCAAGGCTATGTCCAACCCCACCTTGAACGCCGCCAGGGATGAAGCATTCACAACTTCCCTGGGCAACCCATTCCAGGGCCTCACCACCCACACAGTAAAGAATTTCTTCCTCATATCCAATCTAAACTTCCCCTGGTTAAGTTTAAACCCATTACCCCTTGTCCTCTCACCACAGTCCCTAATGAAGAGTCCCTCCCCAGCATCCCTATAGGCCCCCTTCAGGTATTGGAAGGCTGCTAGGAGGTCTCCACGCAGCCTTCTCTTCTCCAGGCTGAACAGCCCCAATTTTCGTAGCCTATCTTCATACGAGAGGTGCTCCAGTCCCCTGATCATCCTCGTGGCCCTCCTCTGCACTTGTTCTAACACTTCCATGTCCTTTTTATGTTGAGGGCACCAGAACTGCACACAATACTCCAAGTGAGGTCTCACGAGAGCAGAGTAAAGGGGCAGGAGCACCTCCCTCGACCTGCTGGTCACGCTCCTTTTGAAGCAGCCCAGGATACGGTTGGCCTTCTGGGCTGCAAGCACACACTGCTGGCTCATGTTCATTTTTTCATCAACCCACACCCCCAAGTCCTTCTCCGCAGGGCTGCTCTGAATCTCTTCCCTGCCCAACCTGTAGCTGTGCCTGGCATTGCTCCGACCCAGCCGTAGGGCCTTGCACTTGGCATGGTTAAACTTCATCAGGTTGGCATCAGCCCACCTCACAAGCATGTCAAGGTCCCTCTGAATGGCATTCCTTCCCTCCAATGTATCAACCGAACCACACAGCTTGGTGTCATCGGCAAACTTGCTGAGGGTGCACTCAATCCCACTGCCCATGTCACCCACAAAGATGTTGAACAAGACCGGTCCCAGCACCGATCTCTGGGGCACACCACTCGTTACTGGTCTCCAGCTGGACATTGAGCCACTGAGCACTGCTCTTTGCGTGCGGCCATCCAGCCAGTTCTTTATCCACCGAGTGGTCCACCTATCAAATTGATGTCTCTCCAACTTAGAGAGAAGGATGTCATGTGAGACAGTGTCAAAGGCTTTACACAAGTCCAGGTAGATGACATCAGCTGCTCTGCCCCTGTCCATCAGTTCCGTAGCCCCTTCATAGGAGGTCTTCCTGCTTCAGGTAAAGGCAAACCCACTCATGGGATTGCTTTTGTTCAGGGACCCAGACATACTTGGTTCGTAATGGGGGAAGATGGGGAAGTCTGATGTGTACCTCAAGGGGTTTTGATTTTAGGGGAAAACAGCCAATGAACTCAATTGTATGCTGTTGCCTGCTATGTAGCGCTTTTATAGCCCACCACCCAGATATCTTCAGGTCACCAGTGACTGGCTCTGACTTCCCTCCGACCATCAGCCCAACAAAGAATGAACTTTGATGAAACCACATGATTCTGGGCTATCAATCAGCAGGAAACAACCCAACACCGCACACTGTCTCTCCTGCTCTGAAAGACTGTTACAAGAATTGGAGCCTGACATCATGGACCGGATGAACTCAGCAGCCTCATAAGGATTGGTCCATACACTAAGGGATCATCTCTCTCACTCTTTGTGTGTGTGGATGTATACATATACATATATATATATATGAGAGAAGAGTGATAGTATATTGCAAAATGTGGGATCTGAGCATGATGTGAATGGTATGGAATAAGGGGTGGATACTGTCCTGGGTTCAGCAGTAGCAGTCATTTTTCTCCTTCTTAGTAGATGGTGCAGTTTTGTGGTTTTTACTTCCAGCCTGGAAACAGCACTGATAATGCTGATGTTTTCAGTTGTTGCTCAGTAATGTTTACTCTGACCAAGGACTTTCTGAGTCTCATGCTCTGCCAGGGAGGAGGGGAAGCCAGGAGGAAGCAGAGACGGGACACCTGACCCAAATTAGCCAAAGAGGTATTCCATACCACAGCACATCATGCCCACTATATTAACTGGAGGCAGTTACCTGGAAGGGCTAGATCACTGCTCAGGTCGGGCTGGGTATCTGTCGGCGGGTGGTGAGCGATTGTATTCTCTTCTCTTGTTATTTCCCCTATCATTATTATTATTGGTGATAGCAATAGTGGTTTGTGTTATACGTTAGTTACGGGACTGTTCTTATCTCAACCTGTGGGAGTTACATTCTTTCAATACTCCTCCCGGTCCCCCTGGGAGAGGGGAGAGGAAGGGGGATGGGGGGAGAGTGAGCGAGTGTCTGTGTGGTTCTGGCTTGCCAGATGGGCTTAAACCATGACAACTTTAAAAAATCGTTTGGATGGAGGGAATTAGTATTCAACCTAAAACTTAAAATCTTATACTCTCTTGTGCCCTGGGAATTTTAGGTTTATTATATTATCTTTAAATTGTTTTTATTAACATAAGCACCCAAATCTTGTTTTCTAAGTTTAAAGGGCAAGAATACTTATGATACTAAAATATTAACGTGATGAATAATTCAGAGCAGAAATAAGTGGTAGAAGTCATAAAGTCACATTTTGAACTGTATGTTTGTGGTCAAACAGCATGACCTTTCACATTCAAAGCCATGATTTGTGTTTAATCATCAGTCCTTTAGGAAATTTATTTGGCCAATAGTCCATACCAGGGAATTGTTTCATAATCTTAAATTATTATTTGCTCTAAAACATCCTTTGTTATTGAGACAGATATTTATACAGCATTCAGTATTTTCAGCTGAAATCTTCTTTATAGACTTAGAATGGCAATTATAGTATTATTGGCAAAACATCTGGTGGGCAATTAATACTAGAGACATTGGACTTAACTGATAGCTGGCCAAGCTGATATAATTACATCAGTCCTCAACAAGTCACTAAGTAGGGAACAGGGCAGTAAAGGACGAAGCACAACCTTTTTCAGCTAACTCAGGGCCTTTGACAAACTGACGCAGAAAATTCTTCACAGTACTCTCCCTGGACCCTAAAGGAGAAAAAAGGGAAAATTAATCCCTTCATTCACATGAGTTGTAACTCTATGCATCTACAGCTCCTGAGACCTGTGGGAAAATTCTAGCGTAGTCTGGAACTGAAATGAGCTGTCCACAAGCATGCAGAAGGTTTATTTAGGCCTTTTAGCCCAGTTCCTACAACTCTTTTGGTGATGCTTCTTAATAGATATATGGCACTTGGTAATTAATTTGCTAGGACAGTGACTACTCCTTTCACCTGAGTTTGGGGAGGGAAGCACTGAGACAGAAAGCCATTTAGGTTAACCCAGGGAGTAAAGCATGATGAGCAATGATTTAAAAAAAAAACCAAAACAAAAAAAAAAGCAAAACTAAAATGATTGAGTAACAGGAAATTTAATTGATTGCCTTTAGAAGAACACTATAGGACAGGAGAGGAGTCTAAGTCCTAGAATGGAGAGGCGAGTCAAATAGATAAGTACCAGTTCATATTAACTGTATAGTTAGTTTAAACTAATTCAGCTTAAACTAATAACTTATAACCATGTAAATGCAAGGAAGATAAATTTACGTCTAATGTTAAAGATGCTCATAGATGGCTTTCACATCTTCATGTCTATTATTCAGATAATAAGAGTTTTGTTTATTTTTATTTTTGTTGTTTGGGTTGTTTTTTTGTTTGTTTGTTTTAAGTCGAATTACTGGATGGGAGGAAAAAAAATTACTATTGTAAGAGTCCCACATGTCCTCTTTTTAGGGAGGCCACAGAAGGTCCAAAATAAGATGTTTTAGTCAATACTAAAGAACAAAAGATATAACTATTGGGAATTAATTATTTGCAACATATCCACCAACCATTATTTATCTGAACTAAAAATTTCTTTTCTTGTACTAAAAAAAAAATGAATTATAAAATACAGGCATATATAATGCATTTTATTATTTTTATAAGTACGTTTTTATTTTTTTAACCATTTAAAAATGTTAACCTCAGTGCAAAGGAAGACTGAGATAGCACACTTTGTAATAAACTCACTTATGAGTGTGTGATTTTCTGCTTTAATATGCTAGCTATTTGCTAAACATTCTGATTCAGAAAAAAAACAAATATGTATTGCTTTCATCTTAGAATTTGAAAAGTCACATTTCTCCTGGAGTTAATACCTGGGATTATTTTTGGATGTCACCTCTTTCCTATTCTTCCAAAGGACATTATACCTACTTGTTGCTTTGCATATCTGTACTTAGAAGCCTAAAGAAAAATATCAGAAAGTAAAACACTTTAATGAATCACCAAACAAGAAAGACCATATTGAGCCTTTTGATGAAGTCCTGGAGTAGATGCCTCAATTGAATGACTCACCACTTCTTCCTGAATCCCAAATATAGCACTACAGTAGAAAGGAGGACTGAAAAGTGATGAGGAAATTTAAAAAAAAAAAAAAAAAAAAAAAGGAAAAAAAAGAAAGAAATTAAACTAAGAAAAGATTATATCTTACATCTAGAACTGTAAGTGTTGATAAGCATTACTGTTTTTTATCCAATCCGTGATCCTTAATTTTCCATTAATGGAAGAAATTAGGTTCCCAATAAATTAGTTAGTTCTTCATTTTGCATTCAATCAATTAGCAGGCACCATGTCTTTCTTAAAATTTTGGTGGCATCCAGAACAATATGATTGAGTAATATTTGACCCCTATAATGCTACAATAAATTAAGAATGTTCATGATCAGGTATTTTCTGGATGTGTGTGAGTCTATCTGTCTTCTGCCACTGACGCAATATGATGCATCTTCCATGATTTTGCTGCAAATTGCTTCAGTTTCTTGTGCTGTTAACGGCATTGTGGGTCTTTTCTCTAAGCTGTATAATTACATACTATGAGTATGTAAAACTCATAGTAAATTCCTGCTTGGAAGTTTGGGATTGCTTTACTTTGTTTCTCTGTTAACAGCTATTAGTCTTTAGTATCATTCACAAACAGTATTTTAATCACTTTTGAGCACAGCTATCCTGAGACTGCACAGAAAATCTGCAATGCAAAACAGACTTTACCATTTACAAATAAGAAAAACCACACAGCTTGTCCCACTCCTACACTAGCATTCCCAGTCCTTTTACATCTGCAGATTCTTACAGGCATTCTAAAAGCAGTGAATGTCATAGATAGTCCTGAAAGGAGAAAAAAAACAATCCAAATATGGCACTCTTTTTCCAGAGGGACTGTATCCATTTCAGCATTTATGGAGAACATTTACAATGAAGGCATAAATTCACACAGCTATTTATTCCCTAGAAGAATCTTCTGCAAATGGAATTCTGACTCCCAGGAAGTTTTAAGACACAATGCAGACCGCTGAAATCTGTGTCTCCTAGCCTACGTGATTATGCTTAAATAACTGCAGATTAGACTAATACAAAATCTCACATTTTAATTTTACTAATTGTTTGACTTGATCTTCTGAAAAGAAATGTGATCTATTTGTATGCGTAGTTGTATCCTAGTGTACTTGATGTTTCTTTTCTTTTCAAAACCCAATGTCTCAGTGTTCTTGTGTAAAGCATTCCAACAGATGACTTTATTTTACTTAGATTTTCCTATCCACAATATGTTTTTATAAGATAGTTGTAGATTAACCTTAATTTGACTAAGGACTTTGCTTAGGTAGAACTTTTACATTAAGGAAAACATTTTTCCTATAGATAAATGTCTATTATCATAAAATTCTCCCTTACAAGTAAAAGAAAACAACACTCAATATTGCTTGTAAGCATATTCCCAGCTGAATGTGTTTCTCTCTTAACTGTTGACAAAGAGAAGAGTAAAAAACAATCTGAATGGAACACAAAAAACATGTTATTATTTTTTTTTTTGTGGTAACACTAATACAACTGCTATTCTGTTCGCTAAAAACAATGGCATTGTACTACTGCAGAAACAGGGCTCTACATTTTCCAATAGGCACTATAAAAACTCACATTACTGCGTTCCAAATGGACCCATTTAGGGAACCTGTTACTGCCACATCACACCATTTTTCAGTAAAAAAAAAAAAACCTTGTATATCCCTGGATTCTATTGCTGAAGGTCATAAAATGTACTATTGTAAGATCAACAAGGGTTGAGATGACTATATTCTCATAAGATAAAGAAGACAATCAGGATGATAATTAGAACATGTTAATTACTCTCCACTAGCAACAAAAAATGCAAATGATATACAGCAGGAAATTAAGAGCAGTTACTGCTCAATATTGCATGACTTTTCCATTAAGTATAATATGAGAAGTTGTTGAATTATAAAAAATGAGAATAATGTAGCTGGAATATTAAAGAAGCTTAAGTTTTCAGTCTGGCTGTGGAAGAAATCATTAGGAAGAATCTTGAGGGTGTGATACTGTCCATTAAGGTTAAGCACACTTGTGTAATACATTGGAGAAATCTTAATGCATTTTATTTTCGCTAGGTGGAATAAGACTGAGTATTCTGCTTTTCACCTTAAGTGATGGAGAGAACAGACCATGGTATGCATTTCATCATGGCTTCCAGGGGACTATAAAGACAAAGACTTCTTGATGCTATCTTAATTTGATATCCTGAGAGGAGTGGATTACTGTCTTCTAATCAGGATGGATCTGCAGTGGAATACACTGTCTAGTAAACAAAAATGTGCACAAAGCAAATCTAGCTATCCAAATTTTCTCTAGGAAGAGCTTTACAGGATTTACACAAGAATACGCTTGTAGGGAAGGAGATTTGATTCAAAGTGAACTTTACTTACATGGCTATCAGAGGTTATATCCACACTCCCTGTTCTTTTGGTTTTCCACCTGTATGTATGTATGCAGTGTGGCTTCTGAGAGGGTATAATGCCTCTGCTGTCAGAAAGCAGAACCTCTGGGGTTTTATAATCCTTTATTTCATTTCGTTTCATTTCCTTTGAAATTAATTCAGTCCTGTCTTGCTATGACATATGAGGTGCTCTGCTTGAAAAGACATAAATAAATGTGATTGGACTACAAGGTACTTCAAAGATGTCCCACCTTCAGTTGTTTGTGAACTGCTTATAATTAGTGGAACTAAGTCCGAAGTCTTACCCCGAGCAGAACTTTTCCCTTTGGCTGAAATTCCAGGATGTGCCCAAAACTCCACAGCTGTTGTGTGCAACAGTCATGTCAGCATGAAATCTGGGGACTTTAAAATTTGTCCTGTTTTGACATGGCAGCTCTGCTCCCAGCAGTTTATATGCAAAAATGCATAACACTTCATGATGCCCTAGACTGGCAGGTTGGGAATTTAATGAGCACCACGCATGCAGCTGGACTCTGATCCTACTGCCATGAGAAGTCAATATGTGGGTTTTTCCCCCAGGATTTTAGCATCAGCAGAATCCACTCAGCAGATGTGGGAGTGCTTCACCTTGCCACTGCTATTGCTTCCTTCAAGATCAAAGTTACCATCGCTTCCCCCTTCCCCTGGGGAAGGTGCAACAAATGATGAAATGCTTCACTGGGAACAATTCAGTCAGGAGAAAACTATAATCAAACAAACCAAACAACTAATCAAAAATACTAAAGGAAGCAGAACCCATACGAAGCAATGCAGGAATAGAGTGGTTAGTCATTTGGCTTCAGATCCAAAGCACCAAACATCTCATTAGCTGGATTATTTGCTCTAAGCTCAGGTACCATGCTCAGCATTGCCCTTTGGCCCTCCCAGAGGCACCTCACAGCTCTGTTTTTTCATGGTATCTTCATGTGATTGAAAACTACAGACCTTAGAAAAAGTTCTTTCCTGAAATGAAAGAAAGACCTGATTTCCAGTGTGTGCTGTTGTGTCAACACAGCCAGTAGTCAGAGAGGAACGTGGAAGTGGAGGCCAAGATGTACATACTAGAGAAGGCGCATGGGTAAGGTGCAGTCCTGGAAGATGGAATGGGTTGCCCAGGGAAGTTGTGAATGCTCCATCCCTGGCGGTGTTCAAGGCCAGGTTGGACAGAGCCTTGGGTGGCATGGTTTAGTGGGAGGTGTCCCTGCCCATGGCAGGAGGGGTTGAACTAGATGGTCTTAAGGTCCTTTCCAGCCCTAACTATTCTATGATTCTATGATTCTGGCTCAGCTAGAAGGAGTACAGCAATCTTTTCTGAATAAGGGATCTACTGCAAAATAGCTAACACAATTTCATCCCTTTCTTTGAGAAACAAAGCTTGAAGTTGGGTATGATAGGGTTTTTTTAGAACAAACAAGCAAACAGACAATCAAACCAAACAGAGCTGACAATGTTCTGAGCCTTAGAAAGGTTTAAAACCAAGGTCTCTTATGGCCTGAGAATTGAAGCCAGCATGAGGAAAGCCATGGGAGAACTCTATGACTAAGTTTTAAAAAACATTTTGAGAAAAATAAATAATTTTATCAAAACAGTACCACAGCCTCTACTGTCAGCTACCAATGAGCAACAGATAAAGAAATAACTGACTTTTTAATCACTTAGATGGTGTTTTTTTTTTTTTTTTTTTTTTTTTTTTAATGAGAGGCATTCCAGCATATTACAAGCATATTTCATAAAGCATTGAATCAGTGTGGAGATGAAAGGCATGGACCCCCGTTTCTGGTTACAAACAAAATCCTTTACTTGGCGTAAATCCAGGGATTTCATAGATTACACAAATGTCCGTGCATATAAGCGGCTAATAAAATTGGTTAGCTATAGCTGTCCACGTGGGCATTGTCACTTCCTCCTTGGTTAATATCTTGCTCACTGGTTGCCTTGTGATTGGATGCCTGCTTTTTGCTGTCGTCCTCTCATTGAATATTGGTTCTTCATTTCTTTCTTCCTTCTTATCTTACCAACCTCCCCCTGCAACATTCCTCTGCAATCTTAAAGCTCTCCCAGACACGTTCCTCTGCTATCTCAAAGCTCTCCCAGCAACATCCCAGGATTATCTTAAAGCTCTTCCAGAAGATGGTCTAGCTCAAAATCCTCCACATCAAAGTCCTCTACACACACAAATCAGTTCACAATTTTCCAAATACTTCATCAAGCCTTTGATTATGATCATTGACATATTAACTTGGGCTCAATGAGTTGATAGGAAACCTATACATGATTAACACAATGTAAGACAAACTGGCACTTAGCAAGGAGCTTAAAACATGCAGAGTTAGACACAGATCTTCATAAATTATATAATTTCTTCTAATTGGAAAAAAACAACAAAACCAAAAAACAAGCAGTTTTAGTTTTCATTGCACTACATTATGTTTATTTTAAGCAATTGGAATTCTGACTGCCTGAAGATTCTCAGGTAGCTACTCACATCTCATAAAGTTATGAGGTATAAAACATCTAAAATACTGTCAGCGTGACTTGGGTTTAGTGCTTTACGTATACCCTAAGTGTACTTGAAGTCCCATAATTGCAGAAGTTATGGAACTGAAATTCTTAAAAAGCATTTTCTTGCTTTTATGCTACAACAATCTGTGCCTGGGTTTTTGTTTGGTCGGTTGTTTTTGTTTGGTTTGGTTTCGTTTGCTTGTTCATGTTTTTTTGTTTGATTGTTGTTTTGTTGTTTTTTTGTTTTTTGTTTTGGCTTTCCATATTAGCATGAATACCTTTTTGAGTTGGATAAAAGAGAAAAAATAGGGATGTTGTTTGTGTTTTGCTTTGCTGTATATTTGTATCTGTACTGACATACAAAAAGACATGTTTATATGCAATATACAAAAAGAAGAAAGTGGTAACAATGCAAACAAAAAATTTACAAATCCTGTAAAACTAACATACTGAATTATTTTATCAATACAGTTAAAGACAGCTGTGGTGGGTTGACCCTGGCCAGCAGCCAAGCTCTACACAGCTGCTGGCTTATTCCCTCACCTCAACAGAATAGGGGACAACATAGGAAGAAGAGAGAAAACCCATGGGTCATGGTAAAGATAATTTTATAAGTGAAGGAAAGAGGAAAAAAAAAAACAAAAAAACCCAACAAAACAAAAAGACCCAAGTGATGTAAGGGCAACCACTCACAACCTTCCACAGGAAGACCAACACCCAGCTAGTCTCCAAGCAATGGCTATCTTCCCAAAAACATGTCCCCTCAGTTTTTTTGTTAAGCATGATGTTGTATGCCATGGCATACCCCTCTGGTCAACTCAAATCATCTGGCCTGGCTGTGTCCCCTCCCAGCTTCTAACTGACACCCAGCCCCCTTGCTGAGAGGCAGCATGATAAACAGAGAAAACCTTGACACTGTTCAAATACTGCTCGGCAATAGCCAAAACACTGGTGTATTATCAACACTGTTTTAGTCAAAAAATCCAAAACCAGCAGCATATGACCTGGTATAACAAAAAAAAAAAATTCCTTCCCAGACAGACACTGCAACAACAGCAGCAGAGTTTAGCACTGATTGTGAGTAGTTGGTTTACAGGGTACAGATGCAGCATGTGGATTTTAACAAATCCAATATGCCCCATTCAAAACGCTTTTCTTTAAAGAAGTGCACTTATTTATTTTGAGTACACTTCAAGGATATGAGTATGAATAACAGTCAGATGCCTTAAGCATACACTTATTTTATAATTTAAAATTCTATTCAGTAGAATAAAAGTAAAATCCTATGAAATCTTGTGTCACAAACACATCCACCTTACTTGAAGCATGACTGCTGTTGATTTTGCAAATATAGACTAGGAATACCTTAGAATTAAAATAAAGTTTTTGAAAAGTTGTTACTTTGAGGGGAAAAAACAGTATGCTAATAAGAGAAATGATGGAGAAATATGCACATTTTGAAATTGCATATCACCAAATAGGACTGAAATAGCACTTTCTTTTTAAGCTACTCCTGAAACATACACTCCTGTGTTGTAAATATACATTTTCTTTATACCTATCAAAAATTTGCAGCTGGAAAAAAAAAAAAGACATGTAAAAGAGTAAAATAAGAACTTGTTTTAGTGTAACAATGAATGGAAATTAAACATTTAGACTGTTGCTGTTTTTTTATCCCATTAAGACATGATCTTCCCATAGATTGTTTGCTTCAATTTCATTGAATATTAACATTTCATTTTCAGCAGAAATCTCTAAAAGTTCAAATACAACTTAAAATCTTAGTTGATATTATTTGAAAACTTTATTTAACTCAAGTTGTCTACCTTCATCTTTTCTTTTAACAGATACATACCTGAGTATAGTCAGGATTTCCAAGTTATCATTAAATATTACAATAACAGAAAATCTGGTGACAATGAAGAAATAGGGAGTTTTGTGTGTGTTCACACTGCAGTCATTATATAAGATTTTAAAAGACAAGAAATAATTCAATGCATACTAGTGTCATGGTTTAAGCCCAGCCGTAACTCAAGAAAAAACCACGCAGTCTCTCTCTCACTTCCACCCCCCCCATTCCTCCACCCTACTCCCAGAGGAATGAGGAGGAGAATCAAAAGAATTTTACTCCCACGGGTTGAGATAAGAACAGTCCAGTAACTAAGGTATAACACAAAACCACCGCTGCTGTCACCAATAACAATAATGATAAGGGAAGCAACAAGGGAAGAAAATACAACCGCTCACCCCCAGCTGACAGATACCCAGCCTGACCCAAGCAGTGATCTAACCCCTTCAAGGGTAACTGTCCCCCCTGGGCATGATGTGTTGTGGTATGGAATACCTCTTTGGTTAGTTTGGGTCAGGTGTCCTGTCTCTGATTCCTCCTGGCTTCCCCTCCTCCCTGGCAGAGCATGAGACTCAGAAAGTCCTTGGTCAGAGTAAACATTACTGAGCAACAATTGAAAACATTGGCGTTATCAGCTCTGTTCCCAGGCTGAAAGTCAAAAACACAGCACTGCACCAGCTACTAAGAAGGAGAAAAAATGACTGCTACTGCTGAATCCAGGACAACTAGTTGTATAAAAAGCAAGTATAGTGTTAGTACAGTTGTCTATAATAAGGTAGTCTTCCTTCTTCGACTATAATGCACCATTCAGTGACAATTTGGGGACTTAGCTTTATAAAGATACTGATTTTCAGATTGAACTAATTCTTTCTCCTGATCAATACATGCCTGTCTATTATCAAGTGGCTTATTATCTCTCTATCTAAAATGAAGTCTTATTTTAATCTTTGCTGTGAACATATGCTCTTGCTAATACAGAGAAAAAGTTATTCAGCATTTCTTCAATTTCAAACAAGGAAACACTACTAGTGTGCTTTTTACTATTTTTAGTCACCACTGAAATGTCATTTTTCCTTATATTTAATGTTATATAAATTTACCAGGGTCAATAGGGGAACTTTACGACATATCCTAAGGCTACTACGATGCATAGCTATGAATCTAGACTATGTCTGCACTTACAGAACTAGAAATTTCCAGGTCTGGATAAACATCCTGACCATAGGACCATGGAATGATTCAAGTGAGAAGGGACAACTAGTCTAGTGGGAGGTCTCTACTTCAACCTCCAGCTGCAAACAGAGTCAGTAATGGGGTCAGACTAGGTTGTTCAGGGCTTTATTCAAAACCCTCAGAGATGAATACTGCACAATAACTCTGGATAACATCCTCCACTGTTGGACCATACTCCTGGGAAAAAGCTTTTCTTCATACCCAGTCTGAAGAGCTCCAGTTTAATTTTTAGCCCATTCTCTTGTCCTCCTTCCTTGTGCTCCTTTGAAGAGCTCAATTCCCTCTTCCCATAAACATCATGTGTTGGTCTAACACTTCTAGTCACTTCTTCAGGCTGAATAAGCTCAGTATCTCCTCACAGGGTGGGTGTTCTAATGGACAGACAACCTGGTGGCCTCTGTTAAACCCACTCCTGTGTATCAATGTTTTTATTGTATTGGGGAAGATAAAATACTTCCAACTGCATTTGAAACAGTACTCTAGATGTGGTCAACTGAGTACTGAGAAGGATAATCATTTCTATTAATCTACAGGACATGCCCTGTTAGTAAATCCCAGGATACTTGTGGTCTACTTAACAGTTTAACATCTTTCTGCTGTTTCCCATTTAACAAGACTAAGGTAAGAATAGCTCTCACAGCTCCTAATAAACTCTGACAGCTGTCCCTGATCAAAGGATGCCTGGAGGCTTTGTTATAGCTGAATCCTGATTAGGAAGGGTCACGTACCCTTTTAGCCTACTCTTGGGAGATGCCTATATACTAGCTGGGTTCAGAGCACAGCTCTCAGTAGCAGTCCATTAATAGAGATCTTTGTGCAGTAGGGGATAAGGAAGAGGCCAGTAAGTTTACTCTTTCCAGCGTGCAGATTCCTGAAGTTGGTGACAACAAGGTGTAGTTCCCAGATGCTGCTGGAGACACTGTCCCTTTGCTGCTCAACTCATGTACTCAGGTGGATCTTCAGAATGAGGAACTTTGCAAGCCTCAGGCTGTGGGGAGTGCCTGGGGCCTCTTGCTTGGGGCATGTGATCTGGCATGCAGTAGATATGGAACTGTGCTGCTTGGTGAAAGGTCTGCATGAAGAGTTCAGGAGACTGTATAGAATAACAGGGGATGAGAAATAGTCTGAGTCTGAGAAGATCTATCTCTTCAGCAGCCTGAACTTTCAGCTGCAGAGGGATGGAAAGAGCCTGTGCTTACGAAGACAGAAAATGGAAATTCCCATCATAGATGGACATCACAGACAAGCTGACAACATGCAGGTTAGATAAGTGGATAGTGAAGTATACTGAAAAGCTGCTGCCCAGTTGGGCCCAGAGGGTTGTGATGAGTAGCACTAAGTTCATCTGGAGGCAAGTCACTAGTGGGGCCAGTACTGTTCAGAAGCTTCATAAATGACCTAAATTGTTATACAGGGTGCACCTTCAGCAGCTTCCCAGGTGGTATAAAACTGTGAGAAGTGGCTACACCAGATGAGTGTGATGTCATTCAGATGGACTTATCAAGCTGGAGAACTGAGCCAGGGGGAATCTCATGAAGTTCAGAAGAAGGAAGCGCCAAATCCTGTACCTGAAGAAGAATAAGTACCAGTACATGTTGGGTGCTGGACAGCTGGAAAATGGATTGCAGAGAAACACCTTGGGGTTCTGGTGGACGACAAACTAACCAAAATCAATCGGTATATCCTCATGTCACAAAAGGCCAGCGGTACCCTAGACCTGCCAGCATGTTGGGGGAAGTAATGCTTCCTCTCTATTTAGAACCAGTGAGGCAGCATCATAACACTATGTTCATTTTTGGGCTCCTGGTCAAAGAAAGATATAGATTTACTGGAGTAAAGCCACAAAGATGATGAAAGTACTGGTGCATCTCTCACATGAAGAGAAGCTGAGAAGGCTATTCCCAGTTGAATGTGCTTTCTGTCTTAACTGTTGACAACAAAAGGAGTAA